>CM048745.1:100092398-100607398 GCA_026315105.1 Locusta migratoria
TTCCACATAACTGCCGACATTTTGCAAGCATTTGTCATAGCGTGGCACCACGGTTTGTATACCGTCTTCATCTGCCGCCTGTGTCTTCAACCAGTTGGAAATACTTTCTTTCAGCTCGTCGTCATTGGTCAAGTGATGACCGCCAAAGAAAGACTTGAGATGTCCTGGATCTTGTCATCAATTGCGTGAACCAGTTCTTCTGTAACCAAAGGTGGACGCCCACTTCGTTCTTCATCGTGCACATCATTACGCCCGCCATTGAACTGTCGGACCCATCTTATCACCATCGGATCACTCATCGCATTTGGTCCGTAAACATCGCAAATTTGCCGATAAATTTCACTTGGTTTCACTTTCCTCGCATTCGGAAACCGAATCACCGACGTGATTTCACAGGCGGCGGGATATTCAATCAACGCCGACATTTCAAACAAGCACAACAAAGCGTACGTAACTGACAGCGATCTCCAAATGGCGCATGTTCTTCTCCTTAATACACATCGTCTACACCGCATGCGCGGAACTGCAGTCGCAGCGCTGCAGCGGAGATAAATTGAAACGGAACTTCCTTCCTGGGCGAGCCTCGTACATCATCCTGTTAAGTCACAAATGTACCACCCAAGGCAATGACCATCACAGGAAGTACGGATTGCAAAGTGGCCACTGTACTATAATACACAGATGTCAACCTTGTAACATATGCAGACGTCATCAAAGACTTCGCAGACTTATCAAGACACAAAAGACTAATCATATGCACATTACATTAAAGCAATATGCTCCCTATGTCAATCCGATAGAACGGACGACAAAGGCAGATAACCTAATTAAGAAGGTATTAAACATAAGGAGAGGCATTGAATTAAAATTTATGGAGTGGCCGGGATTCGAACCCGGGACCTCCTACTTTCTAGGTAGGTACTTTAGACGACTTTTTAAATTTTTTAAGCCTAATTTTCCTCCAAAACATAGAAAATATACTGCTTGTTTGGCTCAGTGTAATAGGAGAAAAAAATCTTCCGTCATTTGTGTGAAGGTGAGACAATATTTTTCGTCTCAAAACTGAATTTTTTTTTACCTCTGTTAAATGGAAAATTGGATAATTAAATAGATATTATCAAGTTTCTTGAATGTTGAGAATCAAACAAAACAACAAAAACTCAACTTGTAATTTTTAGTATAGTTATTCTTTTAAACTACGTTCTTCTCTACTGTCTCTTACTTCATCAAATATGCTCCTACTTAATGTCTAAAGGGCTGTTAATCACAAGTATGTTCTTCAGATATCGCCTTCCCTGTGTAAATAATTTTCCTTTCTTTCGTTAGTTTACGTTATCGTTTTAATTAAAAAGTTTGCAAAGTTTTCTTTATATTTTTTGGTACGCATTAACGTATGGTGCTCAATTGTGAGATATGCCGTGAAGTCCTCCCTGGAGGTTGATTGTCTGGTTAGGATGTAATGTATCGTTTGGCCTTTCAGCCAGTTGATAGAGTTCCTCCTTGTTCTGGGGTAAGGTATTTCATCTGGTTATAAAAATTGAGCCGGCGTGATGACATTGGGCGAGGTCCTACAGATGCTCGCTATCTTCTCTCTGATGTAGTGTCATATGTTTGTTACCTTAGCACAAAACAACTTGTTTCCATCATCGTCCTCTATATTGCAGTATGCACACATCGGTGTCTCCGCCAATGAATAGCATGAAGTCGGGATTTTGTTGCCAGTTTTCTGTTGACAACGAAATACCAGCTCGACTTCACATATGTTGGTAGGTGTCTATTATGTATGTTGTCCCAGATGGCATTCCAATTGTTGAACGGATATTTTTGTTCTATATTGTTCCTGGCCTTGTTTTCTATCAGGTTGTTGTAAATATGTTTTATTTTAACAATGTCCTTTTCGGGGATTCTGGCATGTAGGTAGCGATACTCCACTAAAACATATTTGAGGTGGTACAGGCCGTTGGGTATATGTCGAACATTAATTGTTGCCTGGAGGTCTTAGGGGCAATTTCATGCAGCAAATGCCCAGCGAGGCTACCATTTGGCTGTTTCCAGTGCTTATACATGTTTATTCTCACGTCTGTGAGATTTAAACTACACGGACTGTCTTAAAGCACGTCTTCCTCCACACCATATACTTTAATTCTGTCTCATGTTCCCTGTGTAATGAGGTGTTAGCTGAGTGGTCTAGCCGGGCGCCGTGGCTCAGCGCGCCCGGTCAGAGGGCTGAACTTCCTCTGTAATAAAAAAGCTGAGCCAAAAACAAATCGAACAAAAACGAACAAACTTGATCAACGTCCGCAACAAACAGAACTACACATAGAGAAAAAAAAAAAAAAAAAAAAAGTGGTCTAAAGCACCTATCTAGTAAGTAGGAGGACCCGGGTTCGAATCCCGGCCACCGCATACATTTTAATTCAATGCCTCTCCTTATGTTTAATACCTTTGGTATAATGAGACTGTTGTCACAAAGGATTGTATTATTTGTTGATATCTAGTTAAGAAGGCTGGATTTTACATGTCCTTCATAGAATTGGTAAAGACATTGACTCTTTTGACCGTGATACTCTTTGGACACTCCTTCCCCTCCATGGCTGGCCTGACAAATTCGTAAATGTCTTGAGACTGCTCCGTGAGGTCTGTTGTAACGTTGCGCATCATGCCTATTTCGTATAGATTGAATATAAACAAGACGTCATGAGCCCGCACAAAAACCATCGTTTCTGACTGGCTGGAAGACTTCCTAAGTAACAGAACGCAGTACGTTGTTCTCGACGGCGAGTGTTCATCAGAGACGAGTGTATCGTCAGGCGTGCCCCAGGGGAGTGTGATAGGACCGCTATTATTTTCTATCTATATAAATGATCTGATGGACAGAGTAAGTTGTAATTTGCGGCTGTTTGCTGATGATGCTGTGGTGTCTGAGAGGGTGTCGTCTTTAATTGCAATAGCTTACAGGATGACTTTGACAAAATTTATAGTTGGTGCGAAGAATGGCAGCTAGCCCTCAATGTAGAAAAATGTAAGGTGATGCGCATGAGGAGGAAAAATAATCCCATAATGTTCGAATACAAAATTAGTAGTGAGGTTCTTGATGTTGTCGCGTCGTTCAAATATCTAGGCGTAACATTGCAGAGCGATATGAAATGGAACGAACATGTAAGGACAGTTGTGAGTAAGGCGGACAGCCGACTTCGATTTATTGGGAGAATTTTGGGAAGACGTACTTCATCTGTAAAGGAGACCGCGTATAAAACACTAATACGGCCACGTATTGCTCAATTGTTTGGGACCCGCAGCAGATCAGTTTAGAGGAAGGCATAGAAGCAGTTCAGAGGCGAGCAGATGGGTTTGTTACAGGTAGGTTCGACCAATGCGCGAATTTCATGGAAATGCTCCGGCAACTCGATTGGGGATCGCTGGAGGAAAGACGAAGTTCTTTCGTGAATTTCTGATGAGGAAATTTAGAGAGCCGGAATTTGAAGCTCAGTGTAGTACGATCTTGCTGCCGCCTACTTACATTTTGCGTAGTGGTCACAAAGACAAGATAAGAGAAATTACGGCTCGTACGGAGGCATATAGGCATTCTTTTTTTCCTCTTTCTATTTGGGAGTGGAATAGGAAAGGAAATGCCTAGTCGTGGTACAGTGTACCCTCCGCCACGCACCTTACGGTGGATTGCGGAGTATGTATGTAGATGTAGATCCTTGCGTTTCTCTCATAATTCCTCGGAGCTAAAATCCTTCAGTACAGGTCGTTTGCTGCAGTATTGGCCTTTGGACTGCCTGAGCGGGAAAAGTCGTAGACTAATTGACCTTTTAGGCACAGCAGAACAACAATCAATACAAGTAGGGTGTTTCCTTGCTCGTATTATGACTGGAAATGATCGACTGTCTTACCCATTCCGTCGTGTAGACATTGCCCATGCACAGATGTCTACATCTTTGTGCGGGTTGAGTGACTAGAATGAACGATCTAATGTAATTGGGTGTTAATAAACGTCACGCGTTCATTATCGGTGTGACGTGACGTGACGATATTGACTTGCTGCCTCCTGAAACCTGCGCCATCGACACAGAGACGGTTGGACGCCCTCTAGTCCTGGTTGATGACTTTTCGCTCGCAACTTCAGGCGGCGTTGGCTTCGCTGGCGACGCTTGAGACTGCGGTGGTTGGGCGGCGCTGTCGTGGGCCACTCGCGGGGGTGCAGCAGACGCCGTGTGGGTCTGTTGTGCCCTCCGATCGGCCTGCGGCTGTGGCCAGCCCGCTCACTGCCCGTGAGGGGTCGCCCCCCAATCCGTGGTGGATTGGGAGGTCTCCTCAGCGCGTGTCATGCGGCGTAAGACTTCCCGGGGGAACGATTCGAGGCCTCCACGGTTAGTCTTACTCTGTCTGCGGCAGAGAATGTTCCTGACGCAGATTGTGTCGCTTGTCCTGTGGTCACCTTAGGGATATTAGAGGAAGAAGTCCAATGTGCACTCCGTGTGCATACGGTGAGAGTCATTCCAGATGTGGTACCGATCCTTCCGGATGCCATGAAGAGAACAGCATCGTGAGTCGTGTCGGGATAGCTCAGTCGGTAGAGCGCTTGCAAAGGTTCCAGGTTCGAGTCCTGGTTCCGGCACACAATTTTAAACTGACAGGAAGTTTCATATCAGCGCATACTCCCCTGCAGAGTGAAAGTTTCATTCTGGAAACATCCCTTAGGCTGTGGCTAAGCCATGTCTCCACCATATCCTTTCTTCCAGGAGTGCTAGTCTTGCATGTTTCGCAGGAGAGCTTCTGTGAAGTTTGGAAAGTAGGAGGCGAAGTACTGGCGGAAGTAGAGTTGTGGGGCGGCATCGTGAGTCGTGTCGGGATAGCTCAGTCGTTAGAGCGCTTGCCCGCGAAAGACGGAGGTCTCAGGTTCGAGTCCCGGTTAGGGCACACAATTTTAATTTGCCGGGTTCACTGCCTGTTTTGCTTGCAAGATCAAGGCAAAGCTCACCATCTGCAGCATAGTCGACAGGACTGTCTGCGAACCTCTCGTTCAGAGCCGACTGGAGGGTCTGAATCAGAGGCTTAGACGGTTCTGCGACCTGTAGGGTGCAGATCCCTCGACTTGCGCCATAGGGTTGTGACTTTTCGGGTTCCGCTAAATAGGTCAGGAAGCGGCTACACGTGTAGCGGAGGCTGTGTGACATGGACTGGACTTTTTTTTCTAGGTTAGAGGGACTCAGGAACACACAAAATGGGTTTCAATCTCAAAGTGTGCAGGTCAGACACAGGACGAATGCAGATCTATGCACCATTGGTATAACAGTTGTAAATTGTCGTAGCTGTGTTGGAACTGTTCCAGAGCTCCAAGCGCTGATAGAAAGTACTGAGGCACAAATCGTTATAGGTTCTGAAAACTGACTGACGCAAGAGATAAATTCAGCAGAAATTTTTACAAAGGGCCAAATGGTTTTCAAAAAGGATAGATTAAATAAAAAAGGGGGTGGCATGTTTATTGCTGTTACAAACGGTTTATCCTGCAGCGAAATTAAGGCAGAGACTTCCTGTGAGTTGGTATGGGGAGAGGTTATACCTGACAACCGGAATAAAGTAATAATTGGAACTTTTTATCGCCCCCCTCACTCAGACGATGCAGCCTCACGCAGAAGGTGCCCAAAAAAAAAAAAAAAAAAAAAAAAAAAAAAAAAAAAAAAAAAAAAACTTCAATCATATTTCAAGCAGATACCTGAAGCACACTGTTATAATCGGTGCCGACTTTAATTTACCCTCGATATGTTGGCATAAGTACATATTCAAAACCGGAGGCAAATATAGAACATAGTCTGAACTAGTTCTCTATTCTTTTTCTGAACCCACTAGAATAGTAAATGGTTACTGAAATACCCTCAAACTTCTAACAACATATAATCCTGAGTTAATAAAGAGCATCAAAATATATACATTCAAAAGAGCAGACAAAAATTCGCTTCACGCTTTCCTGAGTGATAGTCTCCAGCTGTCAAAACAAAAAATTCGAGTGTGGATAAAATGTGGCTTACTTTCAAAGACATAATATCAGTAGCAATCGAGAGATTTATACCGCCCCCACCAGTGGTACACAAAACAGATCAGATTACTGTTGCAGAAACAATGAAAAACGCATGCAAAATTTAAAAAGACACAGAATTCCCTAGACCGGCAATCTCTTACAGAAACTCGGACTCTAGCGCGGATTTCAATGCGAGAAGCTTATAATAGTTTCCACAACGAAATTCTGTCGTAATATGACAGAAAATCCAAAGAAATTCTGGTCATATGTGAAGTATACTAGCGGCAAAACACAAGCAATACCATAACTACGCGATAGCAATGTTAATACTATCGATGACATTACTGCTAAAGCAGAATTGCTAAACTCAGCTTTCCGAAATTCTTTCACCAACGAAGACGAAGTGAACACTCCAGAATCGAACCAAGAACCAAGAACAGCTGCCAGCACGCGAAATGTAGTAGATGTTCCTGGAGTAGTAAAACAACTCAAGTCACTAAACAAAAACAAATATTCCGGGCCAGATTCTTCTCAGAGAATGCTGATGCAATAGCTCCGTACTTATCATTTACAACCAATCACTCAGCGAAAGATCCGTACCCAAAGACTGGAAAGTTGCCCAGGTCACTCCAGTACTCAAGAAAGACAATAGGAGTGATCCCCAAAATTACAGGCCTATCTCATTGACGTCGATTTGCAGTACGATAGTAATATAAGTATATAAGTAATATATACTTTGTTCGAACATTATGAACTACCTCGAAGAGAACGACCTGTTAACCAATAGTCAACACGGATTCAGAAAGTATCGCTCTTGCGAAACACAGCTTGCTCTTTATTGACATGAAGTGATAAGTGCCCTCGACAAGGGATCTCAAATGGATTTCCGCAAGGCTTTTGACACTAACTCACAAGCGGCTTCTAATGAAATTGCGTTCTTATGGAATATCTCCCCAATTGTGCGATTGGATTCACGATTTCCCATCAGAAAAGACACTGTTCGTAGTAATTGAAGGTAAGTCATCGAGTAAAACAAAAGTCATCTCTGGCTTCCCCCAGGAAAGCGTTATAGCTCCCCTACTCTCCTTGCGTTTTTAAAAGATTTAGAAGACAATCTGAATAGCTCTGTTAGACTTCGCGGATGATGCTGTCGTTTATCGGTAACTAATGTCAACAGAGTACCAAAAGCAACTGCAAAGCGATTTAGTAAAAATTTCTACACGGTTCGAAAACTGACAATTTATACTTATTAATGAAAAGTGTAAAGTAATACACATGGCCACTAAATTAAAGCCGCTGAACTTCAATTACAAGATATGTCAGACAGACCTTAAGTCGTAAATTCTACCAAATACCCAGGAGTTACAATTACGAACAACCTAAACTGGAGAGAACACACAAAAATATTGTGGGAAAGGTAAAGAAAAGGTTACATCTACATATACATCTACATAGATACTCTGCAAATCACATTTAAGTGCCTGGCAGAGGGTTCATTAACTACTTTCATAACTTTTCTCTGCCGTTCCATTCTCTAATAGCGCGCGGGAAGAAAGAACACTTAAATCGTTCCGTTTGGGATGGTCATGTCTCCCCATTAGGTGGGTGCTAGCAAAATATTTTCAGATTCAGAACTAAAAGTCGGTGATTGAAATTTCGCAAATAGATCTTGCCGCAATGAATAACGTCTTTCTTTTAATGATTTCCACCACAATTCGTGCAACATTTCTTTGACGCTTTCCCCCCGTAACGCGATAAAGCAAAACGAGGTGCCCTTCTCGGAACCTTCTCAATGTCTTCCGTCAGTCCCACCTGGTGAGGGTCCCACAATGGGCAACAGTACTCCAGGAGAGGACGCACAAGTGTGACGTAGGTAGTCTCTTTGGTGGAATTGGTGCATCATCGAAGCGTAACCTTTGATTCGCCTTCTCTCCAGTCAAAGTTGTTCGTAATTGTAACTCCTAGGTATTTGGTAGAATTTACGGCCTTAACCCTTTCACTCTGGCGCCGTGATTGTTGCGCCGTGTGCTGTGGACGAGCGCCAGTCGCACCCGGCCGTGCCCGCTGTACGGCGCATCTTCCGCACTCCCCACGGCGCTACTCTGTCCTGCTTTCACACTCTCAGTGTTATCGCTATTATTGGACTGTATACTATATATTTCTTAGGCAAAATAAATTTGGAACAGAAACAGTTTTCTTCCTTCTTTTAGATAATTCGCGTAATTTTTTCGTAAATTCTAAAAGATCCAAGTTTTGGATTCAGCTCTGGTGGGATGTGGACGTTATGATTATAAACGCATATTTCGCTTGTTAAATAATATTTATTTACAATTGCTTTACGTTACATTTCAGTAGCATTACATTACGATGTATGACGCGAGGCGGAACTGCTACAGCAGTCCACCGGCTGGGCGGCACAGGCAGCACTCGACTGCTGCAGCAGTCCACCGGCTGTGGAGCACATTCGCTCCCGACTTCTGCAGAAGTTCACCGTAGCGAAAGGGTTAAGGTTTGATTTATCGCGTAATTGAAGTTCAGCGGATTTCTTTTAGTGGTCACGTGTGTTACATCACACTTGTGGGTCCTCTCCTGGAGTACTGTTGCCCAGTGTGGGACCTTCACTAGGTGGAACACGGAAGACATTGTGAAGGTTCAGGGATGGGCATCTGGCTTTGTTTAATCTCGTTAAGGGAGGGAAAGCGTCACGGAAATTTTGCGCGATTTGAGGTGGAAATCATTAAAAGAATGACACATGGCACAAAAGCAGAATACTGTACTGCTGAGAACTCATACCCGCCAATATGCGACGAGATCAAGTAACAGTATACTGGGTACAGTCATTAAGTTCTGAGACTTGGCGCCTAGAGTGTATGCACCCTCGCGCATCTGTATGTTGCACACGTTGCCTACCCTGCAGGCGTCAGGCCTCAGACCTTACTGACCGCAGCAGCAAGTGGACGGGTACTCACGAGGCGGCCGGCCTGGTTGTTGTGCAGGTTGATGCGCGCCTGCAGGTCGCCGGCGCGCTCCCGCACGTCGAGGAAGAGGCGCGAGAAGCGCACGCCGAAGTCGATGTTGTGCGAGCAGCCGCCCCACTGCCACTGGCTGGAGGCGGCGCCGCCCGGCCGCCCCCGGCCGCCGCCACCGCCCCCGCGCCGCCTGCCGCCGCCCCCGCGCCGGCGGCCGCCGGGCGTGGCGCATGCGCACTCGAGCAGCCGGCCCAGGCTGCAGGCGCGCGCCACCGCGTGCGCCACCCCCGCCGCCGAGATGGCGTACGCGAACGCCGACTCCCGGTACCCTGCAACAGGCGCCAACGCAGCACGTCACAGTACACGTCTATACATATACCGTGGACTGGGTTGAACTTGTGCCAGCCGCGCTTTCTTTCAAACAAATGCGCCCTCGCACGTCACGGTATCCCTACCAGAAGCGCTGACGCACTGTAAACCTTGCTGGATATCTGTGCCATGTGTAGGTGTATTCGTCATTTACCTCATACTACAAATTTTTCCGCCAGAATTTTTTTTTTTTTTTTTTTTTTTTTTTTTTAGTCTTAGGGCGCACAACTTCTCAGGTTATTAGCACCCAGATCAGAACAGATATTGCTAGATCGCGAAACAATTTATAACTGCCAGAAAGGAGAGTATCACGAGAAAGATAAAACAGAAGGATAAAAAAAGACAAATAATATCTTTTGTGTCCCAGCCTCGTCGCCGCTTTGGTGTCTCGTTTCCATCGTAGGTGTCGGTGGCCGAGCAGAAAGAGACCGACACAGGAATAAAGAAAGCACGCTTGTGCAGGTACGGAGGTTACCAGCCAGTGGGACAGCAGAAACTAGAAACACTAGAGTAATTTAGAACGAGATATATATTTCATAGAGATAAAGTAATACTTAACTTTTATATATTTCATGACTGCAGAATGCTGATACATAGATTATCTAGAGGCCTGCCTACTGATGGTTCCTAGTGCCTGTCCGATAGCCAAGTCTTGACTGGTGCCTATCTGATTCCGAAGTGCTAACTGGTTCCTATCTCAGTCCCAAGTGAACGATGTCGTTCAGTGGTGGCCACGAGCGGAGTTGCAACAGAGGGCGCTCGTGGCTGACGTCGTTAGAACGCCGCGCCGTGCGTGCATGGCGGCGGGCGGCGAAAGTGGGTGGCGCGCACTTTAGACTTGTGCGACACCACAATATCCTTTCATAAATTAGCAATGTTGATAAAACGCAAAACTCTCGCAGATTCTCGTGTGCTGTCAGTGAAAAGTTCCAACAGAGTATACGGCAAATTAAGGGCTACACGGAGATGATTAAAATTAAGCCAAGACAGTCGCATCGTCAGCAATTCACCACAGGAGCACAGCGGTGCAGGGTCAGCGGTTAACAAGTGACGGTGGCTGAATAGGCAGTGACTGATTCGAAACCGCGGCAGGATGACCTCTTCTCGCCGAGAGGGGCGTAAGGAGGTCCTCCAAGCGGTCGGGATCGGTTTTACGGTTTTCAGTTTACTGTCGTGGAGTCAGAACCATGAACTGTACCAGGACGACACAATACACCGGCGAAGAGTCCGTTGAATATCGTCTGATGGGGCGCAAAAGGTAGCCATGCGAGGCAAAAGAACTGCTGCCTTGGCTGCTATGTCGGCGGTCTCATTCCCGGGCACACCCACGTGGCCAGGGACCCACAGAAAACAAAACGTGACAGCCGTTATCTGCTAGCAACTAAAGGGAGCGTTGGATTCGATATACGACAGTATGGGTCGAGAAAGGGTCCCTAAGACTCTGCAGAGCACTAAGGGAGTCAGAGCAGATGGCATAAAAGGGATGGCGGCGACGGCGGATGTACAAAACAGCCTGGTGGAGGACAAAAAGCTAAGCCGTGACATTCGAGCACCGGTCAGGGAGCTTGTATTGGAACAGGTTGTCCCCGACGGCGAAGGTAGATCCGACACCGTCAGTGCTCTTGGAACCATCAGTTTAGATAGATATGGCGTTATCGAACCGCGAAGTTCGACAAGCCTTGAGCGATATATCAAATCCGGAGTGACCGCCAGATCAAATGTTCAAATGTTTGTTAAGCTTATGGGACTTAACTACGGGGTTATCAGTCCCTAAAGTTACAAACTACTTATCAACGAGCTTATACTAAGGACGGCACAAATATCCATGCCCGAGGGGGGATTCGAACCCCCGACCGTAGTGGCCGTGCAGACCGTGACTGAAGCGCCCCAGTCCCCTCGGCCACTGCGGCCGGCCCGCCAGGTCTTGCAAACTGTTTTGAGTGTTTCCCGGTGCGAGCGTGTTTGTTGACAACTTTCTATTCTGAATTACAAAAGGGTTAATTTCAGCTAACTCAGGTTAGTACATTGCTTTGCTTCTTTATTCATTAGTCTGCCGTCAAATTATGATTGTTCTATCACTAATGTTTTTTGATGATTGTTCTATCACTAATGTTTTTTGCACATTATCGACATTTGTAAAATATTGAAGGAATTGGGGGTGAATTTGTGCCACGTTTCCACGAAGGCTTTGGATGATTTTTGTATTATAAACTGCACCGGTATTCACAATACTGATTTCCTATATACGATACTGTTGCAAAAAATGCCACGAACCTACAAAAAAAGTCGCTGAAAATAAATATGCAGAAAATAAATATGGTATTCACCGAAATACCCTCATGAGCAAGTTGCATGGGAAACATAATGCACAGATAGGTGGAAAAACTGTGTTTAGTCATGACGAGGAGGATATATTTGCTGCACGTGCTGTGAAAATGTGTGATTATGGTTTCCAACTTTCATTGCTGGATTTGTGGTTTAGTGTATAATCGTATCTTGACTGATGTGGTCGAAGAGTGTTAACTTTTCAAAATAACTTGCCAGGCAGAGAAGGGGCCAAGTCTTTTCTGGCACGCCACAGTGGAACAATAAGCAACAGGTTTGCTCAAAACATTACTAGGGCTAGAGCAGCTGTTATTGACGAGACGATCAATGAGTATTTTGATCTCTTGTCAAGGGAGCTAGAAGGAATTCCTCCATCCCATGTATGGAATTACGAGGAGACAAACTTGGTAGACGATCCAGGGACAAAAGGAGTTATTACCAAACGTGGTGCCAAATTTCCAAAAAGGATTTGCAACAGATCGAAGTCGTGTACGTCTCTAATTATGTGTGGTAATGCCAAAGGGACACTAGCACCTCCATACATTGTTTACAAGTCAGAGAAGCTTTGGAGCACCTGGACGGAAAATGGCCCTTCCAATGCAAGATAATATGTTAATCATGTAATAAAATATAATTATTTTGGATCTTCTTATATTTCATTGTCACAAAGGTACCGTGGGCCACTAATTGTTTAACACTGAAAAACCCTAGATGAGAGCAGTGGCACAAAGTCCCCCCCCCCCCACCCTATAGGGGGTCTTTGTGCCAAGTTTATGACATCATTTATGGTAGAAAATTTTATTTAAGGAAATTATTAATACCTCTGTTGGATGAGGCATGTATTCAACTAATACACAGCTTCACAGTTTAAAAAAATATTTGCGTAGAAAAATGTTTTTGGAAGAAAACATGAAAAAGTGGCACAAAGTCACCCCAATTTACGATATATATGAGGGCATTTCGAAAAGTAAAGATACAATGGTTCGCATTCCTTAAATAGAATATTTATTTAGAAAACGTCAGTAATATCTTATTAACTGGATTATTTGTTATTTTTCGACATAATCACCCCCGTTATCCCAACATTAGTTAAGTCGGTGCACAAGCTTTTATATCCCACAGTCATAGAAGGTTGCCGCCTGTTGTCGGAACCACATTTCAACTTCATCTTTGATCTCTTCATCATCGTGGAATGATTTTACACGAAGCTGTGGCTTCAGGTATCGGAAGACATGGAAGTCGGTGGGCACAAGGGCCAGGCTGTATGGCGGAAGGTCCAGAACGTACCATTTGAATTGCTCGAGTAGTGCTTTAGTTACGAGAGCTGTGTCAGGCCGAGCGTTGTCATGAAGCAAGCGGACTCCATTTGTCAGCATTCCCCTGCGTTTGTTTTGAATTGCCCTTCGAAGACGTTTCAAAGTCTGGCAATTGCAGCAGCATTAATTGTCGTTCCAGGAGGCATAAATTCCAAGAGAAGAATGCCTTGTTTGTTCCGAAAAACAGAAGCCATGATTTTCTTCGCTGAAATCGACGTTTTGCATTTCTTGGCTTTTGGTGAATTCTAAAGGGGCCATTGCTTTGATTGTTGCTTGGATTCAGGTGTATAGTGATAAACCCACGTCTCGTCACGTGTCACAATGTGATCAAGGAACTCATCACCTGCTTCAGCATAGCGTGTGAGGATGTCGAGTGCAAAGCCCATGCTTTTCTTTTTATGTTCTTCCGTTAACATTTTTGGAACCCAACGCACACACAATGTCCTGTACCCCACCTTGACAGTCACAACGTCATAAAGAGTTATCACTGACATGTCCGGTATGATCTGATGCAATTCTTTCAATTTGAGACGTCTATTCGCACGAAGTGCTTCCTCCGTTCTCCGAAGAAGGGCATCAGAGATCACAGATGGCCGACCTGTTCTTTGTTCGTCATGAACATCGGTCCTACCTTCAGAGAAATAAAGACACCATTCCGTTACATTTTGTCGATACATAATGTTCCCATAAACAGAAAGAATTTCTTTGTGAATATCCGCTGGTCGCTGACCTTTTGCGCGAGGAAAACGTATGACGGTGCGCACTTCGCATTTTGCGGGATTCTGAATCGGCGCAGCCATTTTAAACACGACCTACTCCATCCAGAAGCAACGTTCAACTGTCGAATGACCGCGAGGAGAAAGCTAACGGTTCAAGATTAACACCAGTGTTGCCAACTTGCTCGCCAAAGCTCTTCTGTTCCTCTGGAGTACGGTGTATCTTTATTTTTCTAAATAATATATATATATATATATATATATATATATATATATATATATATATATAGGAAAAGTCACCTAACATTACCGCTGGATATATTTCGTAAATCACATCAAATTCCACAGACCGAACGTGAGGAGAGGGGCTAGTGTAATTGGTTACTACAAACCATAAAAAAATGCACGTAAGTATATTTTTTTAACACAAACCTACGTTTTTATAAATGGAACCCCATTAGTTTTCTTTGCACATATGAACATATGAACATATAAACAAGTACGTAATCAGTGTCGTTTGTTGCATTGTAAAATGTTAATTACGTCCGGAGATATTGTAACCTAAAGTTGACGCTTGAAACCTCCGATGTTCAGTTGCGTGTTGTAACAAACACGGGCCACGGTCGGCGAACAGCATCTGCAGGGACATCTTTACGATGACGACCGTGTTTACGAGTGTGGCTGTAGTGCACTGTTGTGGTTTGGTCTAGCTGTCGCATGTAGCACTTGCTGCTATTGTTATTCTACATTCGTCTTTGCACGCAGACTAACTGTAGCACACTGTGTTACCAGACGTCTGTGATAGTGTAGTGTTGTAGGAACTGTGACCACGGTGTATTCTAACTCTGAAAAGACGGAGATGATACTCATCTATGGCGAGTGTCGACAAAATGCAGCTGAAGCCTGCAGGGTGTATGCAGAACGGTACGCGGACAGAGAGCATCAAACGTGCCGCACATTTCAAAACATCTACCGCCAACTGAATGAAACAGGTATGGTCGTAGCACGAAAAGGGGCCCGTAACAGGCCCGTCACAGGAGAAGCGGGTGCATTTGGTGTGTTAGCTGCTGTTGCCGTGAACCCACACAGGAGTACACGGGACATTGCGAGAGTATCTTGCAAGTAGTATCTTGCGCAGACTGCATCGTTTCATGTGTCGCTACATCAGCAATTACGTAGTGTTGACTTTAATCATCGAGTGCAATTCTGTCAATGGGCATTAACAGAGAATGCGTTGCAGTTCTACCTGTTTACCGATGAAGCGGGTTTCACAAACCACGGGGCAGTGAATATAGGGAACATGCATTACTGGCTCCGACAGGTAGAGCGACAGCGACAGCGACCGTGGACTCTAAATGTATGGTTCGGAATCATTGGCGACCACCTCATTGGTCCTCACTTCATTGCACGAGCCAAAACAGCTAGAACGTACATCACGTTTCTACAGAATAATCTGCCAACGTTGCTCTAAAATGTTCCAATGGAAACGCGTCGACGTATGTGGTATCAGCATGATGGTGCACCTGCACATTTTGCAATTAACACTAGGCTGACCCTTGACAGGATGTTCGAGGGGCGTTTTATAGCACGTGGAGGACGCAGAAATTGGCCAGCCCGTTCTCCTGATCTTACACCTCTGGACTTCTTTCTGTGGGGTAAGTTAAAGGAGAATGTGTACCGTGATTTGCCTACATCCCCAGAGGATATGAAACACCGTATTGTGGCAGCCTGCGGCGACATTACACCAGATGTACTGCGGCGTGTACGACATTCATTACGCGATAGGTTGCAATTGTGTGCAGCAAATGATGGCCACCACTTTGAACATCTATTGGCCTGACATGTCGGGACACACTCTATTCCACTCCGTAATTGAAAACGGAAACCACGTGTGTACGTGTACCTCACCCCTCATGGTAATGTACATGTGCGTCAGTGAAAAAGACCAATAAAAGTGTTAGCATGTGGACGGAATGTGCTGTTCTAGTCTCTTCTGTACCTAAGGTACATCACCGTTTCCTTTGTATCCCTACTGAATTCGGTGCTCTCCGATACACACGATCGAACAGCGGAGGAGTGGTACTCAAGCGTCAACTTTAGGTTACAATATCTCCGGATGTAATTAACATTTTACAATGCAACAAATGGAACTGATAACGTATTTGTTTATATGTTCAGATCTGCTAACAAAACTAACGGGGTTCCATTAAAAAAACGTAGGTTTGTGTTAAAAACATACTTCCGTGCATTTTTTATGGTTTTTGGTGAGGAAGCCGGAATGAGGATTGAGGCAGCTGGTTTCACACTTTTGTGTCAGAGAACATACTTGCTTTTTCTATGCTGCGGCAGAAGCTTTTTTCAGCTGGTATTTTATATGCCTGTACTCAAGTAAAGACATGCAGAACTGAACTCCGATCGGTAACACAACACATGAGCAACAAAATGCGTTGAAGACGACGATGTACTGTTTGAACATCTTCTGTGAGGAAACTTTTACACTGCCGGCTGCTGTGGCCGAGGGGACTGAGGCGCTCCAGTCAAGATCTGCACGGCCACTACGGTCGGGGGTTCGAATCCCCCCTCGGGCATGGATATTTGTGCTGTCCTTAGTCTTAGTTAGTTCATAAGTAGTTTGTAAGTTTAGAGACTGATGACCCCGTAGTTAAGTCCCATAAGCTTGACAAACATTTGAACATTTTGAAATTTTTACAATGAAACAAAACTTAAAATGATATCTTAATGAACTGTCGCCTAAACTTTCCTTTTTTTTTTTTTTTTTTTTTTTTTTTTTTTTTTAAACCTGGAAACGGTTAAGAAAAGAACCCATATTTATTACAAAGTTTTTGTTCGGCATCACCAGCAGAATTGCCCCTCAAAGCATGTACCTTTGCCGCGGTGGAGTAGCTGAGCGGTCTAAAGCGTCTCGCTGCGGAGCGCGAGGTTGCTCGCCGTGGAGGTTCGAGTCCTCCCTGGGGCATGGGTGTATGTGTTTGTCCTTAGGTTAGTTTACCTAGGTTTAAGTAGTTTGTGAGCTACGGACTGATGACCATGCAGTTTGGTCCGATACGATTTACAAACATTTGAACATTTTGAACAAGTACCTTTCCGCCCGTCATTTTTAGAAAGGCGAATGCAGATGTTCCTTTGAGCCCCATAGATCCCAGTGAAGACCAAAGACAATCATAGACATAGCATAACTTCCTGTACGCACCATAATCTTTGCAGAAAGAGATCCAATGTAAGCATGTTTGTTATCTTTGGTATTGATATTTTTATTGCACACTCATCAATGTATGCTTCACATTGTAGCAATCAGCCACTGGGAAAGTATCGATAAAAAGTTTAGTATGATGACAAATATTTATTTTACAATTTTGCAATTTTGTATTATGTTAAGCTATTGGCTAAACTCTGTAAATATCTCACATGTAACTTGCCATACTATTCCATTAATGTTGCATATGGTTGACTAATGCACTTGATAACTTTCTTCTACTTCAGGCTAACGCTTGAAAATGGTAAACTAACCGAAAACGGTAGCATTGAGATAAAAAATAAACAGCTATGGTCAACATGTCATTTTGCAATTATCTTAAAGCTGCTAAACCCCACTTTTTCACCTTTCTTTTCCTCAGTCTACACTCTTTTCTTCACACTACTACTATCTCCATCCATTGAATCGTGTTACTAACTTTGTCTCTCTATCTCTCACTCACTGTGACTGTCTCTCTTTATCTCCCACTGGATCTATCTCCTCTCCATTCCATTTGTCACTTTCTACTCTTCGCATTCAGCACGAAGAAGCGTGAATAAGCTGGAATGCCAACAATGTTGGCGAGGAAAGAGCAATGAGAACCGATGCTGCTTTTTCCCTACTTTTCCGTCAGAGGCTTTTAACCAGGACGTATTTGCTATTTTGAGCTTTGACAGGAGCATTTGTCATCCTGGATCCCTTCTGTTCGTGCTACTTATAAAAAAGGAATACCATAGATCTGTAAGGAAGGAAAGAGAGGAAGGCAGATGGATGTTTTATGTTTGTAAAGCTTATGGGACTTAACTACGGGGTCATTAGTCCCTAAACTTACGAACTACTTATGAACTAGCTAATACTAAGGACGGCACAAATATCCATGCCCGAGGGGGGATTAGAACCCCCGACCGTAGTGGCCGTGCAGACTGTGATTGGCGCGCCGCAGAACGCTTGGCCACCGTGGCCGGCGCAAGGCAGATGGAACTTACGTCCGTCAACAACCTAGGCATTAGGAACGAAGCAGAAGCTTATATTGTTTTTATAAGAAAAATGTTTGTAAGTCCAAGGGACTTAACTGCTGCAGTTTCAGTTCCTAGGCTTACAAACTGTTTAAAGTAATTTAAAGTTACTTATGCTGAGGACAACACACGCACCCATGCACGAGGGAGGACTCGAGAAAAAAAAAAAATCCTATTCTTTTCATTCTCTACTCCGATGAGTAGAACGGGCTGTTTGATATCCGGCCCATAAAGAGTGGCGGTTTCATTCTGCCAATTATCAGGCAAGCTGATAGTGGGGCATAGGGGGATACCAATTAGGATTATAAGAGGGGATTACCAGCTCCGGCATACATCTTACAACCAAGGAAAACCTTGTTCGGATCCGGGGGATTGGGACCAATTTAATTTATTCTGGGATGTTGGCCCATACTATAAATAGATTATCAGGGGAGTACGAAAGCACACCCGACAATCAAACATTGGACGCCTGAGATCAGTTCGACCAAATTACAATGGACAAGCGTCTCCCGAGAGGAACCGAACCCGGTATCTGCATCGGTGTTTCCTCTGCAGCGGTAAAAGCGAAGATACCAAACTCTAGATATGTGAAACTCAAATATTTTCGTCTAGTTTTTCTTTCTTTTAAATAGGAGGATTTCAAAGCGGTCTGAACGCCGACTCAAATTGTGAGCGGCACTTTTGGTATCCAAGCATCATGTGGTATCTTTATAACGAAAAAAGATGTTCAAAACTGGGAAAATGTTGATTCTAGAAAAATTTCTTCATAATAAATTGTTAGAATTTGAGCCGCTTGCTATGATGAGTCATATAGATTTGATTTCCACGGTTAGAAACCAAATTTTGTAATTTTGTACTGTTACTTTGAGCGTTTAATTTGACGTTTTCGACTTGATCTGTCCACGGTACTCACATAATTCTCGTGTACAGCCACATTTCGAAGACCTTCAACCGTTTACTTAATGGTTCTGTGAGAGTCCTTGTTTCATCACCGTAGAAGAGTGTTGGGAACACATAGCAGCGCGTAGATTACCCTGTAAGTTTCTTCTCAACTAAAACCTCTATATTAAAAAAGAGGTTAATCATTAGCTTATCTCTTTTTTGTTATTTTATTTAATTATTTATTTAATTTTCGTTTTGTTGTGTTTTGTTTGATAGGGAACCTGCATCTCATTTCACATTGCATGTTTGTTGATAATCTCGTGATTTTTATCTTCATTGTTTCCAGTTAATCTTTTTCTAGTACTTCCCGCGTAGACCGGACAAGTACTTCTTGATATTGATTACTTCAGTACTGGTATCACCCATATCGTTTAGAAGTCAGTATTCACATTCAATCAGAAGTAATGCGGAAATTGCACAATGCGTCAGTAGAAGTACCATTTCCATTTATTCCCTATAATATTTGCTATATTCTTCATCTTCTTCTCAGCATAGGCGTCCTATGAACCTCCAAATTTACCACTAGATTTTCGATTGAAATGCTGTCTATTACGATTATCTGACAATCATCCTCCAGAACTATTTTCTCAGATGATAGTAATCTAATACTTTGTTTCGAGACGTATCTTTTTCAGAATGTCATCTTCTTTAATCTTCACCTTCTTCAGAGTACTTCTGATTTTTGGAGCTACTTCCACCAGCGATTTTTTTCTTTTACATTTATTCTTATTTATTTACTAGCTTCAACCAGCGGCTCCGCTCGCGTGTTGGTTGATTATGATAGATAAGCTATCTTTCAGTAGTGTGCTATGAAACTGGTTTTGAAGGATGAAATGAAATACAATACCTTCTTTAGAAACAAACATTTTTAATCAACATTCAAATAAAAAAAAAAAAGTGAAGTGCGTAATGATGCACTCGTTTCGAAGAATCCAATCACGAAATTCAACAATAATGATGGTAATAATATCACAGATCGATCACTTGATATAATGCGCGATACGTCAAATCGATTTCTTTAAATGATGTATTAAAAGAAATTTCTTTTTTACTGCTTTATTTATTTATTCTTATATTTCCTTACTAGTATGCTTATCCTTACTGAGAAAGAGCTGAAGACATTGTAGCACGCATAGACCAACGATATGATCTGTGGCATCATGTTTCGCTGTATGTAACCTCCTTGCTATAGAGTCGCAAACGTCATCGCTGGCCTTCAGTCCGAATTTTTTTATAATTTGACGACTTTGAAACCCCGTATAGCTATCGGCATGGGACTGCTATGGTGTACAACGGGATACTACGGACAACAATTACACGTAGACCATTCGTTTGCGTTCTGTAGTTTTCGCTGCAGAGCGAAATATTAACACACATACACGTAGAATTTTATATACACCGATAACTTTCCATCCCAATATACTCCACCCTTTTATTATTATCAACCCTCAAGCAACAATACAACCAATAAAACCATTTTAAAAGAGTAAATATATTTTTCAAACAGTAATTATTGTTCCGAATTTCGCGTTATATACTTCAAATTACTAAATATCGCTATAAAACCGCGCCTAAAACCTTCCTCAGGTATAAAATAGTAACTGTACAAATATTTAAGTCTCTGCGTCTTGTCGTTCGGACGTGATAAGCGTACACCGAACAGACGTTCACATTAATATATATATATATATATATATATATATATATATATATATATATATATAGACGGTTTTATGGCTGTCGGGTAGCTATATATATATATATATATATATATATATATATATATATATATATAGCTACCCGACAGCCATAAAACCGTGCCTAAAACCTTTCCCGGGTAGACATTAGTAACTGTACAAATGTTTAGCTCTTTATGTCTTGTGGTTCAGACGTGATAAACGTACACCGAACAGACATTCACATTTATAGATATAGAAGAAGAAGATTTACAGTTGGCATGTTAAAACGTTCTGTTGCATATCCTCATTGTTCAGAAGCAGACGGCCGTAAGATGTAATTCTGCATTTTCGTATCATTACACTGTATTGTTATGCATTTCTTTGTACAAATGTTATGATTTGTAGCCGCGAATATCTTTCTTGGCACTGCCCGAATATTTATTTAATCTAGTCTTCTGTTAGTCCATATCGTTTTACTTCTTCTTTCTATTCATCCCCTCCTTCCCCTGTCGCTCTTCCCCCACCTCTCTCGGCCCGTCTCCTTTCCCCACTATCAAGTTTCTCATATTCAAATGGTTGTCCATCTTAAGGGACTTAACTGCGGGGTCATCAGTCCCTGTCAATCTTCTGTCCTCATCTCTCTATCTCCTCCTCCCCTCTATCTATGAAAACAATACAAAGGGCAACCTAGCCCCATAACCAGAAGTGGGTGCAATGTGTAGTCGATCAGAAGCCTGTCAGCTCGTACATGCACAAGTCTTTTATGTAGACATTATGTTGCAAGGTTGCGATGGTGTTTATTTATTCCTGCGTTCCTTTACACCGTCTTCTCCTCTCCCCTCTCTCTGTTTTTCACCTCCCTCTCTTCCCCCTCTTCCTCCTCTCTCGTCCCTTTGCTTCCTCTCAGTCCATCTCCTCGTTCCTTTGTCCTTGAAAAATTAACAAATGTACCAAAGTCTTTGGTGAAACGGTGTCAAAATCATTGTTACTTTCCACCGCATCAGAACGTATGAAGACAGTGATCTTCCCCTTGTTAAAAAATCAACTTCATCGAGATCTGAGTAAAACAGTAGACCGATATTGAAGTCTGGCGAAGAATACCCTTCGCCATGCACCAAACGAAATCTTAAGTATACAGTGACCTCCTCCTTGTTTTGAAAATCAAGTGTGGAAAATTTCATCAAGATAGAAAAAGAAAAAATGATAGGTATGTATGAAATAGAAATATACACACAAAGAAACGGACACTTTTATTTATATATATATTAATATTATTACCTTATATATTAAAAATAATATAAACTAGTCAGTCTGCCAGGCCGTTCATCCAGCCGATTTCCTTCATTTTTGTTTTAAACGAAAGTTATTCATCCATAGATTTATCATCAAGTGTCACGCCTTAATTTATTCGTATTCAACCGTGATTTCCGTCTGTCTTTGCTGCGAATAATTTAATTGGTTTGTTTTACTATACCTTTGGTTCTAATTAATGCACGAATTTCGTTTTGGTCTAACAATGCTCCGTGAATCCAGCTCTTTCATTTACGCTTTTAAACGCTTCCATCGATTGATTTTGGAGAAAAATATGAGTGCACATTCGACATGAGTTCTATGTTTCGGAACTTTTTTATTATTCCACTAACAATTCGCACGGGTTGTCTAGTTATTATTATCTACTGCTGTGCAAGACGATGTTATGTGTATCGTCACTAAGAATGTATAATTATATGTAAGAGCCGCGGTGGAGTAGCCGAGTGGCCTAAAGAGTCTCGCTGCGGAGCGCGCGGTTGCTCGCCGTGGAGGTTCGAGTCCTCCCTGGGGCATGGGTGTATGTGTTGTCCTTAGGTTAGTTTACCATAGGTTAAGTAGTTTGTAAGCCACGGACTGATGACCACGCAGTTTGGTCCGATAGATTTACAAACATTTGAATTTATATGTAAGAGAGAGCCACAAGTATCTAATATTGCCATTAAAATAAATGGATAAGTAAATAAATAACAAGCGCAATTAATTGATATGAAAATGATGTAAACATTTATATGTCTCATCGGTTCAATTGACAAATCTTCTGGAAAAAATTTTCCCAGACAACGGAAACAAGGACAAAAAAATAGTCGGTGAAAATTTCGCGATTTTAGGTAAAAGCGGCAGTTCGGCGTTCTTTCTGTGCCAGGCGGCCATGAGCGGCGAAGAGGTGGACGCGCGCGCCGAGGACGGAACGCATACAAAGTGTTTCCCTGCAAAACGAACGCCTGAAAATAAAGCGAGAATCGCGGAAAAGTGCCGCGTGAAAAATCGGCGCTGGAAAAACTCGGCCGAATTTTGGGAAATTCTGCGAAATTTTGCAGGGAAAACTTGCAAACCGACCCGGATAGCAGCCGGTGGCAGGAGGTCCGGCGGTGGCGGTGGCGCGGCAGCCTCCGTCGCCATGGAAACGGCGGCGCGCCGCCACACATGCGCACTGCGTACCCTGGCTGCCGAGGGGTGAACGCCCGCTCCACCCCCGCACCTGGCCGCGCCGAGCGCGTACCTGTCCGCTGCTGCTTGCTCCATGTGAGGCTCGGGACACTTCGGTATGACGTCCATACTTTTACCAGAATGAAAAATGATCCAGTCACAGCACCACAGACTGTGAGTATCCTCTGCCAGGAGTAAAATTTTATTTACGGTGTCGGCGGCGTAGTGTGCCGATGTAGGCAACGAACTTTGAATGCCCTCAAAAAATTCAACCGTAGAGATTTAAAGGAGAATTTTTTTTATTGTGATCGTGAAATCTTCTAATGTATAAAGCAGAGTGTCCGTACGTTTGTACGTGTTGCATACTAAAACGTTTTACTATATTTTTGAGTAATTACAGTCTATTCTACCACTTTCAAACATAATACTCAGCTTTTTAACTTTACGATGTATGGGGGTTCTGCTCGCTGCAACATTATTTTCCTGGGGCGTCGTGGTAGAAATAAATACTCGTATATACAATTTTTCACTTCTTGTTTAATTTGAATCAAACTTCTTCTCCAACAAAACATAACTTCAAAACATATACAAATTACAAAGCATCAGCACAGTAGCACTTCCATTTCAAAACACAGAGTGACATAGATTCCAGTGCATTTTAGAAAAGCCAAAACTCGAACTCCCCCACGCAAGGCGGTGAGGCAAATATATAACATCGGCAATAATGACATTACATCATGCATTGTTCATAACAGTTGAATATACTGATTTAAAAGTACCGAACATACAAATAAAACATTTCATGTACACAAGAATAATCACAATATAAAATGAAAACTATGCAAACAATAATTTTAGATGGCGCATGTTTTTTAACGCCAAATTTCCGATCTTTCTGTTGACAACAAAGAGCGATGTTACATATCAATTAATTAGTTAATGAGTACATCATACATGTTCCTAACATATATTGAACTATCAAATCTCTTGTCAATTCTCAAAATGTCATGTCAGACAATATATATAAAGAATTACAATATTCAAATTTCTACTATTAAACTAATTAATATAATTAGCTGGTCAATACAACTTGTTTATGAGCCTAACATATATACAATGCTATTTATTGTAATGTCTTTATGTTTTACAAAAGTTTGTACCCTTTGTCTGTCTATTTATTGAAATAATGTACCGTAACAAAAGTGTTGTTTATAGAACTGTCTGGAAACGTCTTATAAAAAATCTCTTAATTAATGCAATCTATCACTTGTTTTGAACACGAGACACTGTCATACACTGATTCCTAGGCTGGCTATTTCGTTTGTAACTTCACACGCAACATACATCACTAATGAACCACACGATTCCGGATCCCACGCAGACGGTATCGTACGGTAACATTGAGATGAGGGGGCCAGCAGTATCATCACAATACAAATCTACAATCTTGTTCCAATCTTTATGAAATTTTGTACGCGTAAGCTTCAATCTTTGAGGACGGTCGCCGGAAGTGTAAGAATCACATACGATATATAGTTCACGAGATATGACGTCATAAACAATGTGATGCGCGAAAAACTGCTGCTCATTTTCTCCTAAACAATTGGACCGATTTCAATCAAATTTGGTAGACACATTCCAGGCCGTGAGGTAACAATTGCTCCACGGTTAAGAATCACATACGGCACATGGTTCAAAAGATATTACGTTATAAGCAATAGATATCGCAAAAAAAAAAAAAAAAAAACAATATAATGTGGCGAGACTTTCGAAATACACTGTATGAGAATGAGAATACTTAGCGACTTGCATCAAACTTTAAACATAATTTCAAACCTTTATTAAAATTTTTCTCTCTGCCAACCATAGTAAAATGATGAAAGGAAAAAGTTTCTCGCTTACTACTTTTTCGCTGTTTATGAAGTAAAACTACGGCTCTCGGTATGACATTACAATTTATAATTTGAACACTACAAATAGTAGCGACAGGAAATCTTACAGACAATATACACATATATAGTTGAATGTAGCTTCTAAATTGTATCACATTCCGCCACGTAGCTCATGAGATATGAGCGCACAAACAGTAACGTTTCTTCTTTCATGGACTAAAAGTACGGCATTTGGTATGACGTCAAAATTTATAATTTGTACACTACAAATTGTAGCCGCAGGAAATTTAACAGACAGTATACATACATATAGTTCAATGTACCTTCAAAATGTATCACAGTACGACACAGTAGTTCATGATATATGAGCACATAAACAGTAACGATCATGGAAAACCGCCCCACCACGCACTAAGTTTTAATCTATTACTTCTTTACTACTAATACTATTCCCAAGTGATTTTATAGACATACAGCCCTTATACGAATGAATATATACCTGAAAAATGGCCTATAAATAGATAAATACCCGGGCAGTGCCGGATTTCAGCTAGTAAATAAATAATGTTGTTCTACCTCTATGGTTGTTAGTTATTGTATTTTCCCTTGTCCAAACAGTAAATTAATTATCCTTGTAAACGGATTTTTTTTTTGGCAATAGTAGCACACTACGCCTCCGATGCCGGAAGTAGATGTAAGCCTTCCCAGAGTCCCGTACCTGGGAAAACGTTTTACGCAGCGACGTGCGGCCCGCAGCCGACTGCGAAAAGTGAAGGCCTGTGGCGTACCACGCTGCGATCAATTCCCACAGCTAGCAATACGCGGCGCAATCGTTGCAAGCGACGGTCGTCTGTTGTGTGCTGCGGTGCACGGTATATTTGCAGCATGTCATGCTGGTAATTTAACCCATGTTTGACCATAAATTTGTCGTATTTCGAATGCGTGGAACGCTTGCGTCAACTTAAAATACGGTGCTAATTTCCTAGGCGCCGTGTACATCGAATGAAACGGCAGTGCAATCGATATATATTGGACGTTCGACTCACGCTCTGCTAACAGTGACGGGGAAATAATATGGCGGAACAGCTGATTTGTGTAGCTAATACCGGTGTTGATTCTTCACGTGATAATTCTATGAAATTTCTTGGCCAACGAAATTTGCAAGCAGCTCGTGAATCGGAAAAGTACATCAGAACCAGTCACTACATGGGTGTAACAGTTTGTTTTACGTAATGTCATTCACTTAATAAACAACTTATATTCGTTGTCAGCCAAATCTATGTAATTAGAGCAAACTGTAGCTATCGAACAAGCGAATGTTTTGATTTTTTACCTATATGTCACGATTTTAAAGGATGTGGTTGCGCAGGAACCTAAGAGTACAGCTTGTTTACTCACAAGTTAAACTGTACTCTTAGGTTCCTGCCTAACAACATCCTTTAAAATGACGACATATTCGTAAAAATCATAACATTCGCTTGTTCGATACCTAACGTTACTATATGACACGCCGTGCGATATATATTGAACGCACTGTCGTTTCATTCGATGTACACGGCTCCTAGGAAATTTCCGATACGGTATACCTGCAATACATGCAGCAAACTAGTAATAAACAGTCGTAGATAATTTTCGTAATCATGCCGTGCTCGGCAGTGTTCAAAGATGCCACGTGTGCAGCTGCTATTCTTCAGGGGCCCATATCTCGGATTCTACTGATCACAGATTGATTACAAATTGTTGGGATGGCTACTTCTATAGTTTTCATTAATTGCGTTATTATATGGGGTTTTATGTTTGTTAAGCTTACGCGACATAACTGCGGGGTCATCAGACCCTAATCTTACAAACTACTTATGAACTACATTATACTAAAGACAGCACAAACATCCATGCCCGAGGGGGGATTCAAACCCCCGACAGGGAACGGCTTCGCAGCATAGTGCCTCAATGCGCTCGGCCACTCCGCCGCAGCCATTAATTGCAAACCCTCGAAAGTTCTACCATATGTTCCATATTCTACGGAGAATGGAGAAAGAAGAAGAAGCGCTAACTACGGAGAAAGCAAGGAAGTTCTCGTACCTTGGACATATCATGAGTAAAGAAAGTAGATACCACCTTCTCCAGTCAATCCTTCAAGGAAAGTTACCAGGAAAGAGAAGTGTTGTTCAAAGAAGAATATCCTGGTTAAATAATACCAGAGCTTGAAGCTACAAGACATCTACGGACTTAGTCCGCGCACCCAAAGACAGGAACCAGGGTAGCCAAGATGGTTGCTACCATCCGAAACGGATAGGAACCACACGAGGAAGACAACTGGAATCGAAAACGCGAAGGAACGTCCATTAATAGGTATAAAGAGGCATTAATACGTGCTTTACATTAAAGCAATAGTGGAATGTTTATGTGGAGTAAAATTTGTTGTACAAAGTGCATCTTTCCTTAAGAATGTAGTATGATGAGGGAGTAGGAGTCGGTGGATAGCTGCGAATGAAGACGGACGCGTTGGCTGCAGAAGGAGCATGGTTTTAGCACTGATACGTGCGTGAGCAGACACGATACTGGCAAGTAGGTGAACTGAGCTTGTAAGGATTTCTGGAGGGATATAATTTGTGAGTCAGGGTGACGCAACTGCAGTCACGAAGTATTTATCCGAGTTGTTTTAGTAAATATCCAACAAGGAAGGATTCTCATTACGAATTCATTAGTATACTATGAAGAGAACACTGTAATAACTTGCATAATCTTGGAATGAACCCAATGAGTTATATAGTGCATTAAATGAGCTTTAGTAACGGAAATATATTAAATGTTTTTCGCGAAATGATCACATCAGATGAACTGTAAAGAGAAAAAGAAGTTCGACTTTTCTTGTACAGAGATAAACTTTATATCAACGTAAACGTTTTTTCATTAACTCTTACCATATTTCATGTTTCATTAATGGTAAAGAACATACATCATTAAGTTACAGAAGGTTTCATGGGTGAATGACCTTGTAGTAAAGCTTTTATATCAGACATGCATTGCGACAAACATGCCTCGCACTGCCGTTAAAGTATCGAGTATATGGTGATCTCAATCTAAAGTTACACCGCAGTTCTCAGTGACAGACGTTATTTTGCCAAGATCATCTTGTGATGGTGCAGCTCTTGTATCTTCCGTGCTTGCTGTCTTAGATTTGTGGTTTTGCCTTATGCAAAACACCTTCTTTTGTTTTAATACTGAAACGTGTTTCGGCAATTATTGTGTCATCTTCCGTGGGTTATTGCCTTTTATTTTCTAGAATAAAATGTTCCAGATTTTATTTACACAGCGGTTTGGACGAGTTGTTTGATTTGACAACTTTGTTAGATATATTAGGTTTAATTTATTTACAATACTTACATTATGTTATTCGCAGGATTCGCATCTCCTTCAACTGAAGAATGACATGTTTTTACAGCTTGTCATCATCAAAAAACATTATTATTTACGAAAACTATTGTACTTCCGCCAGGAAGTTATGTGGAAAAATACATCTATGTGGCTGTTTAGTGGTTTACTTCCATTCGAGCTGTGACTGTTTTTAATGTTATATGATATTTAGTGCGTTTTTTCTTGTTAAATGACACTGATTATATCGTCATTTGTCCTGTTGGTTGGCTGTATTGCATTTATTTGTTTGCGCGATGTGTCAGTGAAGTAGCGCGCGAATTTTGAACAGTTTTCATACTGGATAAGTTTTGTGTGTATTTTTATTGTGTGTGTCGAGACAGATGTTTATTTCGTGTGTGAAACAGAGGGGAGAGAGAGAGAGAGAGAGAGAGAGAGAGAGAGAGAGAGAGAGAGAGAGAGAGAGAGAGAAATGTTTTGTTGTTGTTACATTTTGGAATAAGCTGTTGCTGATTTTGAGAATTTGTAGATCAGTTTCTATGTTTGTTGGGGTATGATTGTGATTTATTAAAATTTCAGCAAGTGTTTAGTTACTGCTGCTACTATTTAGTGCTCTGAGGTGTTCATTGTATCTTTTGAAATTTCTGCATGTCTGACCCACATACACAGATTGGATTGGCAGTTATTGCAAGTAAGCTGATATATGCCTGATTGGCTGCACTTGTCGGTGTTGGTGGCATGTTTCCCTGGTCTATTTTGTATTGTGTGGTTGATTCTATATCCTATGTTATTTTTTAAGTTTGTTGCCCACTCTGTGTGTGATTATGTTGTTGTAAGTCATAATGTGCCAGTCGTTGCTTAGGGTGTTTCGGTATGTTCTGTACAGTGTTTCATTTCTGTGTGTCGAATTTTATGACTGTGTGTTACTTGTTTTTGTAATTTTCTGTGTATTTTGTCCACTGTTTTGTGTCATACCCATTTTATTGTGCAATTTGTTTTATTGTGTCTTCTGTGTAGTTTTATTTGGTCATTGGTGTTCTGATTAATCGGTGTAGACGAAATCTGAAACTTGTCTCCTTCTGGGTTATTGGATGATTGGATTGAATGTAAATCACCGTGCTGGTCAATATCGGCTTCCTGTAGATTGTGTTTCCTGTTTCTGTTATGTATGTTGAGATCCAAGACGTTTAGTTGTCCGTCTGTTTTTGTTTCAATAGTGAACTCTATTTGTGGGTATACGGTGTTGACGTTTTTCAATAGTGAACTGTATTTGGGAGTATATGGTGTTAATGTCACTGTGGAGATCTTTTATACGGGAGTGTGGTTCCTCCAGCAGGCGTATTATATCATCCACATATCTGTACCAATATCTCATTTTGAACTGTTTCGGTTTGCCAATTTTGTCAAATATTTGGTTTTCTATGTGGTACATGAATATGTCTGCTAAAAGGCCACTGATTTGAGATCCCATAGGTTTGGAGTAAATTTTTTTGTTGAAAGTGAAATAATTTTGTTCGGTGATTAATTTCAGTATGGGTGTTATTTCCTGTACGTTTGTTGCTGGCATGTTTCCTTGTAATTGCAGGTGTTTTTCTATTATGGTGATGGTTTCTGCTGTTGGGATGTTTGTGTAAATGGAAGTTATGTCAAATGATATTAATGCTGCTGTAGTTCCTATGTTTTCATTTCTTATATTTTCTATTAGGTTACTTGAGTTCTTTAAGGATCGGTTTATGTGTATTTGTATATTGTTTTTCATAATGTATGTATGTGTTTGGTTATGTAGTAGGTTGGCACAATGATGAAGTTAATCAGCAGGCTTACAGGAATATTGGTTTTGTGAATTTTGGTTAATGATTTCAAAATAGGGGCCTCCGGATTTTCTGTATCATTCTTTTTATCTGTGTGTCTGTGAAAATTGTTTCTGTGTTTTTCAGTGTTTTCTGTAGATTTTTTGATACCGGTTTGTCATGTTCTGTCATGTTCTTTTTTTTAAGGATTCTAAAGTTTTGTCAATGTACTTCTTTTGTTTCGTGACAACAACTGAATTTCCCTTGTCAGACTTTGTAATTATGACATTTTCTTGTGTTAATTTTTGTTGTAGTTTTCTGTGGGGTTTTACCTCATCTGTCTTTGTGTTTTGCTTTATGGAGGTTTTGTTGTCCTTGTTTATGAGTTTTATTTGATCAGCACCTAGTTCTCTTGTTAAGTTTGGATTAAATTCAGGTGTGATAAGTCTTTCATGCTGTTTAATTATGTGTTCAGCTTCTGTTATGTTTTCTATTGCTCTGTGAGATACTGTTGTGTTGAAGTTATGTTTAGGACTCTTTTAAAGTAGGTTTCTTTTTTCTTTAGTTAACTTCATATCAGTTAAGTTGATGACTGTTTTGTTAAATGTGTGTTTGTTGCAATGAAGTTGTGTCTTGTGGGCTTCTCTGTGATTGTTTTGGTGAGTTGTTTTTGTTGAGTTATCTGTTTTCTTTCAATTATGGTGTCTGTCTATGAAGTATATTTTATGTAGTTTGCTAGCGCGATATGGAGTTTATATAACTCAGTGTTCAATGCTTAGTTTTTGGAACATATTAGCAGATTTCGTGTTTTATCCACATGATTTCAGTTTTACGTTTTATCTTTTGTGCTCCAGATGACATGTTCTTTACAGTTATAACTACATAGTTCGGGATTATTTTACTAGCCAAATATGTTTTGTTAAATTATGTGTTAAGAACTGTTTTTTGAAGTTTCCTCCGCAGAAGGAGACGAAACGTTGGGTTTTGACAACAAATTCAACCGATCACGGCATAACAACCCGGATAACTATAATGGACATGATTCTTCCAATGAATGTCAGTTTGGCATCTGTCTAACCCACGATTCCTTTTATATGGTCGTTCTATTTCAAATCGCCTCTTATGTCTTCTCCCAGATATTTTATGGAAGTAAATGCGTGCCATGTTTGTCCTGCTACAGCGTAAATATATAACAAAGGATCACTCTTTTTATTTAAACGCACACTTTATAATTGTTTTATCTTGATACTTAATTGCCTTTCGCTGCACGATGCGTCAATTCGCTGCATATCCTCCTACATCGCTACCTTTTTCCAGTGTTGCGACTGCTCGGCATACTTTAGCATCATCCGGGAAAAGGCTCACTGAACTATCGACGTTATCTAGTATATCATTTATATACCAGGTATGTCCAAAAACTAAGTTCCGTTTGGTTAGATAAAACAAACGTATACAGACACAGAAAAATATGAATTGTAAAAAAATCTGCAAGTGTTAAACTACCTTTCTATATACCTCCGAAATTTTGTAGGCGTTTGTCATAGCGTGGCACACGTTTTTGTATGCCTCCTTCATAGACGCTATCCTACGACGCACGAGGCCGTTCCCCGTCGGGGGTTCGAATCCCCCCTCGGGCATGGATGTTCGTGCCGTCTTTAGTATAAGGTAGTTCATAAGTAGTTTGTAACTTAGGGACTGATGACCCCGTAGTTGAGTCCCTTAAGCCCTACAAACATTTGAACATTTGAACCTTTTTCATAGAAGGTCGCCGCCTGTTATTCAATGATATGGTAATTTGTTCTTTCAGGTCGTCGTTATCAAAAAAATGTTCAAATGTTTGTAGGGCTTATGGGACTTAACTACGGGGTCATCAGTCCCTAAACTTACAAACTACTTATGAACTAACTAAGACTAAGGACGGCACAAATGTCCATGCCCGAGGGGGGATTCGAACCCCCGACCGTAGTGGCCGTGCAGACCGTGACTGGAGCGCCTCAGTCCCGGCCACCGCGGCCGGCTCGTCGTTATCGTTGAAGTGTTGGCCACCAAGGACATATTTTACGTGTAAGAAGAATTGAAAGTCGCTAGGAGCGGGGTCCGGACTGTAAGGAAGATGATCAAATCGTCCCAGTGAAATTACCGTAAAAGTCGTTTTGTTACATTCGCCGTGTGAGGTCGGGCATTTTTAAAAAAACCACCGCCTTTTGACTGTATTCGTTGGCACTTGTTACGTATTGCACGCGCCGCGGCGGAGGGGCCGAGCGCATTCAGGCGCAATGTTACGATGTGCGAGGCCGTTCCCCGTCGGGGGTTCGAATCCCCCCTCGGGGATGGATGTTTGTGCCGTCTTTAGTATAACGTTGTTCATAAGTAGTTTGTAAGTTTAGGGACTAGTTAAGTCCCTTAAGCTTGACGCACATTCGTACATTTTGTATTGCGCGGCGCAATTTCTTAATGGTCTCGCAGTAACCATATGCTTTGATTGTTTGGCGTCATAGTAAGACTTTTCTTTCCCAAACAAATACTGTTTATTAATACAGCAATAGGCCTATTTCGGTACTGTGGCCGTCATCAGGCTATCTGCGGACGAATATTTAAGGTTAAAATGAGAAAATAAAGATACTTACAATTTTGATACATTTTTCGTGACATATTATTCCAGACTTATGTCCATATGGCATCCTGGAGGTATAATTTATTATAATAACTGCATATAATTGCAGTATAAATGCTCATTAGATGGTATATATATATGCCTATCAGGTATTAATTCATTACTGCTATTCTGTCAGTCTGACATATCCTCCAGCGATGCTATATGGCTACAGTTTGTTTATTACTGCATATAGTGGGATCTTTGGTGGGGTGGTTTTGATCTTTATTGTGTTATGATATTCCGATGTAATTTTGTTTTAACTGGATTAGAAAATTTTAATGGTCTAGATAATGTTTGTGTTTTAGTTCGGATTCTTCATTTAAAATTTTGTTAGGGCTTTCCTTCGATCTCTTCCAGGATGTTCATATGATAACCTTTTCGTGTGATGTGAAATATTTTCGTGATATTCTGTTTTCAAGTGGTTAAAGAATGCTGAAAGACTTTTGTTGGAGTTTCTTGTACGTTCTTTGTATCGAATTTCGAAATTTATGCGAATATATATATATATATATATATATATATATATATATATATATATATATATATATACCGTCTAAAGAGCATTTGTACTGCAATTATATGCAGTATTATAATAAATTATACCTCCATGATGCCATATGGAAATAGCCTGATGATGGCCACAGTGCCGAAATAGGCCTATTGCTATATTAATAAACAGTTTTTAATATCTATAAAGTAAAGCAGCATTTTGGTATTACTTAGATTAACAATATGTCCTTAAAAACATACACAATGCTGCAGGCCCAAATGAAATGAAATTATTGACCAAATGTTTTTTTGACCACTCATGCCTCCAGCTTTCTTTTAGGTCAAAACCATCAGCAATGAGTTGCCTCGCAATGACACTTACTGGTCTTTCTTATTGCAGTCGCTGCTGTGATGGATGGCAGTATTCTTGGTGCAATGACAGAGTGATGCATTGATTTTCTTAGCTTCCCTTAGAAGAGCTTGCTTGAGGTAGGGGCGGGGGGTATATTACTCAGCATAGATAACCAGTGACATGGAGCTGATTTGATGGTCCCAGTAATGCAACTCATTTCACCATTTAATTTCATGCCTACCTTCTTCACATGTGCGCTTTCCAACCAGGGGTAGTAGGGGATGACTTCAAAATCTTAAATAGGTATATTCTGTTTTTATTTTAGATTTGGATTCTCCGTGAAAAAAGATGTAACTTTTGTATGAAACATGGCGCTGATATTGGTAAAAATATAAATGAGTTGAAAATAACTGAAAACGGCAATATCTCTAACAAATAGACATAGGAATCTCTCTAAGTTTAAACCATCCAGTTTCAGCAAAAAAATATACAATACTGCGAAAGATTGTTGCCGTGGTAACTTTCCTATCAGGGAACAGATTAGCATACCATTAAAATTTTTATGAGCCTCAAAGTACGTTGACATTGTGGAACAATTGCGTTCAGATGTGCGGAGCACCTTGGCCATAGGGTCAGGATGGCCCAGTCGCAGTAGTGTATATCTACAATAGACGCTACATAGTGGTAGGAATCATTCAGCAGGTTGGTAGCACTGTCCCCCACCCTCTACAGGACCAATATGGCCAGAAGACCAGTTTTCGACAAGCTGTAGTGATTAATTGTATTTGTACTCGTTTCCGTAAAACTACTCCTTGGTTAAAAGTATGTGATTTAACCTTTGCTTACTGTAGGCTCAACAGGGAGTTGTATAATTAAATGTCATAGTTTAAGGATCATTTATATGTCGGTTACTACCTAAATCGCTGTAGTGGGATTACTAACGAACAGAATGTATTGTAAACATGGAGATGGTGCATATTAACGATGCACTATGGCCGGCCTGGCCAAACTGCCCCTCCTGTAGGGCCTGTATATATTTTTAACTCGATGAAAGGGTTCTTATTTTTAATGATGATAATATTTTTTGATTCGTCGAGTTATAATTTGTCGAAGTTCAACATATTTTGACAATATGTTTGTGTGGTTATCTTCCGCAGCATCTGTTCAAATTAACAATAATAGGTATCCCGTCTTATAGTTAATATTTTCACATGTTTCAGAGATCAAAAGATCGTCATTTCACGATATAAAACGCGTCTTAAAAGAAAACAGCAAACTGTAAATTTTGTTTTAATCTTAAATGGCGATGTGAGTAATCAGAATATGGTTCACTTCTTGTTTTTACAACATCTGCGTTGCGACTTTGCTTTAAAACTTTGTTTTATTTATAGCAACATTCAAATGGTCCGAAATTATGAAACAAAAATTGAAAGAGGAATGATGTCTGAACTTCGATGCTACAAGCAGTTTTAGAAATAAAAGATCTGTAAGTGATGTTAACGGGACGTTTGGGATTCAAATAAACCTCAAGGCGTCCTACACATTCAACTAAAGGTCACGAAACTGAAACTTAAGTTCGGCCCATGCGATTGAATCAAAAAGAAGGCGAAAAGATTGGAAATAAAAATGAAATCATATTCCAGAAAAGCAGATAGAATGAAGTTAACTAAATCAACCGCTGTAGACCCAAAACGCAAATAGTATGTTAAGTGGGGGAAATAACTTCCATCTTTCGGAAATTGAAAAGAGAAACATACGCTACATTATAAGTGAAAATGTTGTAAAGGTTCGTTCACAATTAAAGTGGTAAAATCACACATTAGCGAGGCAATTGAGACATGAAACGGTATTTCCTTCGATTTTGCGTAACAATCAGAACGATTCGGACACATAAACATCACAAAAGTCTCCACAACAGCGCAAAATCTTTCCAAAACCGAGCGACAAACGTACGCAAACAAGATAAATACAGCAGTGTTTTGGTCAAATCAAGATGGCTACCTTTGGTTTCACGGCTGTGGCGTCAGAGCGCCTCCATTTATTCTTACCGCCATGGCTAGTGTAGTTAATGCTCAGTTAATGTATGTCTGCGTTTCCCAGTATTTTATTTTTGAGTTTTTTTATCTTTAAGCATCTGTTGATCGTCGTATTGCTCCATATTTTACGAATTTTTATTCGCCACATTCACCCATTGCCACACACCGCGACCAAAACACCATAGTGCACACCGCGAACTTAAACGTTACTCTCATGCATAACCACCATTGGGCTGCAGTGAATAATTTTGACTACCAAGTGAAATATACGGACAGACGTCCCGCGTTTCATTTTTATATATGTACGAGGCGCGTCCAGAAATTAAGTTCCGTTTCAATTTATCTCCGCTGCAGCTCTGCGATTGCAGTTCCGCACATGCGCTGTAGACGATGTGTATCAAGGAGAAGAACGTGCGCCATTTGGAGATCACTGTCAGTTACGTACGCTTTGTTGTGCTTGTTTGAAATGTCGGCGTTGATTGTTCAAATGTTCAAATGTTTGTAAATCTATCGGACCAAACTACGTGGTCATCAGTCCGTAGCTTACAAACTACTTAAACGTAGATAAACTAACCTAAGGACAACACACACGCCCATGCTCCAGGGAGGACTCAAACCTCCAAGGCGAGCAGCCGCGCGCTCCGCAGCGAGACGCTTTAGACCGCTCGGCTACTCCACCGCGGCAGGGGTTGATTGAAAATCCCGCCGCCTGTGAAATCCGGTCGGTGATTCGGTTTCTGAATGCGAGGAAAGTGAAACCAAGTGAAATTTATCGGCAAATTATCGATGTTTACGGACCAAATGAGATGAGTGATTCCATGGTGAGAAGATGGGTCCGACAGTTCAATGGCGGGCGTAGTGATGTGATGCATGATGAGAACGAAGTGGGCGTCCACCTTTGGTTACAGAAGAAATGGTTCACGCGATTGATGACAAGATCCAGGAAAACCGTAGGTTTACAATTAGTGCTTTCGCTTTGGACTTCCCCCAAATTTCACGATCACTGATGCATGAAATTGTTACCAAACAACTGAAATTCAGTAAACTTTGCTCACGTTGTGTACCAAAAATTCTCACTGAGCAACACAAACCACAACGGATGGGTAGTGCACTTGAGTTTTTGACCTGTTATGCTGAAAGCTGTGAAGAATTTCTGAGACGGATGATCACAGGAGATGAAACGTGGGTTTCTTACGACACCTCTGAGAGTAAGCGGCAATCAATGGAATGGAGGCACACTTCATCCCCACCAAAGGTAAAGCTGAAGCAAATCATGACACCTCGGAAAATGATGTGCACAGTGTTCTGGGACTGGAAAGGCATCCTACTCATTGACTTCTTACCAAGTGGTCAAACAATCAAAGCAAATGCTTACTACGAGACACTTCGGAAATTGTGCCGTGCAATTCAAAATAAGGGCCGGGGACTGCTATCAAAACGTGTTGTTTTGCTTCACGACAACGCACGACCACACACTGCAAATCTGACGAAAAACCTCCTACAGGGATTTGGTTGTGACGTGTCTGACCATCCTCCGTACAGCCCCGACCTCGCTCCTAGCTACTTTCATCTGTTGTTACATCTCAAGTCTTTCCTTGGCGGTCATCACTTCACCGATGACGACGAGCTGAAAGAAACTGTTTCCAACTGGTGGAAGACACAGGCGGCAGATTTCTATGAAGAAGGTATACAAAACCTGGTGCCACGCTATGACAAATGCCTGCAAAATTTCGGCAGTTATATGGTTAAGTAGTTTAAGAGTTGTAGAATTTTGTGCAATAAAAATTTCTTCTGTATCTGAGTATAAATTCATTTTACTACCAAACGGAACTTTCTGGACGCGCCTCGTATAATGATTGCGGATAATATTTGACTTATCCTCGTCTAGCCGGCCGCGCTGGCCGAGGGGACTGAGGCGCTCCAGTCACGGTCTGCACGGCCACTACGGTCGGGGGTTCGAATCCACCCTCGGGCATGGATATTTGTGCCGTCCTTAGGATTAGCTAGTTCATAAGTAGTTTGTAAGCTTAGGGACTGATGACTCCGTAGTTAAGTCCCATAAGTTCTACAAACATTTGAACATTTATCCTCGTCTATATATTAATTGTAGGTAAAATGATAAAGAGGATGAGCCACAAAGCACCCCAGTAGAAAGTGACAGGTAGGAATTTGCTCGGACACGGCTGCCCAGCAGGTGACGCGCCTATTCTTGGCCGTCTGCGACGCCCGGCGGCTGTCGGGCGGAGACCGACGCCCGCGGTTGCGGCCATGAATAATGCAGAGCCAGGCCGCCGGACCCCCCGGCGTCGCGGCGCGTAATTCCCGGCCTACCGCCAGCCAATTAAACGTTTTTCCGCGCGGCCTCTCTCGCCACTCGCCACTCCGCGGCGCGGCACGACGCAACAATGGAATTTACTGGTGGCCGCGCGCTCAGATATTCCCCGCGACGCGCGCATTTCCATAGCGACGGCCGGCGAGGCGATGCCAATCTCTGGCCGGGCGTGTCGACCGCCGACGCTGCGGCCGAGGCGACAGCGGCCGACACACACACCTCTGACGTCCGCCACCTGCGCGTCCACTCCGCCGTCAGGCAGCGAGAGCCTCTGCGTATTTAAATACCGAACAGTTCGAAATGTTGAAACACGTCGACCGTTTCAGGGCAGTGAAATAAATTCCACAGCCAAGTTGTAAATTTGTGCTGGGCCAGGACTCGAACCCGGATATCTCTCTTCGGGCCAGCTATAACCTTCTTCTTCTATCTAATACATAAAGCAGAGTGTCCGAATGTTTGTACGTGTTGAATACAAATCTAGTTTTCTTCCAATCTTTATGAAATTTTGTACACGTAAGCTTCAATCCATGAGGCTGTAAGTGTAAGAATCACATACGATATATAGTTCACAAGTTATGACGTCATAAACAATGAGATGCGCAGAAGACTGTTGCATATTGCGACAATGCTGCTCATTTTCACCTAAACCACTGAACCGATTTAAACCAAATTTGGTACACACATTCCTTACCGTGAGGTAATAATTGCTACAGGGATAAGAATCACATACTACACATGGTTCAGAAGATATGACGTCATAAGCAATAGAAATCGCAAGAAACTGCGAGACTTTAAAAATACGCTGTATGAGAATGAGAGTGCTTAGCGACTTGGAACAAACTTTAAACATAACTTCAAACCTTTATTAAACTTATTCTCGCTGACAATCATAGAAAAATGATGAAAGGAAAAAAGTTTCTCGCTTACTACTTTTCCGCTGTCCATGGAACAAAACTATGGCATTCGGTATGACGTTACAATTTATAATTTCTACACTACAAACTGTAGTCGCAGGAAATTTTATAGGCAATGTACACACACACACATCGTTGAATGTGCCTCCGAAATTGTAGCACAGTGCGACCTGTAGTTCATGAGGTATGACCACATGAAACATTTACGTTCATAGAAAACCGTCCTATCACTCACCAACTAGTAATCTATTACTTCTTTAACACCAATTGTATTTCCAAGAAATTTTACAGACATGAAGCACTTATACAAATGAATACATACCTGAAAAATTATACCACATATAACTGAATAAATATGAAATCGTGCGAATTTTATATGTCATTTGTGTTTTGACTTCTATCTTTCTTTGTTTGAATAATGCGCTTATAATTTTGTACATTATGCAAGACAGCGTTATTTCTTATAAGTTCTCCGATTAAGATAACATATTTTTAGAAAAAAAGGAGATGGACAGCGAGAGAAAGGTAGGAGGAGTACTAACTTCAGGCAGGAATAAATAAATAAATACCCGGGCAACGCCAGGTTTTCAGCTAGTAACCTATATAGGGCAAAACTTTATTTTTAAAACAGAGAATTGAAATGTAGTTAGTTAAATTACTTATCGTACCCAAACAGATAAAAAATATTTGAGGTTTGAAAATTCTTTTATTATTATATAGTATATATTTTGATACTAGGGAAAATATTGACCGCAATCCATTGTGTGGAACAGTTACTTTTGTGGTCGATAATTTACGCACTCCATGAAAATGAGGTATTTTGCGACAATAGCAGTAAATAAGAAGAAGTAAAATATTCATTTGTCGTTTCCTTTCTTTTATTTTGCTTACATACATAAAAATACATACAAAATATACATAGATGTGTCAAAGCATTGTCAGGGCAAAGTTAAACTGCAAGTGATACAAGATAACACCAGACATATATACAAAAGTCATACATAAAATCACAGATCACATTTGTTCAGTTCTTTAGTTCTGCTGGTGAAAGGGTCCAAAGCATTGCCTACAGAAAGCTACATTGCAGGTAGTGTATGCCAACTTACTACGCTTAGGTTTGCTTCGTGTACTGCAAAATGCACACCTCCTTATTATCAAATTTGAAAAAAAAACGCTTTCATTATGAAACTGCAATTACAGTACAGGTAAGAGACAGCTTATTTGAATCTACATGATGCTATAGGATCATAATAAATCGATTTAATTTTGTAAGTGTAAATACTTGCCAACAAAATTCGACGTAATCACTGCACAGAAATCTAGTATTTCTGCTTCCCGTGCTATATACAGCTCACTCCTCACAAATCGGGCACCTTCCTTACTAACGTGAGATGTAGCTTTTTCAGGAACAGCATATAACATCTAAGCGAAATACTAAATTTCAGAAACTTTTTGATAAAATTATCAAGTAAATACTCAAATAACTGAATAACATAATATAACCTGTTCAGATGTATTTGTTTAGAAGCGAAATATTACGTAAACTCGAGAAAAATTGAGGTTATCTACCCCTCCTGGCATCCACGAAACAAAACCGATCATTTCAGTAGGATTTGCACTAAACATGGTACTTCTCGAGGCAAATTACTCTCACCATATCTATATTACAACATAAAATAATAATAAATCGACTTCATTTTGAAAATGTAAAGACTTACCAGCAAAATTACGACATAAGCCATTCATCCATATTGTAAGTTAGTTTAAGGCGCTTGTTAGTCTAGGGACTGATGACTATAGCAGTTTATTCGAATAGGTTAACAAACATATGAAAAGGTATTAGTATCTATTTCATTTTGACAGTCGATATTTAACATTAGCTGATTTAGGCAGTCCTGGTTGAGATTTGACTCAAAAAGTTACATTTTGTGATGCTATAAAATATATCGATATTAGAGAATACAGCAGACACTCAAGAAAAAGCTTCAGTGTTGTGAAACTCTTCCGAAATTAATGTTTGTACAGAGGTTTCACCACTGTAGAATATACTGAGAAAGTATAAAAACTCATGTCTGATGATAAATTCCGTTCACTTCTTGCACTTAGAACACTAAATGTTGTAATTGGATTAAATTAGAAAGTCGTAACGCTGTTGGTCGATTTCTACATTGTATGTGAAATAAATTTGCACACAACTGTTGGTTTTGTAGTTATGTATTTGAATGAGTCATAGTTTTCGTAACTCGAATGAACACAGATTCTAATTAAAAGAGTCTTAAGCACATTTAACCCTTGCAATACCGTGGGGGAGGGGATACTTTATGCCCACCTTTTGAAAATATTGAAATCTACTCAGCGACTTTATTTTTGAAAATTTTGTAAAAAAATATATATTTATTGTCTTAATGAAGTCTTTTCCCAGGTAATATGATTGTTTTATATTTTTCCTTGCAGCTTAATCAGAAAATTTTATTTTTAAGGAGGTCGTCATGAAGTACCCCCCGACCCCCTTGGTAGTCGTCTTACTCCACATATAATAGCATTACGTAACCTTTGAACACATGGACAATATATTTCTCTGGATTGACAGCAACAATTGTCTCAATAATGATTCATTTCCCTTTGGTTCTTTATCATTTCCTGTCGTTGAAAATGTATCGACAGTCACTTATTGACAGGGAAATATCACAGATTTTGGAAGAATCTACAGATTCTAAAATATAATTTTATGAACGTGACAATGTAGTGAGTGAACCTGAAGAGGGAAGCGTTGTGTGCGAGAATGTGGACAGTAACAGAGTATCTTCAGACCGAATTAAGTGAAAGATATGAAATGCATTACTGAAAACAGTTTTACAGTTCTGCATCCTGATTATGCATTAATATATATTTGAAAAGTATTTCATTGATGTAATTCAAAATTCAAAACCAACTAATGAATATTATTTATTATTTAATTTTTTTATGGTGGCAAGAAAGCACCCCACCCCCCGCTCCTGGTAATACACTTGTCTGAAAATGGCTTGGTTTATTATGGTTTTTTTGTCCCATAGGACCCAATTTAGGAGTGAGATTCCATGGGCATGGAACAAGTCAATACATGAATTTTTACACAAGAATGGTGGTAGAAAATTTTTAAGTAGTCCTATGCACATGACAATCTTAAGACAAAGTGAAAAGAACCAATAAAATGAATTAGCTTAATTGTTTAACTTTTCTAGGAGTTCCTGGACAGAATAAAAGGTGTGAGCCATGAGGTAACTCTTGAATTTAGATTTGAAAGCCTGTAGGTTAGTGCTAAGATTCTTTATTTCTTGTGGCAGCTTATTGAAAATGGATGCTGCAGAATACTGTACACCATTCTGCACTAGTGTTAAGGTGCTGTGATGCAAATGCAGATTCGACTTCTGTCTAGTATTCACCGAGTGAAAGCTACTAACTCGTGGGAATAAGCTGATTTTATTAACAACAAAGACATTAACGTAATGTGACGCCAGTGTCAAAATTCCTAGACTACTGAAAAGGAGTCGACATGACGTTCGTGAACTTACAGCACATATTGCCTAAACCGTCCGCTTTTGAGCCAGAAATATCCTTTTTGCATCAGGCGAGTTACCACAAAAATGCCGTACAAGTGAGTGAAAGTAAGCGTAATAGACTACTTTTGGTGTTAAAAAATCACTTATTTCAGATATTGTTCTAATGGTAAATATAGCAGAATTTAGTTCTGGAACAAGATCCTGAACATAGGCTTTCCACGACAGCTTACTGTCTATCTGAATACCTAGAAATTTGAACTGTACAGTCTCACTTATCATATGCCCGTTATGTGTAATCAATATGTCAGCTTTCGTCAATTATGTGTTAGAAATTGTAAAAAACTGAGTTTTACTGTTATTTAACATCAACTTGTTTTCTACAAGCCATGAACTTATCTCTTGAACTGCATTATTTGATACTGTGTCAGTATTACGAGCAACATCCTTCACTACCAAGCTGGTATCATCAGCAAACAAAAATATTTTACAGTCACCTGTTATACTTGAAGGCATATCATATATATAAACAAGAAACAGCAACGGTCCCAAAACAGACCCCTGGGGCACCCCACACTTAATTGTGCCCCATTGCGACTGTACGTCGAAGCCATTTTCTACACTGCGGAGAGAAATTTGAACTGTTCAGTCTCACTGTGTATTGCAAGGGTTAAAGTGTGTGCGGAGATTTGCCACCATAATGGCTGCCGAGGTGCTTTACAGTTTGGCCGCATTTTGCCGTCGGCCGCTCACGGCACTGTGGGCGCCTGGGCTTCACAGTAAAGAGTGAGAATGTGTGAAGTAGTAGACGTGAACGGACTGCTTCGACCCGTCGCTAGTTAAAAGTATCATTTCGAGAGCGAAAGCCTCGCCCGCGATGCATTCGCAGTTGTCGGCTACACAGTGTAGCAGGCAGCCTTGATGAATCGCAGGCGGCGTGCGCTGCGGGCTTGTATCGAGCGTGTCTGCAGGGGCGCCCATCCATCTTGCCGCTGCAACAAGTGGTCTCCGCCTCCCCCTCCTCCATTCCCCCCCCTCCCCTACAAACACTGACGCACCTCACCTCAGCCCCCCCCCTCCGACACTGTCTCGCTCCCCCACCTCCCCCTTCCCCTCCCCCTCTTTTCCTTCTCGCGACAACGCGCGTATAAGGAAGACGCGATTTATTGCGGAACTCCTCTCAATACAGACTTGCATAAGCAGACGGTAGCTGCCGGGCGACCCTTATACGGCTCTTCGTCCTTAATTTTTTATCGACCGGTCGGGTCCTCCTTATACGTTAGATATGTGGCCGGACTCGACTTGGAAGTAGGCGGGGGAAAAGCGAGTGGTGAAGACGGTCGGCCTGGCTTACCTAGGGGTATTTTCACGACCGCTATCGGAAATCTCGCCGGCTACCGCCGCGCATAATTCTCCGCCGTCGGTTATCGGGCGCGTCCATCCGAGTCCGCTAGAGTTGCCGTTGACCTCGCGCGGCGTAAGCCGTCGTACCGCAGATATCTAGTTTTACTTGTTCTCGCAAAGAAACCTCCGAGCCTCTCCTACATGTGATTGCGCTTACTCCCTGTTTCCCTTTGCACCTACTAACCCTTTATTTGGCAATGTCATACTCAAACAACATCAAAACTGCGCATAGTTTTCAGCAACATGACACAGGACCCCAAAAACGGCTTCTAATGAAATTTCGTGCTTATGGAATATCTCCCCAATTGTGCGATTGGATTCACGATTTCCTATCAGAAAGGACACAGTTCGTTGTAATCGACGGTAAGTCATCTAGTAAAACAGAAGTGATATCTGGCGTTCCACAGGGAAGCGTTATAGGTCCCTTACTCTTACAGACAATCTGAATAGCTCCCTTAGACTGTTCGCGGATGATGCTGTCGTTTATCGGTTAGTGAAGTCAACAGAGGATCAAAAGCAACTACAAAGCGATTTAGACAAAATTTCTACATGGTGCGAAAATTAACAATTGATACTAAATAAAGAAAAATGTGAAATAATACACATGATCACTAAAAGAAATCCGCTGAACTTCAATTACGCGATAAATCAGTCAAACCTTAAGGTCGTAAATTCTACCAAATACCTAGGAGTCCAATTACGAACAACGTAGACTGGAGATAACATATAGAAAATATTGTGGGGAGGGCGAACCAAAGGTTACGTTTCATTGGCAGAAAGCTTAGAAGATGCACTTGCTCTACCAAAGAGACTGCCTACATTACACTTGTGCGTCCTCTCCTCGAGTACTGTTGCCCCTTGTGGGACCCTCACCAGGTGGGACTGACTCGAAGATATTGAGAAGGTTCAGAGAAGGGCAGCTCGTTACGGGGGGAAAGCGTCACAGAAATGTTGCACGAATTGGGGTGGAAATCATTAAAAAGAAGACGTTATTCTTTGCGGCGTGATCTGTTTGCGAAGTTTCAATCACCGACTTTTACTTCTGAATGTGAAAATATTTTACTAACACCCACCTACTTAGGGGGACATGACCATCCCAATAAAATAAGAGAAATCAGATCGAAAACTGAACGATTTAGGTGTTCTTCCTTCCCGCGCGCTATTAGAGAATGGAACGGTAGGGAAAAGTTTATGAAAGTGGTTAATGAACCCTCTGCCAGGCACTTAAATGTGATTTGCAATCTATGTAGATGTAGAACATGTTTCAAACTTTGGTCTTGGATGGACATTGGATTGAATCGAACATAGGGTACTGATAAGTATACTTCCACCCGTTTCATTATAAAGAAAAATATGTTTACGCAGACTTTCACTATACGAATTCACTTTCTTTAACGCTCCCTGACTCTAATAGTTACCACTTTTTGATTTCCCACCTTTTATCGCCTTCTATAAACGTAGTATGTAGGGAAAGTGTTAAGCATTCTTACCGTTGAGAGTCTCTGGATGTGGTATTGTTTAGAACAGCACACAGTCAACTTGTTGTGCAACACAGAAATGCTTGAGATTAGTGCATTTCTGCGTAAATTGTGGTATATTTCATTTATATAAGCTCCATCGATGTTGTGGAGCTGGCAGGAGAAGACTCTAAGTCTCCTGCCAGCTCCATAACATCAATGGAGCTGATTTTCTGAAGATGGTTTAAATAAGACCGAAACTAGTCGAAAAAAAAAGTTGCACTCTGGACTGTTCTTCATATATAAATTTAAATAAGAGTGCTGTTTCCCATAACTGGAACAAAAATGTTTCCAAAAATATGTAATTTTATTAGTTGAAACACCATCTGAAATGGCTTGTATTCCCGGGGTTTATTGGCGGTGTTATTTCTTAGCTAAGAGTTCTGTTTTGCAGTACGACCAGAGAACATTGTATAAAATCCAATGTCACAAATTTTCTCTGGTAAGTATGGTTACCTCCCCATTCAGAAAATCAAAGTTTATTTTGGACTTTCATAGTACTGCCCTATAATGGGTTATCTCACAAATACGGTAATGTTTCATTGTCTCATGCAAAACGTTTCGTAATAGCCTGAATCTTTAGCAGACACTGCAGGCATAAATTACCAGGGTACTAATTCTTTTCGGTTTTGTCTCGATATTTTTCTGGTACATGGGACACTGCTATTAAAGTGAAAAAGGAGGCCTTCAAGGTGATTTATAATGCAAAAGTGTTGGCGAATTATTTTCTCCGATAAGGGAAATGAACTGTTTTTTACTGGAAAGAGGAAGTCTGGCACATCACTACTGAAAGGACAACTACACCAGGAGAAAACAGCACCTCTTGTACCAGTGAATTATGTAGGATATGACAATCGTCGTCACTTTCCAAATCATGAGCCTAATTGAATATATAGGTTGGTAGTTGAATGTAAAACGTGGAAAATTGTGGGGTTGTTGACTTTGTACCAAAAGGAAATTGTTTACAGTCATTTCGCTTGAAATAGTCATATATACAATAATTTTTACAGCCATAGAAACAAAACTGCAGTATTTATATTGTAACTTTCATGCATTTTTAAAATATTACTTACAGGCAAGAGAATAATAATTATATATATAAATAAAGCGGTACCCTAAAATTCTAATTTAATTATATTAAAATTCTTTTATTCGCGTCTTTTCTGTTTCTCTGTGTATGGCAAATAAAAGGTTAAGATCTTGCAGGTTGTTTCTAACACATATAGTAAATATTTACAATATTAGTAAATCACTATGGAGTAGTTAAAACACACAACTTGCATTCGTTCACGAGATATATAAAAAGGAATACAAGTTTCAGGAAGGCAGATTGAACTATTAGCACTAATGGAAATGAAATGGAAATAAGTAAAAAAAAGAACACAATGTTTACATTAGTTCACGAGTAAAATAACAACAAAAACAATTTACAGGAAGAGAGATTTAAACTATGGGAACTATCAGAAATAGAAATGTTGGACATGGATGAATATGATAAACACATTGTTGATAGATTGAAGGAGGGAAAGGAGCTTGACTAAGTAATAAAAAAAGAAGCGTACATAGTAAAAGACTGTTTCGTTATCTTTACTGTTCTACAGAGATAAAACAGGTGATATACGTCTTGGAGTGTCGTTATGTGGGTGGCAGAAAGAAGCGTTGCAGCGCCAGGGAGCAGTGTAGCACAGGAAGAAGGCAGCAGCAGAGAAGCATTTCGCGAATTATTATATTCATTGGGTCAGTTACGGCATTAGCCTTCCACACAAGTCTACAGCGGGCACATAGTCCCTCTCATTCGTTCATAGTCCTGTTGTGGTAGATTCTTTTGATGTCATGTGAGTTCTGTCTGTTTTGATGCTGCTAACACAATTTCCTGTCCTATGCAATCTATTCCTCGCAGAGTGTCATCCATATATGATTTACAGAGTAATTTCTTCCATATTTTATAATATCTGTATCCTCTGCAAATTTTAGTTTCTGCGACTTCCTATGGTACTATGGTCACTTTTCATGATGCACCTTATCCGTCGTCTCTAACCTCAAATGTCAAGAGCTTCGATACTATGCTTTTCCATTTCTTCCAATGTCCACGATTCGTTGTCTATTGTCCATCATGAAGCTACATTTCAGATACACACTATCAGAGAAAACGAACGACATATCACGAAGAAATTATTTTTTTACTATATTAATTGCTAAGGTATCTTTAATGAAAAGATATTTCACTACTAGTTTCAACATACTTGCTACCATCCTCAGATAGTAATTATCACATTTAGATAAAAATGTTAGTTTCTCTCAGTCTTCGGCGACATATGTAGCTATTAATTGATTCGCAGTGCACGTGCAACTCATACATAAAAACCTTTATTTAAGCTATGTTACTTTCTGGCAATCCAATATCTAGGTGTATTTCTAAAATCTGAGTACGCCCTCAACATAGAGGATGATTAGTCATATCGAATGTGATGATTTGCATCTGATGATGGCAGCAAGTCCGCTGAAATCTCTTCATCAAAACGATCTTGGCAAGTAACATAATAAAAAAATCAGTTCGCTTCCTATAAAATGTGTGAGTTACACGAAGGAATTAACCATTTTCAAGTGTTGTGACATAAGGAAATCTGTCTGACAACTTTTATCACAGAACTTGAAAATGGCCTAAGGAGGAAACCAGGATGTGACAATAAATAAATAAATAAATAAATAAAAACCTTCAGTCAGATTGAGATCAATTCTTTTAAACAATAAGTACATTGCGTTATCCTTATTGCAATATTGTCGTCTTTAGTTACCAGCAGATATAATACCGAAAGAGTTACTTTTGCAGACTTGTGAAATTTTGTTTATATACCATTATTTACAATAATTTCAGGAGTTATTAGGTCTGCTAGGCTTGTAAAAAGCTGGGATATCCTGAAAGTAGAAGTGATGGGCACTGATTTTACATCAACATTTTTTTCTCCATGCTTGGTAGTTGTAGGGAACACACTAAGAATTGTGTTCACACGAAGTATCATCCCAGGATAAAATGAGACCTTGGGCATAAAATTTCTATACTTTATTTGCAGTTTTTAAAACTGTAACCATATAAATGTACGGTGTAGTGCTTTATAAGGTGAGAGACTAATAGAAAAAGGTCCATAAAGAAGGGAGGAATTTTATTATGACCAGTATTGCCTGTGGTCGGAAATCGACCAATTGAGTTTACAATGGTCACTGGGGGTAAACTTTTACGTATCATGTCGGCGGCCTCGCGTGATTATGTTGGCAACATCAACAACACGATAGAAAATCTTTGCCCATTTGTTCGAACCACATAGAATGACTCGAATAGTGTATCGTACAGACCATGAAATTAACAAATAATGCTGTTCCTGCTTTATGGTTGACAGATTCTTGTATGTACCCTCGTACGCTCAGTAAAAATAATTGCCCTCGTAAAGCGAAGATTCCATGAGAAAACATCAGCGTTGTCAAGCGATTGGCTAAAATGAAGACTCACAGGATTCTCACTATTCAGAATCTGTTGCCAACATATCTTAGGAGGCCGCTGGGATATTTCGTAAAATTTAACCGGCACTGGGAGGTAAGAAATGGTATCTCTTACTTGTTAAGGAAAATGCCTGACACAATAACAATAAAAACAGAAGTACATAATTCTCATGCCATTTTCGAATTATATAAGTTTCATTAACCTAATATTTGAAATGGAACTACAATTTCGGTGTTCTTATATTTATACAACGCCAAGAAATAATGGTATTCCGATACTGCGATATTCAGAATTCCGTAGCTGACAACATGTCGACTTCGTAGTTCCACCCGTGCACCGCTACATGCCTATCCCGGCGCATCATCATTTATATCGGCATTCTCGACTTCTTAGTTCCACCTGAGCACCGCTAGATGCCTCTCCCGGCGCATCATCGTTTATATCGGCATCGCATGAAAACATCCATTCCCTTTAACCACTCTTAATCACTGCGAAAAAGAAGCATTTGAACGTCACAAGAAAGTGAGGTGGGAGCACTCCATGTTTCGATATTCACTTATTTTAATACGTTATTTTAATACTGGTGATGCGCTGCATTACAGCGTCTTTGGTCGAGGCGAATAGCCAATCAGTGAGCTGATTGTTGGAGAATGTAGAACTTGATCGAAGCTGTAGATAGGAAAATTTCTACTTTCTTTTACCACTTTTAATGGCTAAGTGCACACATCTAATATATAAAACAGAGTGTTCGTATGTTTGTACGTGTGTGTAAGTTTAAGAATCACATACGACCTATAGTTCGCGAGATATGACGTCATAAACAATGAGATGCGCGAAAAACTGCTGCATTTTGCGACAATGCTGCTCATTTCTTCCTAAACCATCGGACCGATTTAAACCAAATTTGATACACACATTCCTTACCGTGAGGTAACAATTGCTGCATGGTTAAGAATCACATACGACACATGGTTCAAAAGATATTACGTCATAACCAATATAAATGGCAAAAATGCCATATAATGCGGTGAGACTTTCGAAATACAATGTATGAGAATGACACTACTTAGTGACTTGCAACAAACTTCAAACACAATTTCAAGCCTTTATTAAACTTTTTCACGCTGGCAACCATAGTAAAATGATGAACGGAAAAAAGTTTCTCGCTTACTACTGTTCCGCTGTTTATGGAGTAAAACCACGGCTCTCGGTATGATGTTACAATTTATAATTTGAACACTACAAATTGTAGCGACAGGAAATTTTACAGACAGTATACACATATATAGTTGAATGTAACTTCTAAATTGTACCATATTCCGACACGTAGTTAATGAGATAGGAGCACGTAAACAGTAACGTTCATGGAAAACAGCCCTATCACGCGCCAGGTTTTAATCAATTACTTCTTTACTGCTAATTGTATTCGAAAGACATTTTACAGACATACAGCCCTTATACAAATCAATATACACACGAAAAATGGCAGGAATAAATGAGTAAATACCCGGGCAACGCCGGGTTTCAAAATCAAATGTTCAAATGTTTGTAGAGCTTATGGGACTTAACTACGGGGTCATCAGTCCCTGAACTTACAAACTACTTATCAACTAGCTTATCCTAAGGACGGCACAAATATCCATGCCCGAGGGGGGTTTCGAACCCCCGGCCGTAGTGGCCGTGCAGACCGTGACTGGAGCGCCTCAGTCCCCTCAGCCACCGCGGGCGCGCCGGGTTTCAAGCTAGTAATATTTATATTCGTGATATCTACGACAAACAATCTTTCGAATTATGCAACTTTCATTGGCCTTCTTGTACGAATAAATCAGTAATGCGTACCACAATTTTCGTGTTATCGTATTTATATAATGATTTTTTAATAGAAGAATAATGTACGGGCAATGTTTTCTCGTGCTTGGTGCAAGTAGAGGCACATATTTGTTTGACGTTTTTCGTTCAGAATCGCCAGTAGCGAGTGTTGTGGATTTCGCGTGCTGGGGTGTGGCGCTGCCGGCCTGTTAGCCACCTGCCCACACGGAGATGCGCCGCAGCAGCCTCGGTGGCGCTGTTCACGTCTCCTTCTGCGCTGTCCCTCGCTGTCGTGTCGCCGGCAGCGGCGGCAGCAGCCAGTGCGCATGCGCGGCGCGGCGCATCCATATTCATGGCGCTGTCCGCGCGGACAATGGGCGCCCGCCATTATTCTGTTAAACACTTCATCAAGTACTTTGCGACGCTACACTAATCGTCCGTTTGAGCGCGGCCTCCAGTAAATCCAGCCACTGCAGCCGCAGCAGTCTGCCCCGCCGATTGTTTTAGAGGGCTGTGTCCTGTGTACAGCTAACCAGAGGGGCCCTCACAAGGCGGGAGCATAGGCCGCCGGTGCTAACAGCTAGCACGGCATTGCATCCCCCAGTTTAGAGGCCGTCGAAAATTAAACGCAGATCAAGTGGAAAAACCGTAAAATGGTGTACAGAACTGTGAAAAAAATAAGAGGCAAAATTTGAACAGTGAATGGTTCAAGCTAATGATGATGTAAGCTATTGACTCGTACCTATTTCAAATATAAATTATCTAGTAGAATTTTAAATTGATAGAGTGCATTTAGACTTAAATATTCTTAACTTGCATGCCTGGGTTTAGTGTTACATCGGTCCTCTCCACCCGTCGTTTCATTTTTGACACAGTCCCACAGCGAACTGAATTTCCGAGACCGGACGGTCTTCTTGTTAGATAAAAAGAAAAATGTCTGTTTTCCTCAGTTGTTTACGGTCGTGGCTGACTGCCACGACAAATAGTCCGAATAATAGCTCTGGTGGACACCGCTTTTTTGTTCCTGATGTCTCAGTTATCAGTCAGTGCCGTATTCGCGAAATGTCTGTCATAATGTGTTTTTGTGCAAGAAGGCAAGTGCAATGGGTTCAGTCGATGAGTCGTACACCACTTTCATACTTTTTATCTACCATTCCATTCTCGAATAGTACGTGGAAAAACAGAACACATAAACCTCCCTGTTCGAACAAGAATCTCTCTTATTTTATATTTACGATCGTTTCTCTCTATATTAGTGTGAGACAACAATATATTATCGCATTCAGAAGATGAAGTAGACGAAGAGGAAGTAGTACCTATCGTAAATAGGTCTCGCCGCAGAGAAAAACGTCGTTGCAGTTCTGATTACCACTATTATATAATTTTCGTGACCGAATCTCCCCTGTGTCGTGACAATACAAAATCAGTTTTCTTTGTACTTTTAAGTCCTTGTCAGTCCTACCTTGTAAGGACACCACACAACGCAGCAGTACTCCAAAAGAGGACGAACAAGCTTAGTGTGGCCAAAGGCTGTTCTAATTCTGTTACGTCTTCTAAATATTGTGACATCAAAACACATCCTCTGCTTCACCTGCGTGCCGCAGTCCTGCGTCCTGCTACCTCCGTTGATTCATGTGAGCCGGGAAAGCTGCAGTAGGGCGATACAGCAAATACGAAACATCTGTGGAATATCAACATGGTTTTAATACGTTATTCACTAGACTTAACCGAACGACACAGGATTTGTCTGCTACTACGATTTTACAATCGTGTTAAAACGTAAACGTTTCCTAAGTTACTCGTATTTTCATACAAACAAATATTGTAACAAAGGAAGCACAAAATAGTAATGTTCAAATTCCAAAGTCATGAAACTTTTCCCATCCTTCAAAATTCCATTATTAAGTTTAAATAAAACAAGAAAGATCATGGTTCACATGTCTATGTGCATCCACAAATGACTAACTTTTCTAACCTATCAATATAAACAAAATTTTTAAGATTTGTTCCTAAGACATTTAATGCAATTAACAGATGTTACTACAAGTATTAACACAAGGAAACATATTTCACAGTTTGCATGACAAAACCACTAAACTGAACTAAAATTTTTCAATGCCAAGATAGGTATTTAATCAGATTCATCTTCACTCAGTCAAATTAAAGAGAATCAGTTACAGTTTCTTTAAATTGAAATTAAAAGAACGTTATTTTTCATATCTTACTGAAATGCGGTTTCGTCTCACTGAAATTTTTTGCCCTTGCTTCGAAAAGATGCGTTCACCTGGCACAGATGTAGCAACGAGGCATAACAACGCTTAGTTCACGCAAAACTACCTCAAAACGCCGAAGGACTTCCCAACTTTTCTCGGTGGTATCCCAGTTTTCAAACCTCAGTTGAAGGGTTCCAATTCAAAGTGTCGCATGACGCGTTAGGGGAAGAACTTCAAACCCGTTGCACGCCTGGGCGCCGTGTCCAAATCACCCAGGCAGACGGACAGCAAACCGCATGTTAACGGTACCTAGCGTCCGATACATGAATCACAAGATTCGTTGTTTCGAAACAGTGCCGATTCAAGTTTCGACTCAGTCGAACAGTTCGCTGACTCGTTTCACTGAGTCGAAATATCAACTCAGCAGCCAACTCTAGCGTGCACAACACACAGCGTCATGTGGATACCTATCCACCAGGAGTCATATCCAAATTTATTGACTGTATCACATGTAGTGCTTGACGGTGGAACTGGCTCCTGTGAAGGTAGACTGCACTGGAATGCTAACACTGGGGACCTGTCGTCGTCGTAAACGCTTGCTGCGTCACCTGATTAGGACGCTTCTGGCTGTTGCATTTTGGGTGGGCAGCAGTGTAGAAATTCCATGTTGTGTTTGTCCTATTTAATAGACCGGATATGTGTCATAGGTAAAGAAGCCTGAATTTTGTATCAGAAAAAACAGCGGATCGAAATCTATGTATATAAAAATGAATTGCTGTTCGTTACTCTTGCTAAAACTCGAGAACGGCTGACCGCAATTGGCTAATTTTAGTCTTGAAATATTCGTGTAAGTCCAGGGAAGGTTTAAACGGTGATAAAATATAGAAAAGTTGTCCGGAAAAAGAGGAAAATCATGAAAAACTGAAACAGCTTTTTACAGTGAGCTATCAATACCGTTGGTCCAATTGCGACAAAAATTTGTACATTTCATCTTGAAAGCAAATAAAAATTTGGAAAAGTTGCCCAGAAAATTTAGGAAAAACCGAAAGCGATTTTTTCTATGAATAAAAATAAATTTCCACATGGTTGTATAAGTATCACTTCAGTACGGCTTGACAGGACAAGGCTTGTTTGAAATAAAGTTTTTGGAAAATCTACCGGAAAAAATTTGAGAAAAAATGAAAGTGCGTTTTTCAATGTGTTTTTGATTGAATTCTTCACAATAACTGACTATTCACACGACGGGTAATTCATTTTTTGTTTTGTTTATTATGGTCTTGGAAAAGTTTTCAATAAAAATAATAGGGACAGTTGAAAAGGAAAGTTGCAAAATTCGAACCAAGTTCCTTTTTCAATGTGTTTCTAAATGTATTCAACTCTATAAATTGAGAACCGTTCATTCGATTGCGAAAAAAGTTTGACCATTTGACGTTCAACGAAAGTAGAACGTTCTTATGAACTAAAAATTTGGGATAGTTACCCGGAAAATTTGAAAATTCGCGAGAAAATTAAAGAGCCTTTTTCAATGGGATATCAATATCATTCGTCTGATTGCGATACAATTTTGCCTATTTGCCGTTCAAAGCAAACGTTCTTATGAAATAAAAATTTGGAAAAGTTTCCCGTAAAATAGAAAAATTCAGAAAAAATAAACAGATTTTTCTTTGAAATATCAATACCATTCATCTTATTGCGAAAAAATGTTGCACATTCAACGTTCATAGCGAGAGGACGGTTTGAGTGAAGAAAAACTTTGGAATAGGTGGCCAGAAAATAGAAAAATTTATGGGAAGCTGAAAGAGCTCTTTTCTTTGGGATATCAATATCATTCCTACGACTGCAATAAAATTTTGCACCTTTGTCGTTCAAAGCAAGAGGAAATACATATTAGGAATTGCGAAGCATTGCCGGGTCGACTAGTGACGAATAATCTATCTAAGGTGACAACTGAAAGCGTAGGTCCCAAAGGGGTGCAAGTACCATTTCCTGTGAAAATGACAAGAGCACGTAGAGTATGCTGAAACATTTCAAATTACTGTGTGAAAGATACAGCTGGAATCCCACTCTATGATGCTCCTCGGTCACTGAAGGGGAAACTAGATACAAGAAATCACAAAGCAGCGACAGATTTATACAAGGGTGCTTGTATACTCTTGCTCTTGAGCAAACCACGTGAGTAATCTGTTTCAATGTTTGCTGTATGGTCAGTTCATAATAGTCTACTGTAAAGGTGTACGCAAAATTTTCCAGGTATCTAGGTTAATGTTATCGACTCCAACAAGTTCAACATTTTGGGATAAGCGGCGAAAGTACATAGGTTTTTCTACTTTTTGTTTGAGTGTAGCAATGTTTTAATTTTTATGGGTAAGGTTAATAGATAGTATTTTAAAATACTAAGAGTAACTTGTTTCTTTAATTTGTTCATTTATGTATTGTTTTGATTTATTTATGGTTAATTGCGTTTTTAGGCGTATCTGATGTATGTGTAGAGAACAGTGATCAGTGAGGAATATGTTGCATCTTAAACCTTCATCACTTCCACAGATGATGGCTCTCCAGGCAAAGCAAATAACATAATTAATCACATTCTTCTTCATTCGCGAGATTTTGGATACAAAGGGGTACATACTCTTACGAACTGTGTTATAAAACCGATATTGATATTAATCTCTTTTTCTGACATGAAATATTACAGGGTATTTTCATGCCTATTATACAAGTAAAAATAACTGGCTATTTTCCGAAATTGAAAATTTGTTTCGAATTATTTTTATTGTGACTGATTGTAACATTCAAATAGCATTTTAGATCTTTATTCTTATTAAATATCCATTATTTTTATGTAATACAATTACATTGCAGGAATACATCACGTAAAGGGCATTCATAATGCTTGTTTGAAGGACACTGAAGATTATCACTGGGTGATTGAAATCGATCTGTTTTTTTTTTTTTTTTTCTTTTTTTTTTTTTTTTTTTTTAAATAAAACATTAACGGCCAATGCAGCGAAATACATCTGGTGTGTTCATCATTGTGTGGTCGTTGAGCACCTCCAGGAAACGGAAACAAACCTTAATTTTGATTGTTCCGAAGGTCACTTTTCTAAGACTGTTGAAGTTGATGGACACAGAAGCTGGCGTATTTGATTGTGTCTTATAAATGTTCCCAGACCTTGTTAAATTTTAAAGTTGGTATATTTTATAGCGTCCTTACTAGTTACTTTTTTAAACAATTGTTAAGATTGATGAGAACGCAGGCTAGCATATTGGACATTTAAGGGTTTCAGGCCTTGTTATGCCCTTACTGCCTCCACTTCTTGTGAAATTTGGTAAATTACGTAAAGAAACTGTTTTCAAGTTCTGTTGATTGTTCGAAAGGTTACCTTTCTAAAATTGTTAAAATTGGTGGGCACACAGGGTACTGTATTTCATAGTGTCTGATAAAAGTTCCCAGGCCTAGTTAAATTTCAAAGGTTAAGGCTAGTATATTTTATAGTGTCGTTAGTAATGAACAGGCTGAATGACGAAGTCTCACTACGAAAAAAAGACGAGTACACACAAAACGCAAGACGTAATGCAACACGAAACGCCTACAACAGAAGACAAAACACTTATGATGAATCTGACACTGAAAGCGCAAACAGTGCAAATTACACCACAGATGACAGCCCCGACGATATAAACACATGTGAAATGTAACTTACAGATATATCTCATCATAGGAGTCTCCAAATGAGAAAACTCCAGGATGGCAGGGATCGAAGAAAATTCCGATGCCTCTCACCCTGCACTTTCCACTCTAATACTTCAGACTGTCACTCAAACCAATCTTTCCTATCTTCTATTATTCTCTTCTTAAATAGTTGATGTCTTTAAGTTGCCTTTCCATTTTCCTTATGATACGTTTTTACGTGTTTCTTTGTATTTTTTTATCTAATTACTGTAAATGTATCAAGAAAATAATGTATCACAGTCGCATAAATGTATAACATATTTTTTGTAAATACGACCAGCTATATACCCAAAGCCAGCTGGTCCGCAACAAGGGTAAATTAATAAATATCCTTAGTAAAGCTCACCAGCAATTGTTAAATTTACTGATTTTGGAGTGCCCAACATTCTTGGTAAAATCATATTATAATTATATTTGACGTATTGAAGTGGTACATGTTATTTTAAATTCCCTACCCGTTCCTTAGCAGTTTCCCATTTCCGTTTCTTTACATTTATTGCAATCACACCAACAAACATTGCACAGTGTTTCGGTTTTTCCTTTTTTTTCTTCTTTCTTTCTTTCTTTCTTTCTTCGTTTCGGCCATCTGAGGACCACGCACCAATTTCAATCTTTCCTCCTTTGTTTTTCTTTCTTTTTCCTCCAGTATTCTTTCATGTTTTCACTATGCATCCTTTTTCTCTCCTCAGACCACTTTACTCCAGTCTTCTTCTCCCTCCTGTCTTGGAATCCTTCCATTTTTAACACTTTGTTCTTAAAAGTTTCTCTTTCTGTTGCATCTTTTTCACTTATATTGTTTCTTTCCAAATCTTCCCTAACTTCTTGAATCCATGCTATTGTTGACTTCTTGTCCCAGAGATATTTAAATATCTGTTTGGTTAACCTGTTGCTGTCCATTCGGTATAAATGATCAAAAAATAGCAGTCGCCTCTTCCGTAGTGTTTCGGTTATGTTTTCTTTGTTGCAATAAACTTCTGCATTAGTTCTTAGTTTCCATACCTCTGTATTTCTTAGTGAATCAAGTATTTTTCGAATGATTTTTCTTTCTAGGACTTCAAGTTTATGTAATTTGTAATTCAGTACTAAACATTCACTTGCATAAGGACAATCTGGCTTTACTACTGTGTTGTAGTGCTGTATTTTCAGATTTTTAGACAGAGACCTTCTGTTGTATCATATGCTCTCTCTCCTTTTTTTTATATTTATTCTTCCTTATTTTCGTTCGTTATTTTTGTGGGTGCTGAGCAGCCCCAAATCTTCTGTGTGACGAGAACCGGAGAACCCATAGAGTTGGCGCCCCTGATTCATGAAGGAAAAAAAAAGCGAGTTATAAGCGCAAGATCACGTGATTAAGACGATTTTCAGAAACAGTCAAGTGGGTATTGTGAAATCTTGTGAAACTTCACAGATACCCCTTTGCTTCTTCCGCCCTGAATTGAAAGTCTGCGGTATTCGTCTGCAGCAAAACTCTGCGAGGCAGTTGGCTGCCCTGCGGACACGGTCCGCTACGGTGGCGGCGTGTGCGGCAGAGGCCTCGGACGCGTCCGTGTCGGGGCTCGGTGCCGTCTTGTGCCGGCTATCGCGCATCTGCCCGCGCTGACAGTCATACAGATCCGTCAGCGGAGTACGCGCGCCACATAAATAATGTAAGGCGGCTTCCCTTGCGGCGCGGCGTGCAGATGTGGCCGGCAGATAGCGGACGCTGCCGCGGCCGCGGCTCTAGCCGGCCGCTTTTAATTTTTCATCGAAACCGCGGCGGCAAATAAACGAGCCCGCCGTGATTTGTCGGCGCTGTGCCCGGCCCCGGATCGATGCATTATTCAGGAACATCCATCCCGCGCCCGCGTGCCGTACCGGCGCGGCGGCCCTCCCGGATAACAATCGTCACGACGCGCGTAATTAATAATTTGGGGGCAATTTGTCTGCGCGCATCCTCGCGGCCCAGCCGGCGCCGGCGCGCGCCCGCATGATTTACGGGCCGGCGGACCAATTAGTCTTATCCGTCATCGTGCGGCCGCGGCGGCCACGGCGCCTGGCCGGCCACTTTTTGAGGGCGGCCTCTCGATCGGCGCACGCCGATTGATTTATAGAACCGGTAACGCGGGGACTCTAATTTGCTCTGCTCCCAGAGTACTGCGCGGACCTCGCTTTCTTGCCCGCTCGGCCACTTGTACGCGATCCGGGGCGACATTTGCGAGAGACTGAGTGCTCCTCTTACTCGCTCGCTCAGCCATTCACCACTGTGTGACGAGCAGCTTGCCAATATCACACAAGAAGTTCTTTACTGAAACTCGCCACCCAGCGCGAACTTCAATGCGAGAATCTTATAGTAGTTTCCACAACGAAATCCTGTCTCGTAATCTTGCAGAAAATCCAAAGAAAAAAAATTTCAAGCAGATACCCGAAGCACACTGTTACAATCGGTGCCGACTTTAATTTACCCTCGATATGTTGGCATAAATGCATATTCAAAATAGGAGGCAAATAGAAAACATAGTCTGATCTATTTCTCAATTCTTTTTCTGAGCCCACTAGAATAGTAAATGGTTGCGAAAATACCCTCAATCTCCTAACAACAAGTAATCCTGAGTTAGTACAGAGAATCAAAACATATACAAGGATTGGCGAACATAGAGTTGTAGTAGCGAGAATGAATATCGAAATTCCAAAATGCACCAAAAATTAACGAAAAATATATACATTCAAGAGAGCAGACAAAAATTCGCTTCACGCTTTCCTGAGTGATAGTCTTCAGCTTTCAAAACAAAAAATGCGATTGTGGATCAAATGTGGCTTACCTTTAAAGTAATGGCAAAGCAGTAGCAATCGAGAGATTTATATCAAATACATTAATGAAGGAGGGGGTACCCGCCCTCCACCCGTGGTACTCAAAACAGATCAAATTACTCTTTCAGAAGCAAAGAAAAACGCATGCAAAATTTAAACAGACACAGTATTCCCTAGACCGGCAATCTTTTACAGAAACTCGGAATCTAGCGCGGACGTCAATGCAAGAAGCTTATAATAGTTTCCACAACGAAATCCTGTCTCGTAATCTTGCAGAAAATCCTAAGAAATTCTGGTCATATGTGAAGCACACTAGCGGCAAAACACAAACAATACCTTCACTACGCGATAGCAATGGTAATACTACCGATGACAGTACTACTAAAGCAGAATGGCTAAACTCAGCTTTCCTAAATTCTTTCACCAAAGAAGACGAAATGAACACTTCAGAATTCGAGTCAAGAACAGCTGCCAGCACGCGAAATTTAGAAGTAGATGTTCCTGGAGTAGTAAAACAACTTAAGCCACTAAACAAAAACAAATCTTCCGGGCCAGATTGTATACCAACTAGATTACTCTCAGAGTATGCTGATGCAATCGCTCCGTACTTAGCTATAATTTACAACCGATCACTCAGCGAAAGATCCGTACCCAAGGACTGGAAAGTCGCCCAAGTTACTCCAATATTCAATAGGAGTGATCCCCAAAATTACAGGCCTATCTCATTGACGTCGATTTGCAGTAGGATTTTGGAACATATAGTTTGTTCGAATATTATGAAGTACCTCGAAGAGAACTACCTATTAACCAGTAGTCAACACGGGTTCAGAAAGTATCGCTCTTGCGAAACGCAGCTTGCCCTGTATTCACATGATGTGTTAAGTGCCATCGACAAGGGATCTCAAATCGATTCCATATTTCTAGACTTCCCGAAGGCTTTTGACACTGTACCTTCTAATGAAATTGCGTGCTTATGCAATATCTTCCTAATTGTGCGATTGGATTCACGATTTCCTATCAGAAAGGACACAGTTCGTTGTAATTGAGGGTAAGTCATCGAGTAAGACAGAAGTGATATCTGCCGTTCCCCAGGGAACTTGTGTTTATAAACGATTTAGGAGACAATCTGAATAGCTTCTTTAGACTGTTCGCGGATAATGCTGTCGTTTATCGGTTAGTGAAGTCACCAGAGGATCAAAAGCAACTGCAAAGCAATTTAGACAAAATATCTACATGGTGCGAAAATTAGCAATTGACACTAAATAAAGAAAGGTGTGAAGTAGTACACATGACCACTAAAAGAAATCCGCTGAACTTCAATTACACGATAAATCAGTCAAACCTTAAGGTCGTAAATTCTACCAAATACCTATGAGTTACAATTACGAACAACTTTGACTGGAGAGAACACACAGAAAATATTGTGGGGAAGGCGAACCAAAGGTTACGTTTCATTGGCGGAACGCTTCGAAGATACACCAGCTCCACCAAAGAGACTGCCCACATCACACTTGTGCGTCCTCTCCTGGAGTACAGTTGCCCCTTGTGGAACCCTAACAAGGTGGGACTGATGGAAGATAATGAGAAGGTTCAGAGAAGGGCAGCTCGTTTTGTTTTATCACGTTACGGGGGAGAAAGCGTCACGGAAATGTTGCACGAATTGGGGTGTACATCATTAAAAGAAAGACGTTATTCATTGCGGCGTGATCTGTTTGCGATGTTTCAATCGCCGGCTTTTACTTCTGAATGTGAAAATATTTTGCTAGCACCCACCTTCTTAGGGAGATATGACCATCCCAATAAAATAAGAGAAATCAGATCGAAAACGGAACGATTTAGGTGTCCTTTCTTTCCGTGCGCTATTAGAGAATGGAACGGTAGAGAAAAATTATGAAAGTGGTTACTGAACCCTCTGCCAGGCACTTAAATGTGATTTGCAGAGTATCTATGTAGATGTTGATTCACGAAGATATGCTAATACACTGCTCAAAACACTGCTTCGAGTTCTGAATAGGAGGCTTTATGGAACGCTGGAAGAAGGACTTGGAGAGGAACAATGTGGTTTCAGAAGGGGAAAGGGAGCACGAGATGCAAATGGACTCCTAAGAACCATCAGCGAAAGATATATTGAAAAGGGTAAAGAAATGTCTTCATAGATCTCAAAAAGTCATTTGATAGAGTGCAATTGGATAAGCTGTTCGACATCTTGAAAAGGAAGGGAGTAAAGTGGAAGGAAAGTCAATTAATTGCAAATCTGTACCAGAAACAGAAGGCACGAGTACAAGTAGGTGACTGGATCTCCGAAGACAGCAAGATTGGGAGAAGTGTTCGACAAGGCTGTTGTCTCTCTCCAATTTCATTTTACATTTATCTGGAACAAGTACTGCAAAGCTGTTTGAATGGGACAAGAGGCGTAAGGATAGGTGGGAGGAAAATTGATTGTATACGATTTGCTGACGAAATGGTCATCCTTGCAGAAAATATACACTGACTCAAATGCTAAATGATCTGAGTGTAGCCTGTATAGCATATGGCATGAAAATTAATAAAAAGAAAACGATAAACATGGTCGTAGGTTTAAAGAAAAGAAAAGTGAAAATGAAGTTGGAGTCAGAGGTCATAGAACAGGTGACAGCATTCAAGTATTTGGGAAGTTGGATTAAGGAAGATATGACTTGCCAAGACATCAAAGTGAGGATGGCTCTTACGAAAGAAGCGTTGCAGAAGCAAAGAAGGCTCCTAACCAGTGGTTTAAACAAAGAATTAAGGAAGAGACTGGTTAAGTGTCTAATATGGAGTGTGGCCTTATATGGAGCAGAAACGTGGACATTGAGAAAGCAAGATGAGAAGAAAATTGAAGCTTGCGAAATGTGGCTATGGCGTAGGTTGGAGAAGATCAGCTGGATCGATAAAGTCAGAAATGAAGAAGTACTGAACAGAGTTGAGAATGAACGGAGGATAGTGCTGACGATAAAGAACAGGAAAAACTGGTTAGGCCACAGTTTAAGACGAGATTGCCTTATGGAAGAGGCGATTGAGGGTTGCGTTCCGGGAGAGAGAGGGAGGGGCAGAAGAAGGTACCAGATGCTGGATGACGTCAGCAAGTTACTAGGAGGGTACGAAAGAACGAAGATGACCGCAAAAAATAAATAAATAAATAAATAAATAAATAAATAAATAAATAAATAAAATAAAAATAAAATAAAATAATAATAATAATAATAATAATAATAATAATAATGAGAAGCATGGAGGGCTATGCAGTCTAAACCTGCCGTACGGCAGACAACCAAATGATGATGATGCTCAAATCAATTAGGGCAGGGATAGGCAACCATGAACACTTCCCGATCTACAATAGAACCCCTCTAATCCGACCTTGGATGGTCTGTCACTATGGTTAGTCCAGACATGCTCAGGCTTGGGAGCCTGTGCCGACTGCCGACTTGTCACTGACTGGACGCCTGTTGGGCAATTGTTTCGGTGTCTATCGCTGTGCATATTGTTGTACTGTATGCTATTATGCAGTTTTATTCTTTTTTGGGATTAAAAAAACGTCGTTGTTGGCTCTATTCCGTGTTCTCTACAGTACATATTAGATTCATTGTGAGTACAGTGCTCTAGTTTTCAACATGTCTGGATTCAAACGCAAACACGTAACATTTTTTCAGTTCCTTGAACTTAACATTACGATGAAGCAGGATGGTAGACACTTATTTAAAGTATGTAGGGAATCTACAACAATCGAAATTCTAATACTTAACAGCTCTTGTCACCCTAATGGCCAAAAACTCTCTGCACTACGCACTAGAGCCTCCAAAGTACCGATGAACAAAAAAGACAGAACCACTGAGTTTAACATTATACGACAGCTTGCTAAAGTGAATGATTACCAAGAAAAAGTAGTGAATAACTTAGTACGAAAGGAACAGCGTGCGAAATCAAATAAAATGGCACGGAAAATATCAAGAGAGTAATGGTTCCGTATTTTGGTAATCTCCGAAAGTGGCCTACATTCTAAAACCTTTTAAAGTAGAAACTGCTTTTAAAACTAATAATTACGGAATAACTTAAACCAAGAGACTGATAAATATGACAAAGCAGGGGTTTATAAGATACAGTGCAGTAGTTGCAATGCCAGCTACATTAGCAGACCGGTAGATCGTTTAAAGTTAGGTACAAGGAACATATGGACGACTTCCGACTTAATAATTTTGACAAGTCCGCTGTAGCTACGCATATCCTCGAAACTGGTCTCCCAATAAAGCGGATTGAAGATGACCTTAAGATTTTGCATAAACAGGGTAAGGGAAGAAAGTTCGATCTGCTGGAACAGCTGGAGATTACAATACATAACGCTAAAAGCGACGTTTCATTAAATGAACAAGTTCGAGGTAATACATACAGCTTTTTTAAAAACTTTGTGGACCTATTAAACAAAAGTCGCTTATTTTAAATTTCAACCTCTGTCTTACTGTGCAAACGATTTCGTGACACCTGAATGTACCCACTAGCTTGTGGATGATCTTTGGTATTTAGAGGTCTTTGTTTTCATGTGCATACGTGCGCCCCAGTGGTGTTCTTTACTCTGTGCATTTCGGCAGTGTTACGCGCCGCCAGTGCTGGGGTCTGATTTGAATCCTGACGAAGCACAGTATGCTGAGGACCTTTCTGCGTAGACACGGCTACAAGGGAAGTAACCACGTTTTCTTTTATTACCTTTTAGATTTTTACTGTCTCATGTTTTAAGATTCTTGTACAGATTATCTGATGATGAGCGCTTGACCCTTGAAACGCGTCATATTTTACTGTTTTTACACGATTTCTGTGGTTGAGCCTACTTGACAAAACAATTACGTAACTCTTTCACTGAATCAAAAAATAAAAGTACTACAAAGACTGGACAAAGGAGAATCGTTCCAAAAAATTGCAAAGGAACAAAATGTAGGTGTTACGTCAGTTAAGGATTGGAGGAAGAATCGAAAAAAAATTAATCCTACACAGTTACGATTGACGGTGTAAACACTCAGAAAAATCACAAAACATTACAAAAGCCTAAATTTTAACTGCATAACGCATTGTGGATGTGGTTTTCTCCAGAAAGAAGGAAAGGAACTCCAATATCCGGGCACAATCTCAAAGAAAAGGCGACAGTTTTGCACCAAAAGCTGGAAGCCTAAAGTAAATTTGCTGCCAGTGTAGGCTGGATTGATAATTGGAAAACTCCTCATGGTGTCCGATTTGTTTCTATTTACGGCGAAAAACTATCTGGCTATGCCGCAGCTGCTGAGAACTTTTCTGTTAAGTTTCAATAAATTGTAGAAGAAAATGAACTATTACCCTGCCACATGTATAACATCGATGAGACAGGGGTGAACTTTAAAATGTGGCCAACAAAACCAATCGCAGCTTCAAATGAATACATGGTAGGTACGAAACATAAAAGATAGAATAATAGTCACTCCATGTAGCAACGCAGATGGTACGCACTAGCTCTCCTTGTCCGTCTAAGAAACCAAGGACATTCAAAAATAAACTTATCTCTCTTACCGGTTTATTACCGCAGTCAAATATCTGCTTGGATGGAGTGAAACCTTTTTAAATCCTGGTTTTTCGAGGAGTTTGTGCCATCGGTCGGGAAAAAAATGAAGCAAAAGTATCTGCCTGTTCGTGCTCTACTGCTGTTGGATAACACACCATTATATCCATCTGAGGTACATTTGGTGAAAGGGGACATAAAAGCTCTCTTTCTGCCTTCTAATGTGACCGCACTCATCCAACCAATGGGTCAGGGCGTTATCCAATGGTTAAGAAGGCAATATCGCAGAAAGTATATCAGCGCAATCTCTCAAAAATCTCAAGAAGGTTATAACTTATTTGAGGGAATGAAATCCTTAAATAACGAAGATGTTATCTACACAATCGATGCAGCATGGGATGGACTGAAACCTGACATACTGCGGAAATCGCGGCATAAGCTTTGGCCAAAAGGTATGACTGAAAATGATAATACCGAAGATGAGAAAAACAACGACGCACTAGAAGTCGTTAAAGATCTACAAACTCCTGAGCCGAACGTTCCTTTTTAATGAATTTGAAGAGTGGGTCGACGAAAGTGACAAAGACTGTGATACTTTTGAAGAGCTCAGTGCGAACCAGATTGTTGCGGCTGTTAGCCAGGAAACTGTGAATGAGGACTCGGACGGCTAAGACGAACCCCCACCAGGATTTCACACAACGGTTCAAAAAACGCTTTTGGCATCGCCCTTCAATACATCAAGCAGAATCCTACTTCAATCCAATTGACGTTTTGTGGATAAAAAATGGAGGAACACTGCAGCTAAATCTACAATAACATCTGCTAAACAAAAATGTATCACTGACTTTTTCTCCAAGTAATTTGTTTTCGTTCTTACTTAAAAATAATGCATTCAGTACAATCATTGCTTAGTTTCTTTCTTTGTAAAAAAATTCTTTTTATATACAATGCTATAAACATTTTTTTAGTTTACATATCGTTTAAACGTTATTAAGTACAGTACTTTAATTTGTTTGTCGGCTTTCCTTTTAAAACCAATTCGTACTATAGTGTGTATAGACGTTTTTAGTTAATGTATTTTCGTACTACTTTATACGTATTTTAGCTCTTAAATCATTTAATTTTTGGTATTAAATGTCTTTTTATTTATTTTTGTGATAAATATCAGATTTATCTGATAATCCGACCTTTTTTTCGTTCCAACCATGGTTCCGGTCCCGAAGGTGACGGATTAGAATAGTTCTGCTGTACTATTTCTTACCACCGTATCACAGTAAGCTACATCCTCTAAAAATTCAGTAACTGGTATATTTTTAATTTTTCAATGCCGTAGAAAAGTCATATTTAAGAATTAAATTCACTATTAGTTCAAAACAATTTATTTTATAATATTGTAATATAGTATCTTATATTTAATATTGACAATTGCATCCTCACAAGTTAGGTAATTACAAAATTTATATAGATTTCTACAATGCTATGGAAGTCATCATCAGTTTTGTCAAAATCTAGACAAATTTTATATTATTTTAAAGCAACTTGTGGGCTTCAATTGTGAACATTATTTCACAGCCAAATGATGCATGTAAGGCCATGTTAACTGTCTTATATTTAATATGAAACTTAAGTAGATTTTCTGTTAATAATGTATTTTATATTTGGTGTATAAATTAAAACATAGTCGAATACAGTAGACCAATTGTTCTCATTAACCTTGTTCTGTGTTTGAAAACACTGATTCGCATAGGTAAGAAGAAGCAAACAAGGCCTTTATTATAATTCCAACATTAACTCTTACTGTGTATTTATCTTGAGGAATTACAGGTCAGCAGTTTCTAGGTTATGCAACACTTTCGACATACAAATCATTTTAATGATATTATTTCAATTTTAAAAGCTCCCTTTTAACGCTTAGAAAAGGAAAAAAATGTATTCATAGTAGAAATTTATCCATACCACAGAAATCGTTTGAAACTTGTAGTTCATGATAACGTTTCGAAAAGTTAATTGTGTAACCTCTTTACACAGTACGAGGCACGAAACTCACGGCCTTTGCAGACACGTAGCCCTATCAGACAAATACTACATAATGTACAAAACTGACCGAAATAATGTAGCAGCGAGTGGTGCAAATTCATCTGATCAAAGAAACACAGATTTATAGGTTCAAGGCAAACTGATGCTACCAATTCGACGCGAGTGTTAATAAATAAAACAAACTTGTGTCGAACAAGCGTGCATTTTCACTGTTAGGAAATACAATAATTGAAAATTTTATTCAACAATTTTTCTGCTGTCCTATCAGTAACCACGCGTTCTACCCAATAAACACTGGCGATCTACTCGCAGATCACGATCGACGTGTTGCCCCTGAATAAGGGGATCAGGGAGAGGTCGCACACAATATACATATGATAACGTATTTTATTCAAATATTGGTTATAATTTTAATTGGTATGTGATACAGTACAATATTTTACTGTCTTAACTCTTTGCTTGAATCTTATATGGCGTTTTCCTGGAGCGAGGTTCCATGGAGCTAACAAAAAAGGGAAAAACTCGTTGCCCTCTCATGTAGGTGTGATCACGCCGTACAGCCGGTATAGTTACACACTTGCCTTGCATAGACAGTATGAGGTTATCAATCAAAGGTGAGGGATTAGAATAGTTCTACTGTACTATTTCATACCACCGTATCAAAGTAAGCTACATCCTCTAAAAATTCAGTAACTGGTACATTCTTAATTTTTCAATACCGCAGAATACCCATATTTAAGAATTAAATTCACTATTTGTTCAAAACATAATTTATTTTATGATATTGTAATATAGTATCTTCTATTTAATATTGACAATTGCAACCCCACAAGTCGCTTTAAGATAATTACAAAATTTATATAGATTTCGACAATACTATGGAAGTCATCATCATTCTCCAGCCGGCCGCGGTGGCCGAGGGACTGCGGCGCGTCAGTCACGGTCTGCACGGTCACTACGGTCGGGGGTTCGAATCCCCCCTCGGGCATGGATATTTGTGCCGTCCTTAGTATTAGCTAGTTGGTAAGTAGTTTGTGAGTTTAGGGACTGATGGCCCCGTAGTTAACTCCCATAAGCTATACAAACATTTGAATTTTGACATTCTCCAATGAGTACAATATCCAGCTCTACAAACGTTGTGGGAGGTGCTGGTCTGGCTGCAACGCGTCTGCCACGTGCTTCGCAGACATGCTCAATCGGGTTTAAGTCCGGTGAAAAGCTGTCCATTTATTTCGCTTTAAGCGTGTTAATATTACAAAAACAGCCTTGATCGCAAAAAATTAACAGTTTTTATTAACCGGTTTCGACCTGATGTAGGTAACAGTTACCTAATGGCAGCAGAACAGCCCAGGACAGCCCAGCCCAGCCGAGTGCAGCACTGGCCACATGGGCTATTTGTAATTCCGAAGATGACCTACATCAGGTCGAAACCGGTTAATAAAAAATGTTAATTTTTTGCGATCAAGACTGTTTTTGTAATATTAATTATATCAAATAGACCGCTGTTTTTCTCCATTGACAATGTTGTCTAAATTAATTTAAGCATGTTGTCCACCACTACAAATCTGTGGAGACGAGCATAATGTTCACCAGTAGGAAACGATCTCGTATGGCACCAGCGTAAGGCACAACAAAATGTCGAAGAATCCCGTTTCTGCCGCGGTGGAGTGCCCAAGCGTTCTACGGCGCCTTGCTATAGAGCGCGCGGTTTCTCGCCGTAGGACTTTCGAGTTCTCCCTTGGATTTGGATGTGTGTGTTATCCTTAGTGTAAGTCAGTTTAAGTAGATTGTAAGTCTAGAGACTGATGACCATAACTGGTGCCGACTTCTCCAGGGAAGCCAATTACTAATAATAAATTGTAAATTTTCTCTTTCTATTAATGTTGGAATCATGGTTCTATCTTTTTCAGTTTGGAAGAAATAAATGTTTCAAATCTCTTCTTTCTTTTTGAATAACCCTGTATTTTGTTCACACCCACCTACATGGGAGACATGATCATCACAAGAAAATAAGAGACGTAAAACTGAAGACATAGTCGTTTATTTTATACGCGTTCTATTCGAGAGTGAAATGCTGGAGAAATAGTCCGTCGTTCGATGAACCCTCTGCAAGGCTCCTAAAAATAAACTGCATATCATCTATGTAGATGTATAAAAAGATTAAATTCACAGAGAATGGAAAAGAATTATATGAATACCATGCAGTACACCACATCGTTTTGGAAGTTGGTACCATTGCGTACGTGTTAACAAATAGACGCAACTGCAGTGCACAACTGATGTACGAAATCTTCGACTGTACTTTGCATTGTATTATACGTTTTGTTCGGCGCTAGTCAACAAAAATGGTCGGTCAATTGCGTAAAATATCAGACTTCAAAAAATACTAACTCGATGATCCGCAGGTTGTAGGAGCAATTCTGACGAAGAAATCTGCTCTGTTTAATGGTACGCTACCGAAGATATTATCGGTAATGGCAGCGTAAACAGAACATGGTTTAATATCAATCGCGAAGAGGAATAGTGGGCGAAACCCGAACTGACAACCAACGATGGCTATTAAGAAGTTAGTGCCCACTCGTCATAAAATCATAAAAGAAAATTAATTGAAAAGCTTAACATTTATTTGAGTGATACTGTTGCGATGAAAATAATACAGCTGTAGATTAACTTTAATGGAAGGGCTGCAGTTGCTAAACGCTTAATAATAGAAACCAACGTAAGGACGTGGTGTCACTATCATGAAACCTTGACGCTTGATGATTTGCAGCATCTGGTATGTTCCTATTAACAATCGTTTTGAAAGGGCCACATTCCGGCCATAAGAGGGGATCAGGTCTTATAAGGAGACTTTCAGGTCTTGGAAATTCAACTAGGAATGGGACATCGGAGGATAGTAGTATACCTCAAGCGTGTCCACTCGTAGAAGTCCTAAAGTGCAGTATCCAGAAAATTAAAGAAATGGCTATAAAGTTTTAAGCACTGCACACATATAACTCTTACACTTGTCAGTGAAGACTGTACTGCAGCTTGGTTAAATAGCTCAGTTGGTAGCTACTTTCCTTGTCATATGGACAACCCAGGTTCTAATCTCCGGCGTGATAGCTCAGCGCACTCGGTCAGAGGATTGAAAAAAAAATAAATAAAAATAAAATAAAATAAAATAAAATAAATAAAATGGGCGGCCAGATAGAGGCAAATCATCCTCCTTGTCCCAACAATAACGCTTTTGTTCACTCTGGGACGTCTGGAAACTTTCCTAGGTGAAAGTACCTCCTGACCTAAAGCAACAAAGCGGATACGATCAAACTTCCAAATTGACCTATTGCACGAAAATGTTGTGGTCATCAATCCCTAAGATTACAAACTAATTGAAGTAACTTACACTAAGGAAAACACACACACACCAATACCCCAGGGAGGAATGGAACCTCCGACGGCGAACAACCGTGCGCCCCACAAGGGGGCATCTTAGAACGATCGACGCTTCCACCGCGGCTCAGTCAACATAATCAGTACACTTCTTCCTGGTATCATGACTAACAACTGATCGAGCCTCTTACCCACTCCTTCGCATTGACATTGCTCGTAATTCGTTGTTTACTATTTTGTGCCGGTTAAGTTATATCTAAGGAACTGTGTTGCTGATGCAACATACATATTCAAGTGTTCGGAAAACCTTGGAACCATGTTGATGGAACACTTCTCTCTCTCTCTCTTTTCTCATCGGTGTTTTTTATGGGTTCGCCATATATCCCGTATTACCCGTATATTACTTATCCAAATTAATGATTGAGGTATAGTTTTCAAGGTTTCATTCTCCACTAATGACGACAAAGACACAAATAGTTCAAATTTATTGTTTTCACAAAAAATCTTTATTTTCCAAAAATTGTAATGATCGTACATTCTAATTTGATACCCGACGAACGATTGTAAATGGGACATGCATTTATGTTAGCTCCCATCAGCCACCTCGTCAAGTGTAAAGTTAGATTGTGCGGCCGATATAAAAATCAAATAACAGCGTTGTAGAAGGTGCCGTCTACTGACAATTTGTTTAATTAACATGAAAAATTGGTCTTGCAATTGTTTCGATTCTTTATACAAGCCAAAGACCTTCGTTGATGCAAGCATAGTTTATCGCACGATTTCCCTTACACACGTCGATGTAACGAATGAAAATACAGAAATAATTTAACTAACAGGCACAACAGGTCTGGCAGTTGTTTACATTTTTTACGCAAACGTAGTTTATCACGAGATTTCCGTTTCACGCGTCGATGCACAACAGATAATTTTGTTAATTAGAAATCTTAACACAATCAGGGATTAATTAATGGTGCAAGATTAGTGGTGACTCACTTAGGCGAGTGCATCGTGACTTCTAAATTCATTCACTGCGATAAAACTGTGCTAATACCCCCCATTAGCCTCACACCTTCTAATCCAACCACGCCTTTCCAAAAGATAAGAAGATAATTTCCCAATAAAAATAGCCATAACCATAAATAAAGCACAAGGACATGATTATATTTGACAGAACCTGTTTTTTCGGGTGGACAGTTATACGTGGCTCTTTCACAAGTTTGCTCATTCAGTGATATTTATGTTTGTGCTAAGACACATACAGCAAAGAAGTAAAAAATGATCACATTATAAAATAAACAAGTTTTCAAGAAACGAAATAAACATGAGGAATTCAATATCAGATTTTTTATGTGTTTCAAAATTATATAAATTTCCTTACAATGAGAGTAATATTTGTTACTACTATTCAAAGTTTTTTATCTTTTATACATATGTACTTGCATCTGCATTTTCTCCTTTACTATCTTACCTATCTGTGACTAATCAGGATAGAGTGTGAATTATCCGCACGGGTCAGCTGGTATATCGTTTTGAAAGATGTCCTGCTACACACACTTTGGCGTATACTGTTTTAACTCTTTCGAAAATGTAGGTGTTTTTGCTGAAGTGTAGCGTCACACATTCAGCAGATCAAAGATATTAAGTTGAAGGACAGGCGTTTATTGCTGCAGCCGGGATTCGAACCCATCTTACCAGATAATCGCTATAACCAATAAGCCTTTGCGGCCTGTTAGATATGGCGATTACACGGACTATCTTAAGGCATGTCTCCTTCCACAACACTATCAAACTTTCAATTCCGCTTCACATTCCCCATATCAGTGTTTTTCAACCTGTGGATCGCGACCCCCAGGGGGTTGCAAAGTCTTTCTGGGGGGGGGGGGGGGGGGGGGTTCATAAAATAGCTATAGGTTCTGTAATATATCTATGCCTAATTCAAATATAATATTAAAATTACGGAGTTCCTTGAATACAATCGATCAAATTGTTTTATAATACAGCTTGTTAATGATCAATAAGCAAAAAGTCTGTTTTCAGGAACCGATAGAGATAAAAGAATTTGATACAATGAGTCTTCTTTACAAACTGTCTATACAGTGGATTCTTTCTTAATGAGCATAATACACTTCTGAAATGCGAGAAAGTCGTGAAGCAAAATATCTTTATCTGTCGGAAATCATTTCGAAAAATTCATAAAAATCTGGGTCCAACAATTTAAAAGAAAGCTGTAGCAAAATAAATAAGATGAAATTTGATTACTTTTGAGATAACATAGTTTTGTTACGGTTTGTGAATATATAGTTGCCCCTATTTAAGTTTCAACCCTCGTACTTACCACCTTCCAGCTTTCCTCTCTTCGCTCAGAATAGGTTTTTCATCTGAGCTTTTGATATTCATACAGCTGATTTTCTTGTCTCCAAATGTCTCTTTTATTTTCCTGTAGGTGGTATCTATTTTTCCCCAGTTATACATTCTTCTAAAATCTTACATTTGCCCTCTACCCACTCAGCCATTTTCCACTAACTGTCAATCTCAGATTTAATCTATAGTCCATTGTACTTATTTTTATTTGCAATATTCGAAAACGTTGGAACACTACCCTACATAAATATGCATCAACATTGCCGACGTTCTCCAATAGCGGAGTACACCCCAGCCATGAACGTTAGTGAGAACGAACCTACCTTGTACTTCTGGCAGAAGTGATAGAAATATATCTACATCTACATCTACATACATACTCCGCAATTCACCGTAAGGTGCGTGGCGGAGGGTACACTGTACCACTACTAGGCATTTCCTTTCCTATTCCTCTCCCAAATTGAACGAGGAAAAAAAGAACGCCTATATGCCTCCGTACGAGCCCTAATTTCTCTTATCTTGTCTTTGTGATCTTTACGCGAAATGTAAGTAGGCGGCAGCAAGATAGTACTACACTCAGCTTAAAATTCTGGCCCTCTAAATTTACTTAACAGAAATTCACGAAAAGAACGTCGTCTTTCTTCCAGCGATCCCCATTTGAGCTGCCGGAGCATTTCCGTGACACTCGCGCATTGGTCGAACCTACCGGTAACAAATCTAGCTACTCGTCTCTGAACCGCCTCTATGTCTTCCTTTAAACTGATCTGCTGCGGGTCTCAAACACTTGAGCAATACTCTAGACGTGGTCGTACAATCGTTTTATACGCGGTCTCCTTTACAGGTGAAGTACATCTTCCCAAAATTCTCCCAATAAACCGAAGTCGGCTGTCCGCCTTACTCACAACTGTCCTTACATGCTGACAACTAATGCTGTATTCGAACATTATGGGATTGTTTTTTCTAATCATGCGCATCACCTTACATTTTTCTACATTGAGAGCTAGCTGCCATTCTTCGCACCAACTAGAAATTTTGTCTAAGTCATCCTGTATGCTATTACAGTCAGTTACAGACGACACCCTCCCATACATCACAGCATCATCAGCAAACAGCCGCAAATTACCACTTACTCTGTCCATCAGATCATTTATATAGATAGAAAATAATAACGGTCCTATCACACTCCCCTGGGGCACGCCTGACGATACACTCGTCTCTGATGAACACTCGGCGTCGAGAACAACGTACTGCGTTCTATTACTTAGGAAGTCTTCCAGCCAGTCACAAATCTGTGAATCTATTCCATAAGCTCGTATCTTCGTTAGCAGTCTTCAGTGTGGCACCGCGTCGAACGCATTTTTGAAGTCGAGAAAAACTCAATCCGCCTGTTGCCCTTCATCCATGGCTCGCAAGATGTGATGTGAGAAAAGGGCTAGCTGAGTTTCACATGAACGATGTTTCCTAAACCCATGCTGATTCATGGAAAGCTTTTCTGTTTCAAGGAAATTTACTATATTCGAACTGAGAATATGTTCCAAAATTCTACATGAAACTGATGTCAACGATATTGGCCTGTAATTGTGTGGGGCAGTTCTGTTTCCTTTCTTATAAACGGGAGTCACCTGCGCTTTTTTCCAATCACTAGGAACTTTGCGCTGAATTAAAGATTCGCGATAAATGCAAGCTAAGTAGGGGGGGGGGGGCATCCGGACCAGCAGACTTTTACATATTTAGTTCTCTCAGCTGCTTCTCTACACCGGAAATACCTATTGCTATGTCCCCCATTTCGGAATTAGTACGTTGATCAAATGATGGTACATTTGTGCGGTCCTCCTGCGTGAAAGATTTCTTAAAGATTAAATTTAGAACTTCAGCTTTACGTTTGCTTTCTTCTATTACTGCCCCGTAATGGTCAACGAGTGACTGGACAGTGGGCTTTGACCCGCTTATAGATTTTTCATAGGACCAGAATTTTTTCGGTTCCTCGGAAAGATCTTTTGCTAAGGTATGGCTGTGACAATTATTGTATGCTTCGCGCATCGATATTTTTATAGACTCACGAATCTGTACTAACTTTTACCTGTCATCATTTGGGTGTTCTTTTTTGAATCGAGAGTGCAACAGCCATTGCTTTCTCAGCAGCTTTCTAACATTATTATTATACCACGGTGGGTCTTTTCCATCCTTAATAGTCTTTACTGGCACATATTTCTCTAACCCTTTATTAACAATGCCCTTAAATTTAGTCCACAATTCCTCAACGTCCATAGTCCCGGAATTAAACAATGCCCATTCATTTTCTAAGTGCGATCCTAACATTTGCTTATCGGCTCTTCCCAACAAAAACACGCTCCTAGCCTTCTTGATTGGTTTATGAACTTTGGTCACCATCGACGCTATGACGATATCATGATCACTAATTCCTGTCTCTACACAGACATCGTTAATAAGGTCAGGCCTGTTTGTGGCTATAAGGTCTAGAATATTTGCACTGCGCGTGGGTTGCCGGATTAACTGCTCAATAAATCAATGTCCACAGACATATTTGGCTCGATATATAGTAATGATATTAAACTGAAGTAGAGACATTGAATTAAAATTTGTGCTGTGGCTGAGATTCGAACCTGGGACCTTCGGCTTCGTAGAAAAGCAGTATATCTTCTAGGGTACAGCAACCTAATGGATACAGAGAGTGCAAGGACTGTATTAAGTCACATTGTGTTTTGGAATGGGAGAGGCCTAAAGAGAGTGCAATCGTATCCGTTAGTTCGTTGTGGCTTAGTGGTTGTACCACTTTCCTAGTAAACAGAACGTCACGGGTTCCAATGCGAGCCGCAGTACAAATTTAATTCAATTTTACATATTTGAAGAGAAAACCTGTCTCCAGACATTGATTTACGCTCCACATGTTTACGTAGCGGTTTGCATGAGGTCCATACCGTCGATCTGTGCTGACAAGGCCCGTGCGCTGCCTGCCAAGAGTAGTCATAACACAAGAAAACTATTTGCCTTACTTAGCGATGTGCTGATTTTGGAAATACTTACACGTTGAACACAGTGTTTTAGAATGTTATTAATGTTATTTATACGATTCAAAGTTAAATTTGTTTTGGTATAACATAATTACGAACTAATAGTAAGATATCTTACCGATATCGTAATCGGACGATTCATATTAACATTTTGTCTCATACCTGCAAAATTCTGCACGGAGAATCACATAGATAACACGAAAAACATTTTGAAACACAGTGTGGAATGTGTCTGTATTACAAAACTCAGCTCAACGCTACATAAGACAAATAGTTTGCTTGTGTTATGACTACTATTGGCAGGCAGCGCACAGGCCTTGTATCTAGGTGGCGTTGGTATGAGTCGTGGCGGGCCACACATCGAACCGTAGCACGCCTTGGGTCCTCCGCTTGCAGCTTCCATTGTCCCCATGAAATGCGGAAGAAGAAACAACCGCCGAGGCCTCTGTCGGCTGCATCGCAGTCGCGTTGCCTAGGCGTCCCCGGCGCTCAGACACCTGCATCTGAGTCGCGAGCAGCGGCACTTTTTACCGCGCCTGCCCCATCATTAGCCACACCTTTTCCACTTCCCACCCTTGTTTTGTTTATTTCGTCACGCCTTTCCGTCGCCCGTAATTTCCAATTTTCCGTCCACCAAAGATTACGTTCAGCCGGAGAGTACGGAGAAGGGCGCGTTTGACCGTTGTTGCTCGGTTTCCTTTTGTTTGAGACGAACTGGGATGGAGACAGCTGAAAAAGAGGGGGGATGCTAGGTGATTCTGCTCGTTAGTTCCGCACGCATTATTTGCCCTTTCTCTTGAGTTGGCTGTCATGAATAAAGGAACGATTATCTTCATAAGCGAGACATTGTCTTCCGGCGTAATTCATGACGAACGCTCTTGGCAGTCCCTGCTGATTATAATGTGCTCGCTTGCTGAATGATTGCGCTCTTTACTTGCTGCTGACACCCGGCAGTCCACCCGTAATCTATCACGTAATTAATACACAGGAATAATCTAAATGATGGACCTATTTTCAGAACTTCGTATTTATTCACGTTCCAAATCAAAAATGAACTAACTTGATACCAATGAAAAATAAAAGTTTCAAAGCTTTTTTCATAATGTTTATCAGTTTAATAAATTTAATAATTTGTAATGATTATTTTTTTAATATACATGGTGTTACAAAAGGTACGGCCAAATTTTCAGGAAACATTCCTCACACACAAAGAAAGAAAATATGTTATGTGGACATGTGTCCGGAAACGCTTAATTTTCATGTCAGATCTCATTTTAGTATTTCTCTTTAAATAAAAATTGAAATAATTCGTCCAGGCCATTGTCAAAATACCCAATTGTTTCGTTAGTATGTACTGTACTTCCTCGATTCCGTCATCAACACAGATTTTCTGTGAACGTTTGGGCAGGAATTGTTGGTGATGTCTTGATTGGGCCTCATGTTCTTCCACCTACGCTCACTGAAGCACTTTATCATGATTTCATACGGCATACTCTACCTGAGCTGCTAGAACATGTGCCTTTACAAGTACGACACAACATGTGGTTCATGCACGATGGAGCTCCTGCACATTTCAGTCGACGTGTTCGTACGCTTCTCAACAACAGATTCGGTGACCGATGGATTGGTAGAGGTGGACCAATTCCATGGCCTCCACGCTCTCCTGAGCTCAACGCTGTTAACTTTCATTTATGGGGGAATTTGAAAGCTCTTGTCTACGCAATCCCGGTACCAAATGTAGAGACTCTCCGTGCTCGTATTGTGCACGGCTGTGATACAATACGCCATTCTCCAGGGCTGCATCAGCGCATCAGGGATTCCATGCGACGGAGGGTGGATGCATGTATCCTCGCTAACGGAGGACATTTTGAACATTTCTTGTAACTAAGTCACGCTGGTACGTTCTGTTGCTGTGTGTTTCCATTCCATGATTAATGTTATTTCAAGAGAAGTAATAAAATGAGCTCTAACATGGAAATTAAGCGTTTCCGGTCACATGTCCACATAACATATTTCCTTTCTTTGTGTGTGAGGAATATTTCCTGAAAGTTTGGCCGTATAATGAAAATTAGAAAATTATTAAATGGTCAATGAGGCCACCTTTGGCTGCACGGCAGACAATCACGCGATAACATATCTACTGTTATTGCTTGCATTGCAGCAGTGATTATGTACCACAGATAGTTCAGAGTGACTGGCGGAGGCAGCTGCCTTCACATAACCCCATAAGATGAAGTCCCACGGAGTGAGATCATGAGGTTTCGGTGGGCAAAAGCGCAGAGCCAGGACCTCAAGTCCACTGCGACCGATTCAGCGCGAAGAAAGGGAGTCATTCAAAAAGTCTCGTACATAGCGGTTCCGATGGGGAGGAGCTCGAACCTGTTGCAAAATTAAGTCCTGGAAGTCTTCCATAACTTTGGGGAACAGCCATTGTTCCAACATGTCCAGGTACGTGATTTTCGTTACAGTTCTCCCCGCAAAGAAAAGTGGTCCATAAACTTTTATGCGGGATACGGTGTAGTACACGTTGATCTTCGGTGGGTCTCTTTCGTCTTGCAATGGTGACTGTGGATTTCCTAAATGCCATATGCGAACATTGTGTCTTTTGTCTTTTCCACCAAGGTCGCTAAAATTAGACGCTGTAGAAACACTCATCCTCCATGTTTGCTAGCACTTAACCACAAAATGCGAGACGCTTCTCTTTGGCGTTGGCGTTGAAAACCTGCACAAGTTGCTATCGGTAGGACTTGTACATGAAACGCCGCCTCAGAACTGTCCACAGAGTTAATTGGGGTATTGCAAGTTCTCGATTGGCTCTATTGGTAGACTTACTGCGCACAAAACTTTCTTGAATCTGTCGGACATCATCCGCGGACGCACGCGGTCGGCCTGTGCTGTTTCCTTTGCCCACACTTCGAGTCTGTTCAAATTTCTAAAACCAAAGGCCATAATAGCTTATGCGGGTTAGTCCTTCAAAACCGAATTTGGTACTATATGCCCGCTGCACTGCTATTTGCGACTCACTTTTCGCGAACTGAAGAAGGCAGAAAACGTTTTGCTCCACAGTCGCCGTTTCACTCATAAAAGACAGTGAAACAGAATGACGGCCCTATTGCCGCGCGAACTTTACCGGTCAGTTCTGAAACCATCACCGACCGCCCGTCGCCACACACCAACGACTTGTTAGCGTAGCAGCGGTTGGTGTGTCCCTGATGTTTCCCACAGGCAGGAGAGTGGGACCAAGACAGCAATGCAATAAAATAAATATAACATTGGAGATACTGAAACTGGCTGAGTGAGGATGTATGTGCTCGTGTCCATGTTTGTGTGCGAATACGACAGTGCTTGGTCGGGCACTACACTGAGGATATAACAATTTATCGTAGTGCCTATTTTAAAGCATGAATAAATATTGTGATCAATTATGCTGACATAGACTGGCTACAAGATGTGTATGACCCTGTTAGTGCGCTTAATTGGCGAGAATTTTAGTCTGATTGAATGATGAAATCAAATGACTGAATAACAAACACAGATATGACACTCAGTGCAATTACTTGAACTGACAATAAAGAAATTCGTTAATTAATACGACTAAAAATCAAAGTTGTGATTTCAAGTGCAAACTTCATCAATGATTGTTGTGTATCAACACAAGTGCTAAGATCACAAATTAACTTGATTAACAAACAAATTACTGTGTTGTGATCACGTTGTGTGATCTTTGAACGAAAGACTCCGCATCGAGCAGGCCGGATTCCGTCAGCAACGCAACTGTTATGATTAAGTGATGGCTCTAACAACACACACTGAGCATGTATATGAAGACAGACTTAAAACAACTGTAGTATTGGTTGATTGAACTGTCGCATACGATACAGTGTGGAGACATGGCCTATTATGCAAGATTCTTGAGATCTTCCCATGCCAAACTTTGTATAAATTACTAAGCGAAATGCTCAGTAATAGAGCTTTTGAAGTCCATCTAGAAAGAAAGAAGAACCGCACTGCCATCTTAAGTAATGGCTTACCACAAGGTTCTGTATTGGCTCCATTACTCTTCAACCTATAGCCTACACCAAAAATCTACCGACAACAAATGCTCCGATGTTCTGCTGCGCTAATGACATGGCTTTGGCTATGCAACATGGAAGCTTCGAAGTGTGTGAAAACACCCTCAACCTAGATCTCAGAACAATGGAAAAATACTTCAGAAGCTGGAGATTAATCCCCAACCCATCAAAGACAGAAGTTACTGTATTTCACCTATGCATCCAACAAGCCACTCTATCACTTGATGTTAGTTTTGCTGGAAAAAAGTTAAATCACAAACGAAACCCAAAATACCTTGGCATCAGACTCACATTCAAGTCTCACTTAACAGGAACAGCAGCTAAGATACGAACAAGAAACAACATCATTCAAAAGCTTGCCAATTCTAGCTGGGGAGCTGATGCACATACTCGGAACATCTATTCTTTATCACTGCTGTATTCTGTTGCGGAGTACTGCAGTCGTGTTTGGCTTAACAGCTGCCATACATCCAAATTGGACACTGAGCTAAATAACACCATGAGGATCATTTCTGGGACCATAAAATCGACCCCACTGCCCTCCTCCATTCTCTGTAATATAGCTCCAGCACATGTCAGACGACAAGCTCCGTTAGTTAATGAGTGGAATAAAATTTCCGGCAATATTAATCTCCCTAACCACCAAGACATTACTCCAAACAATCGTCGCCTAAGATCGAGAAGACCACCAAGGAGAACAGCTCAAAATCTTATATTCATCCCTTTCGATGCCAAGACCACCTGGAAAAATGATTGGTCCAATTCTGCCATAGCCAGGAACCATAGGGAAATATCACTTGGCAGAAATGTATCTGGTACACACCTGCCAAGAAGTACATGGGTCACACTCAGACTCCGCACAGGTCACGGCAGAAGTGGAGAGATGCTCTTCAGATGGGGCATGTGAGCTACTCTCCAGTGCGACTGTGGACATCCTGAACACACGATCCAGCATATCATTCTCGAATGCCCAAAACGTGCATTCACAGGAACTACTGGAGAACTGTATGAAGCCTCCCCTTAAGCCGTCGAGTGGAGCTGGACATACAACTTTAATATAATTTTGTATTTTGTTTTTGTCTTCTTGCTAAATTCTCAATTTGATTTCAAAGTTCATTGTATATATCTATACATATATAAATATTTAAACCATTTGTACTTGAAAACCACTTACGCTAAATTAAATAAAATCGTGGTGCAATTGATTTTAGGTTTTCAAACACTTTCAATAATTGACGAGAAATAATGGTAGCTACTTGACAAGATAATCGGTTTCGTCAACAAAAGCAGAACCGAAAGTCCGAGAATACGTAAGAGGTGAAAATGTGTAACACAATCATATAAACTCAAAAGTAAACGGTTTTTCTTATTCGTTATGTGAAACATAAATAAAATTGCATTTCACTGACCCCTTTGAGTCAGCCAGCACGTGAAGATTACGAGTATAAATAAAATATGTAATTTGAGACAAAAAGTTGGTAACAGATTTGAACATAAATTTATATTACAATCAATCTCTGAATCTAGGTAAAGCTCTGTCATTGCTGAGTATTGGTTGTTAGCATATTCAGTGCATCGGTAACGTGCATTTAGGATAAAATTAATCCTACCAGTTCTGCTAAGAAAATCAAGGTCAAATAAATACATCTGCAGTTGATGAGGTGCACTATCTAACAAAGGGCGCAACAAAAAGGCACATTTAAAGACTATAACATAAAGTTTATTTACTTTTAATGAGCTTCTTTCATAGTTATTCCTTGTTTTATTCTTATGATGAGTGATTCACACAGTTAGGGAGACTAAAACTTGGTTATCATGGGAAACTGGAATGCGGTAGTAGAAAATGGAGTGGGAGGAAAGATAGTAGGTGAATATGGACTGGGGGAAAGGAATGAAAGAGGAAGCCGCTTGGTAGAATTTTGCACGGTACATAATTGAATCACAACAAATACTTGGTTTAAGAATCACGAAAGAGGGTTGTATACGCGGAAGATACCAGGAGAAACGGAAAAGTACAAAGATAGATTTTATAGTGGTGAGACAGATTTCGGAACAAAGTTTGTAACTGTAAGACATATCCAGGGGCAGATGTAACTATGTCTTATCGGTTATGAACTGCTTACTGAAATTGAAGAATCTGTAGAATGGTAGGAAAATAAGGAGATAGAACGTGTATAGATAGATTGAACCTAAGATACTTACGAGTTAGAGCATTAGGTAACGATTGACAGAAACGGGCAGAAATAACAATAGAAGACAAATGGGTAGCTTAGAGATGAAACAGTGAAGGAAGCAGAGGAACAAATAGGTAGAAAGGCAAGACCTAAAAAGTCCTTGGATACACATAAAATATGAATTTAGTTTACGAAAGGAGAAAATATAAAAATGCAGTAAATGAAGCAAGTAAAATGGAGTACCGATTAAAAACTGATATTGACAGGTAGTGGAAAATGGTTGAGTGGGTAGAGGGTAAATGAAAGTTTGTAGAAGAATGTATAACTAGGGAAGAAATAGATACCACCTACAGAAAAATAAAAGAGACATTTGGAGACAAGAAAATCAGCTGTATGAATATCAAAAGCTCAGATGAAAAACCTATTCTGAGCGAAGAGGGGAAGCTTGAAGGTGGTAAGTACGAGGTTTGAAACTTAAATAGTGCAACTATTTATTCACAACTTCTCTTCAAATCAGATTAATAATGGAATGGAAACCCACAGCAACAGGATGTACTGAGGCCAGTTTCCCTAGAGAGATGGCGCCCTCCAGTCTTGGCTACACCCCGTATACCCCAGCCCCAACGCCTTGGTCTGATTTTCACCCGTCACTGAACCAGACAGTACCATCCGTACGGTGTCGAACTATTTTCTCCCACTGCTCCCTATTTCCAATTGTTATATTGAAAGGCTTGTTGAAGCAGTATGGGGTTATAATATAGTCGGCTGGCATTTCCCCAAACTTTCCTCACTCACTATTTTAGTGTGCGATTCTGGATATCCCAAAAAGTTCCAGTTGTTGCCAGTTTTGAGTCTGTATGCACCAGCCGCTGCCTCCATCTTGACCCAAAGGTGTAATGGGGGCATATCCAGCATGGTTTCCAACCCAGCAGTTGGTGTGCTGCTAATTACGTCTGTTATGGCTATCTACTCTCTGAAGTTCTTCTATGTTTTCTTATTGAAGATGAATATAGTATCAGCAGTAATGCAAATACCGGCTACGACAGTCTATATTCAGTAGTTCTGTGTCGAGACAAAGCAGACAGCTAATTTCGTGCAATGCTAGCAGCAGTGGGTCGGCTTTCCCGCAGCTACGCGCGGGCGGACGAGCGCTCGGGCACCACGACAGTTCCCGGCGGAAGCCCTACGTCACACGCTGGTAGGGGTCGGGACACGACCGCCGTCGCCTCCGGAACCTGCGCCTCGTCTGCTACAAAGTAACAATTACACTCTTCTTCGTTTCTTACGGCGCGGACCCGACTGACGGAAAATATGAAGCCCATTAGCATCTGCTTCGGCTGCTCGGGTAGTCGTAAATAGGCCCTCACCCCGGCAACACGTCGGGGCCTGCTGCGTCCCGTTTGGCCGCTTGAGTTGTGGAGCAGGGCCTAACAGCGGCCATCTGGGCTGCTTAGGCTAATTTCTGGTCAGCAGTATACGGTGCGCATGCGTTGTCATCAGTACGCGCCCTCGGTCAAGCCCAGCAACCCAGTTCATGCCTGCTTCCTCCATCAACGGAGACGAGCACAGGAACACACAGCCAACCTCTTTTTCTTCTTCATCTCAGCCTTTTCTCGTGTTACGTATGGTCGACGTTGCTTTGTTGGATTCTTTTCTTCCATACATGTCTATCCAGTGTTTCTGCTCTCTTCCAACCTCTTTCTCTAAGTCAGTGCTTTCCAAACTTTCCCTCATGGCGACACCCTTTTGTAGCTTACAGTTTTGCGCGACACCCTTTCACTAATATAAATACATATGGTAGAACTGAAATCGTTGCAGCGGGGGGCGGGGCAACGGAAATAAATTATCGCTTAAATGTACTTTGTAAACGAAACTGAAATCCTCGTACGCATTGGCATGTTTAATATTGATCCTGACACTCAGTGCAAGAAAAGGAAACATTAGGAACTACAGAGATGAACACCAGAGTAACACCACAGACAACAATGCCTAAATCACACAATAATACTTCCTTCTTCTACATGCGACCCAACTTCCGAAACACGAAAACTGAATATAATATTATAGTGTAAGTATTTCACTTATCTGTCTATGCAACTGATTTAATAAAATACGCTATAGCCATATGCATTTCGCCTTTATTTGGAAGGCATCATCAGTGGCCTGTGATATATACATGATTATTTTTTACAATATTTTATATTTACATTTCTCAGTATTTTTAGGTTATGAACAGTTCTGATGCGTTATTTTGGTATAGTATTGATATCTGGATGTTCTACTTACAATATTTCATTGATATAGCTTTACATCTGGTGCTCATTGGTTACTTCCAGCTGTTCTGCTTCAATTCTGTGCATTTTGCTTTTTTTGTTGTTCCAGCACTTCACAGTTAGTACCACTAGACACATGCCATTTTTGTTTGTGTTGTGTTTTTGTTGTGGCTGGTGTTGCCGTGTGCGGCTACAGTCGGCAGTCTAACAGCTCATCGAGGAACATTGTCGCTCTCTGACTCAGCCGCACCACCTTTAGAAGGCGCATTGCATTATGAAACTTTGAAGGGTTGTAGCTGCCAAACTAACAGTGATAGGAATGTATTTTAAATTGATTTGGACGCAGCTGTTTTCAACGATTCTAATGCACGATAGAAAAAACTATTGTTCCATTAAAAAAATTATGTCTTTGTGCTGTAACTCTTTGGAAAATGATACAATAAACTATGTTCATAGCTCCGCAGAAAGTGTAACATTTCTTGTGTTGACCTACTGCATTAAAATTTCCCGTCACCTATTATTTTATAAGTTACAGAGGCAAACACACTTAGTGTAACACCCTGTATGTATAGATGACCCGGTGAACTTCGTATCACTTACCTCTTAATATCTACCATATTAATTTAAATCATATATACTTTACACCAAATAGCTTTATAAAGGCATCATCAGATAGTCTAAGTATCGGTGAATGTCAAATGTGCAAAATAATATCGGAATCGTACGAATGATATTGATGTCGCGAAGAAGAGAGCTCTTTCAGTTTTCCACAAATTTTCCTATTTTCTGGCCAACTATTACAACCTTTTACTTCACTCAAACCTTCCTCTCGCTTTGAACATTGAATGTGCGAAACTTTATCGCCATCAGATAAATGGTATTGATATTTCATAGAAAAATCTTTCTATTTTTGTCTGAATTTTCCAATTTTCCGGGAAACTTTTCCAAATTTTTATTTCATAGGAACGTTATTCTTACTTTGAACGTCAAATATGCACAATCAGACGAATGATATTGATATCCGATTAAAAAAGCTCTTTCAGTTTCTCGCGAATTATCAAATTTTCCGGGTAACTTTCCGAATTTTTAGTTCATACGAACGTTCATCTTCCGTTGAACGTCAAATGATCAAAATTTTATGCAAACGGATGAACGGTTCTCAACTTGTAGTGTTGATTACATTTAGAAACACTTTGAAATAGGAACTTGGTTCGAATTTTGTGAGTTTCCTTTTTGACTGTTCCTATTTCTTATTTTAGTGAAAACTTTTCCAAAACCATAACGAACAAAGCAGAACAAAACTTACCCCTCTCCGTCGTGCGAATAGTCAATTATAGTGCTGAATTCAATCAAAAACAGGTTGAAAAACGCACTTTCAGTTTTTCTCAAATTTTCGAATTTTCCGGTAGATTTTCCAAAACATTTATTTCATACAAACCTTGTCATGTCAAGCCGTACTCAAGTGATGCTCTTACAACCATGTGAAAATTGATTTTTATTCATAGAAAACGTTTATGGTTTTTCATAAATTTTCCTGCTTTCCGGCCGACTTTTCCAAATTTTTATTTGATACGAACCTTCCTCTGCCTTTCAACAAGAAATGTACACAATTTTATCGCAATTGGTCGAACAGCAATTCATTGCTATACATATAGACTGTGGAGAATATGAATCACTTCTGTCTTACCTTAGGAACCTTGCAGCGTATTTGTCTAACGAACGCCAAGGACTCCCGAATCGCTGTCCGTACTGTGTAGATATTTTCTGTCCCTGACTTGCGGTAGCACGAAACTGTTCAACCCATATCCGAACAGTGTGCCGTTCCGGTTCTCTGCCGTGTCTTCCCATGTCGAAGTGCTGTCGAAACTTCCGTGCGCACCTATCACACTGTCACCACTTTTCAAATACCGCACGCTCCAACCACAAAGCGCGATGCGCTTCGGAACAACGCTCCGTAGCACACAAAAAAGAAAGAAAAAATGGCATCCTTCCTGCCGCACGCTGCGCTGCTCAGTTTTATCCTCACTTCGGGTCACAAACCGTTGAAAGTGGTAGACTTTTTCTGCGCGACTCCGATACGATATAAAGTTCGCCTGCTGCTGCATCTAGTATGTGAAATATGAGCTTCTACGGCTGCCCTGCAGCAGTAAACAGTGTAACACGCGGGAAAACACATTTTGGTGAATGGAAACGCCACACGGCGAATACATGAATGTCCGTAGGGTACTTGTATATTGACGGGCAAGCGCATCCGTCATTTTAGTTCCTTAGCGTCGACGCGACAGGGCACGAAGTACGCCCTCGGAATGGCGGGCTGTGCAGTTCCGAATGGTTCTAATAGTCCACAATGGTTTTCGTGTTTTTCGTGAAAGGCGTAAAATATGGATAAACTGTCGTCGTGACAAATGGACACCAACATGGTCTTGAAAAGTATCGGAAGAGGGTAAAATAAATTGTAATCATCCAAATTTCAACAAGTTGTAAATAACAAGTTTCAACACGTATATTCAGTGAAGGGTCCGGCGCTGTGACCTTTGTTACAGACTTCTATTTACACATGTATAGGTCATAACAAACCGTATCCACATATAGACAATAACAATATTCCTTGCTGTCTCCATTAGAGATCTATGAGACGTAGTCATACCGATGCACTTGAATAAACTTTAGAGTCTTGACCACTAATTTAAATTTATTGAGGCCTTACGCGTTTCGACGTTGCGTCATTATCGAAGGCTACAGCAAGAGAATGGAATTAATATTCATCACACATTTCGATAAAACATAAATGAGAACACAATCATCACACTCACATCAGCATTGTCTAAACTGTAATACTGTACATAGTACTTCCTCATGTTACAAAAAGTAATCAAATTTCAATGGGTGTGACACTGCTTTGACATATTGCATTGCTGTTGTTGCCAGCATTGTGGTTTGTACGAGGGGGGAGTGCGGGCTTGTACGGCGTGGAGGCCACCGTGTGGTTTTTGTAAGCGGATGGTGCTTGATGGCTGTTCTTCCTTCCCAGCACTTTTATGTCCGTCCCGCTTCACCCCTCCCCTCCACACACTTTCCTCACCAGAATACTGTGTAGATAACATGATTTTGGTGACTGCCAGCAATGTGTCACTAAACACTATCTTTCCTAACGATGTCAAAATATAGTATGAAAAAAAATTGGTGCAACACTCATATAATTGTATAACATAAAAGAAAGTTTGTACACAGTGATTGTAAAATTTTTAGTTGTATGTTTATAATTGTATAACATAACAGTAACAAAATATTGTGCAGGTTTAAGGTATATTCATAAAAAAAAGTCCCAGAGGGAGTGAGTGCGCATATGTGAGTGAGAGAGAAGTAGAATGACAACATCGCCATCTGGCGGATTCTCCACTTAATAACTGAGCGCAACGCTGAATTTAGGATGCACTTGACCATCCTACAGGGATGTTCTGGGGGAATTTTAAATTTTAAATTTATTTTATTTGTGACTAATGTCTTTGACAGTCATTTTTTAAAAGGAATGTTTAGTTTCACTTTTTAATAAGTTTTAAAAGACATGGTGAGTGTGATGATTGTGTTCTCATTTATGTTTTATCGAAATGTGTGATGAATATTAATTCCATTGTCTTGCTGTAGCCTTCGATAATGACGCAACGTCGAAACGCGTAAGGCCTCAATAAATTTAAATTTGTGGTCAAGACTCTAAAGTTTATTCAAATAACAATATTGTTCCATTAAGTTTCGGGTGTGCAGCCGCATGAATTCTCCTTCTAATATTTCGGCTGTATAACGTTCAGCCATCCTCAGTGTGAGCCAAAAGACTGATGCTCCAGTGCTCGCTTCGGCCCTTTGGCGAAAGTCTGACGCTCCAGTGCTCGCTTCGGTCCTTTATACTCGCGTACCGCGCGACTGCGCATGCGGCCACAGATACATATGGGCCAGAGACGTTGGTCGGCAGCAAAGACGTGCATAATACACGAGTTGAATCTATGACACCGCAGTCGATCGGTGTTGGCATGTCGATGTATCACTATGAGCCGAAGCAAGCAATGGAGCGTCAGTCTTTCGGCTCACTCTGAAGATGGCTGAACGTTATACAGCCGAAATATTAGAAGAAGGAGAATTCTTGCGGATGCACACCCCAAACTTAATGGAACAGTCTTTACGTCGCCAAACCTGAAGTTTCACAATAACAATACTAATTACTTTTAAATGGAGCATATTGTTATATACTAATTACAAGACTCATCTGGCTCGTACTTGTGATAAATGTTTGAAATTACTGTGATGTTAGAAAGCTCGAACTGCTGTGAGTGTATGACATAACTACCTTGTAGTTACTGGTATTCTTACTTCCTCATTAGACATTATTCATTCGCCTAATAAAAGGAATCGGTTTTTAACGACTTAATTAAATGTTTTTTTATCAAACGTCGTCATCTGTATGTTGATATTGTAACTGAAAACTTTTAAAACGTCTACGTTGTTTTTTTATTAATTTATTGATAAAGCAATTTTTGAGGACAGTCAATTTGAATAAAATAGAGTCGGGTCGAACTTCCATATGTCTACAGATCATGTGTGCTCGTACTTCCCAAAGAGGGACAGATGTGTATTATAATAGTCGCAATCTTGTCTGTGGTCCACTGAAGTACGATGCGAAGTCACCGTAACGAAGCACGAACATTGTGGAAGAAGATACGTTAAATTATGCTAAAATTAAGAATACGGAATATGGAAAAGACAGGGAGTATACAATACGTACGAGAATGGACACAGTACAGTAACAATGAAAAATTAAGCGAAAAGCACCCGCTCTTAGAAGAACACATGGCAGATTTTCACTTGTCACTATTAAATTGTGAAGCCGACATTGATTCATATTCGCAATTGCGTACTACGTATAGTGTCGAAGACATCACTTACGTTTTTAACATTGCCGTCTAAAGGCTCACAAATAGCAGAGCTCGCGAAGAATTATGATGTCAAAACGAAGTCGGATCAACTCTAAATCAACAGTAAATTTTCTTAAAATACTGAAAAATGCATCATCATCAAAAGAAAATTCAAGCTTTATGTATCTTTGAGCACGAGTTGTAAAATACTTTACCCAGAAAATAAAGTTACGCTTTGTGATGCAAAACTGTTACAAATATAAATTAATGTCCCAAACTGAGTGCCTGCAACAAGAAAACTTTGCAAGCAGTGGCTGTAATTAAAAGTTCACTACAAGGCGTGGACCTCCTGACGCTTCAGACACGTGACCAGAAACGAGACTGCCACCCTGGAAGCCACCCTGTGATGGAGCGGGAAGTTTTCCGTGTTAACAGACTGCAGCCATAACGAAACGCTTAAGAGACGGCGACGCTCGTAAGGGTACGGTGATTTACAATCACTGCTTTACTAACGTCAGACTAAGTAGGTCCTTTAACGAAGGATTTTTTCGTCTACTCCCCTGTCTACATCTTCAATCGTAATGAAGTCACACTGACGACATTTTAAACACCAGTACAGCAGTGATCTTTATGTATCCTCCACAAAATAAACGTTGCCTAATGAACGTTTGTGGTTTCACATTCATGAGGTTACTGTAAAAAAAGACAACTAACGACGACTACATTAACATAATTAAAGTTTTCCCTTCCCTTCCACTATACCTAAGTTTTGTAACGCAACGAATCTTCATTACTTTTTACGCCTTCCATTCTTAGCCTTAAAAGTGTATTTTTGTTCAACTTACAACTGCACAACGAATTTTAATGGCTACTTTCTACTGATTTATTATGAATATTTTATTTCCAATAAATACAAAAAGTGCATCATTGTGGATGCATTTCCGTACTTTTCGCTGCATTTGGTAAGTACGATTATAGTGCCCTGGGTGCCGGAGAGTCATTTTTGTATTATTTACTTACTGAAACAAACTACGTCTAATAATGTTTCAAGGCGTTTGATCAATGCATATAAGGCTGTTAAGTTACAATTTCATGCTCTTTATGAAGTCTCTTATGGAGCCCTTCTTCCACGTAAATTGTTTTAATGATTTATGTGAATTACACTCTTGAAGGGAAACCAACATTGAGCACATTTATAGTTTTCCCAAGAAACCTAGAGTTAGGCGATGTGGACCGTACTGGACGATGTGTCTCATAAGCCACATGGTGAAGATTTTTCAGAAGATCATTCATCAAAGAATATACAAGAAGGGTGAAGAACCAATATCTTGTACACAGTTCGGTTTCATAAATGCTTCTCGTACACGTGAAGCCTTGTTTAGAATCCAGGTACGGTTTCAGAGGTGTAGAGACGTGAATTGTGACATATGTGCCTGCTTTATTGATACCTGAAGACATTTGACAGAGTAAAACACCAGAAGATGCTTGAAATTTTAAAAGGCATTGACTTGGATGATGAAGATCAACGAATAATTATAAACCTGTATTGGAACCTGTCTGCTTCTGTGAGGCTTGACCGAAAGAATACAGAAGAAGTGGACATTTTACGGGGGATAAAGTAGGGCTGTATATTGTCCCCACCGATTTTCAACATCTATTCAGAACACATCTTTAAGGAAGCTTTGGATGTTGTGCAGGTGGGTGTCACTTTAAACGGAAAATGGATAAACAAGATTCAATATGCCAACAACACTATGATATTTGTGGATAGAATAGCCAACAAATTCTTATCGATAAAATAACAACAAATAGCTCTGAATATGGTCAAGATGCGAATCATCAGGAAACAAGACCAGTGGTAATTAGTTAAAACAAAGACACTATGTCATCCGTGAGGACGGCCAGAATCTAAACATACCTAAATTTACACATACCTTGCAACCACTATAAATGACCAGCGGAACCCCGATGATGAGATGAAGTCTAAAATTTCAAAAGTCAGAGAAGTGCCCAGGGGAGGATCTAAAGTCTGGTTGACACAACTCCGTACCGCATACTGGCACGCACGGTGGCCGGAGGTGGAGACACCCTACTGACTTGGCGTCGACACTTCACCAGTAACTGTCAACGGCCTTGCCGCTTTCATCCCATGTTGTAATCACTGCAATAAAGTGACATGAACTGTCATCGTATGTAGTTTCATTGACTTACAACCACTCTTTCTGTGTGCATCTCTTTTTAGTAGGACAGTGTTACCCAAATATACTCACGTCAAAGCAATTAGGGGATCTTACAGATAACGGAGAAGCAATGAATTAAAATTTGTGATGCGGCCGGAAATCGAACCCGGACCTCTTTGCTTACTAGGCAGACGTCTTACCGTTAGACTACCACACCACTAACGATTAAGGCGTTAGTGGTGTGGTGGTCTAACGGTAAGACGGCTGCCTAGTAAGCATGGAGGTCCGGATTCGATTCCCGGCCGCATCACAAATTTTAATTCATTGCTACTCCTTTATCTGTAATGTCTTTGGACATGTTCGAGACGAAAACCCGTCTCAGGGTTATTGAAATTATATTTAAATTGATAATTAGGGTATCAGTAGAGATATCTAGGTTCTGAAGTATTGTTATCGGCAGAATGAACAGAAATGACTCGACAAGCGAACCAGAGCACTTAGAAGATGCTAAAGAAAATGCCTACACCACACTTGTGCGTTCTAATTTGGAGTATTGCTGCGCATTGTGGGATCTGCACCAAGTGGGACTGACAGACGATTTAGAGAAAGTTCAGAGAACGGCAATTGTTCCGTACTATCGCGATCTAGGGGAGAGAGTGTCACTAGAGTGTCACGGAAATGATGAACGATTTGGGGTGGAAATTATCAAAAGAAAGGCAAAACTCGTTGCGGCATTTCTTTAACCAATTTTCTCTTTCGAATGCGAACATATTTTGTTAACAACAACCTACATATGAAGACATGATCATTAAAATAAAATAAGAGAATGAAACTGTAGAGAAATATAAAAAAGCGGTTCCATAAACATTCTTCCATGCATTTTAACGTTAACTGTAGAGTACTTGTGCAGAATGTAGACGTCTTCCTGTCGGTTCTACATCTACATATAGAAGTGCTTCCAGTGATATTGCGTAGTTTTATAATAAACCATCATTCTACACACATAAACGCAGTTCTTTACACTTGTTGAGACTCAATCGCTATTCCCGACACCAAGCGTCAATACGCTGCAGATCACACTGCATTTCTCAGAGCTGCGACTTTTCGATAAGATTACCTGACATAGTCGGGTTTGGCGGCGATCTGATCGTTTTAAAGTTTTCAAAATGAAAGGCCAAGATCGCACATTAATAATTTATTAAATGACGACCTGTTTCGGTGCACTGTGTCACCATCATCTGGTCACATATGTGTTATAAGCTGGTCATCTTGTTAAAAAATTGGGTATAATATAACAAGTACAACATTGCACTTAGTCATTATATAAAAATACACAAGTTAACAACATGACAGCTTACAAAGTACCAGCTTGTAACATATGTGACCAGATGATGGAGACACAGTACAGAATACAGTACATTATTTATTTTTAATTACAATAACAATTTAGGTCTGTTACCTGGATAACTAAAACAGACCTTTACAATCAATTATTATACATCACAAATTACACCACTGCAACTCATATTAATTTATCAGATTGTTAAATTTACAAAACAAAATACAGTAAAGTAAAGTAATGTAACAAAGTAAATTACACTACTACTACTAGTGGTGCACTGATTTACACTATCCATCTCATTTACACCACTGGATTTCTAGTCTAGATTGGATTTGGAACGTAGCGAGGCAGCCAACACCAGAGAACTTATTCCAGTGACTTCTCTCTTATATCTTGCTCACGCAAGGCGGGAAAGTCGTCCAGCTCTTCACTCCTTGCCTCAACTGACCTTCCGGTCATATTCGGTTCCATCCGTGGTGCCAAACCGACGTTAGCCGGCCAGACGCCAGGGATGGTGATGTCAATCCGGTTTTACGTACGCAGTATATTGCTGCCAATGTATGCCTCTTAGAGGCATGCACGGCTTTTCTCTCCTGTTGTTTCGCAGCAGACTATCCTCGATAGATCTGCTGCGCGTGGGTTGATACTTTCTCAGTTAGTATAATTAGGATCTCTACTAACTCATCATTCCTTATTATTTCATAGATGTCCCTGGTGGTATGGCTTGCCTCTCTACAGAGGCAACTCGTGCGTGTACTGGGCACTCGAAGATTACGTGTTCCGGGCTGCCTATCTCAGCACCACATTCACAAACTGCATCAGGCCGTTTCCCTATTCGGTGCAAGTGCACCGGGTAGGGTCCGTGACCTGTCAAAAAGTGCACTAATCCTTTGGATGGAAGAAATTTTAACTTCATCCTTTCTCTCACTGATGGTAGGAAGGAGTGTACGCGCCTGGCTGTTTCAGATGAATCCCAGTCCCGTTGCCAAATATCGTTAATGGCTTCGTTAATTTCTCTTTTATTTTCAAAGACCCTCCCAATTATCCTTTCTACTTTAATGAAGTCGTGTCTTTTCAACCAATAGACCGCCGCCCTTTTCTTGATTATTAAATCAATAGGGTAAAGCCCCATAATCACCGTGAGCCCATCCGTAGGTGTGGTCCCAAAAGCCCCAACCGATCTAATTATGATATTCCTTTGCACTCTTTTGACAGCCAACGAGGGCCTGACCAGTCTGTGCCTATGAGCCCAGGAGCTCGCACCGTAGCCCATAATCGAAACACAGTACACCGAAACCAGTCGTCATTTAATAAATTACTAATGGGAGATCTTAGCTTTTCATTTTGAAAACTTTTCGATAAATTACAGTATCGGCCTCTTTGAACTTTGGTCGTTCTTTACGTGGTATATATTATTTTTCAAAAGCCTAAATCCAGTTAGTTTGATTGCCATATTCTTGAACTTTGGTCATTGGGCGACAGTATGGAACGGTATCGAACACCTTGCGGAAGTCAAGAAACACCATCTACCTGGGATCCTGCATTGCATTCTCATTTAGTAGCGATGCTGAGATGGCCATGTTTCACCAACGTGCGGAGTACACGAGTGCAAAAGAGTAGCACAAAAGCACTCAATGCTTTTGACCAATGGTGGAGAGCGAAAACATGACGATAAGAGATACGAAAAAATTATTTATATGGTGTCCGTTCTTATCCGACTTGTCCGAAAAAGCGGACACCATTTGTTGACTTCAACGGCGTAATTTTAGGAATTCGGTATCTAATATATAAAGCAGAGTGTCGCTTTGTTTGTACGTGTTGCATACAAATCTACAGTTTTGATCCAATCTTTATGAAATGTTGTACACGTAAGCTTCAATCCACGAGGACGGTCGCCGTGAGTGTAAGATTCACATACGATGTATAGTTTACGAGATATGACGTCATAAACAATGAGATGCGCGAAAAACTGCTGCATTTTACTACAATGCTGCTCATTTTCTCCTAAACCATTGGACCGATTTCAAGAAAATTTGGTACTCACATTCCTTACCGTGAAGTAACAATTGCTGCGTGGCTAAGAATCACATAAGGCACATGGTTCAAAAGATATTACGTCATAACCAATAGAAATCTCAAAAATGTCATATAATGCGGCGAGACTTTCGAAATACACTGTATGAGAATGACCGTACTTAGTGACTTGCAACAAACTTTAAACATAATTTCAAACCTTTATTAAACTTTTCTCGCTGGCACCCATAATAAATTGATGAAAGGAAAAAAGTTTCTCGCTTACTACTTTTCCGCTGTTTATGGAGTAAAACTGCAGCTCTCGGTATGACGTTACAATTTATAATCTGAACACTACTAATTGTAGCGGTAGGAAATTTTACAGACAATATATACATATATAGTTGAATGTAGCTTCTAAATTGTATCACATTCCGACACGTAGTTCATGAGATATGAGCACATAAACAGTAACATTCCGCTGTCCATGACTAAAAGTATGGCTTTCGGTATGACGTTACAATTCATTATTTGTACACTACAAATTGTAGCCGCAGGAAATTTTGTAGATAGTATACACACAAATATTTGAGTGTACCTTCTAAATTGTATTACAGTACGACAGGTAGTTCATGAGATATGAAGACATAAACAGTAACATTCATGGGAAACCGCCCCATCACGCACCAAGTTTTAATCTATTACTTCTTTACAACTAACTGTATTCCCAAGAGAGTTTACAGACATGTATAAATGAATATATACCTGAAAAATGGCAGAAATAAATAAATAAATACCCGGGCAACGCCGAGTTATCAGCTAGTATTTAAATATTTCGACCGTTTAGGGTATGGAAATAAATGCAATGGCAAAGACGAAAATTGGTGCTGCTAACCCGGATTTCCCACTTCGGGTCAGCGGTCGCTTTAACCATTTAAGCTTATCCAGGCAAGCTTCCCTTCCAACCCAAATTATCAATTTGTAGCACAATACGATTGTAGTGCCCCCTGCCCAATTGATTTCACTTGCTCGCAGCCTACACTGGACTTCCGCAAGGGATCGAGCGTATTAATGCGTCGTCAATTGCCTGCTGGGGCAGCTATACAATTATTTATATGGTATCTGATAAGAACAGACACCATATAAATAATAATATATTTTTGACGATGTTACACTGTTCATTTTTAATGAAATAAATCGCAATTTGCGATCACTTATGGCTTCACTGTACTAGGTTTAGATGTAATACCAATGTGCGGCGAATAAAAATTTGCGCTTGCCCGGGATTCGAACCCGGGATCGCCTGCATACTAGGCAGACGCGTTGACCGAGGATACCGACGAGAACGTGACCACCCTCACTGCAGATGACTCTTCTCTGCACGTCTCCCGCATTGCAGAACAAATAGGCTGTGGTAGTACGAAAGAGACAGCGTGGCGATTGGAGATTTGGGTGTGGCGGGAGACGTGCATGGAAGAGTCCTCTGCAGTCGGGCTGGTCACTGTGTCTTCGGTGGCGGCGTGGTCAACGCGTCTGCCTAGTAAGCAAGAGATCCAGGATTAGAATCCCTGCCGGGCACAAAAAATGTTTGTAGAACTTCTGGGACTTAACTACGGGGTTATCAGTCCCTAAGCTTACAAACTATTTATGAACTAGCTAAGTCTAAGTACGGCACAAATTTCCATGCCCGAGGGGGATTCGAACCCCCGACCGTAGTGGCCGTGCAGACCGTGACTGGAGCGCCTCAGTCTCCTCGGGCACCGCGGCCGGCAATACACATCTCTCTCCCTCTTTGGGAATTACGAGCACACATGGTCTGTAGACATATGGAAGTTCGACCCGGCTCCATTTTATACAAATGGACTGTCCTCAAAATTTGGTTTATCAATAAATTAATAACAAACAACGTAGACGTGATACAGGTTTTCATTTACAATATCAACATACAGACGACGACGTTTGACAAAAAACATTTAATTAAGTCGTTAAAAACCGATTCCTTTTATTAGGCGAATAAATAATGTCTAATGGGGAGGTAAGAATACCATTAACTACAAGGTTGTCATATCATAGACTCCCAGAAGTTCGAGCATTTTACCATCACAGTAATTTCAGACATTGATCACAAGTACGAGTCATATAGGCATTGTAATTAGTCCCCTCGGCCACCGCGGCCGGCCGTAATCTCAGCGTCGCAGATAGAATAATTATTTAATAAAATAACGTGATAAAAATGGGTCCTATTTTACATATCTCCAACAATTAGATTCGCAAATCAGTGTAATTCATTATTCTTTTGTCCTGAAAAATAAATTGTATCGCAGTTAAATGAAGAATGTGAAAGGAAAAAATAAGGTTCCAATCTCACTACAAATAAGTACTCGGACAAATTTCGGCCACTACGGTCGGGGGTTCGAATCCCCCCTCGGGCATGGATATTTGTGCCGTCCTTAGGCTTAATTAGTTCATAAGTAGTTTGTAAGTTTAGGGACTAATGGCCCCTTAGTTAAGTCCCATAAGCTATACAAACGTTTGAACGTTTGAACAAATTTCGGTAAACTCACGAAACAATTATTACTATTCAAATAAATGAAGCAAGTCAACATATACATCACATTCAAAGTTCAGTTACTTTTGTGAAATGTCATTAACTTCATACAGTCGATATCATGTCATAAATTCAGTACATCATTTCAATTACAACTTTCTCATTGAGATATATCGTACAGACATTTTCACTATTCATCAGGGCGTATACAAGCGTAATATGGAAGAGAAGTTTACTAGACAAGAGCATAATACAGAAGAAAAAATGGCGTCACTACTCTTTTCTTTTAAAAGAGACAATAGTTAAATCTATGTATTATTCTAATTGCTCTTTGTTCAGAGTTAGTCTTTGACTTAAGTTTTTTCAAAGAATATTTCGTCTTTAAGAATTTAGTGACACATTGAAAATGACACGAAATTACAAGAAAAAATACAAATATAAGCACAATTAATTTAAATATGGGCAAATATTTTTCGTATGTGGAGGCGCATGTAACACTACAAACTCATCTATCCGAAAAGCTTTACGTAAACTCGCGCCAAGTGCTGTAAGCAGCTACTCAAGCTGGGATGACGACGGGACCAGGTGTGCGTGGAGTTAATGTCACGGCCAGTGCACGCGGCTATTCTCAGAACAGGGTGACACACGCCGCTGGGTGCTGACTGACTTCACGCAGCAGCTGCCGTGACGTCACTAGCGTGACTACAGCTGCCAGTGACACCTCTTCGTCGTCCTTCGGAGTATTCTGCATTCTCTACCACAGTTCGATTATCACGAGGGGTGGATGGGCCAGATTTTCCCCTCTGATTAATATTTTACAATTCCCGCTCATCATAGACGGCTGTGCATTATCCCCAACATTTTTTTTTTTTTAAATACTTAGTCAACCATCAGCTGTTTATTGTTTTCAGAACTTTACCGGTTTCGGATATTATCCATCATCAGAAGAGTCTCTTAAAAAATTTACAATCATGAATTATACACTAGTTACAATAAAATGTCACATAACCCAGTAGTGTCATTCAAAAGATGGTTACGAAATGAAACAGACTACATAGTTGATCTTATAAATTTAGCAGAGATCGAAGTATTCATGGTGTGACAATAATATATATTTGACCGCCTTCACAGGATGTATCTTTGGTGAGGTGTCATGGCGACTCATACGGAGAGTATTACGTGAACGTTACGTAAAATGACAGTCGTTGTTTTCATGGTCCAAACCGTCATTTTACGAAACGTTCACGTCACACTCTCTGTATCAGTTGCCATGACACTTCACCAAAGATATATCCTGTCAAGGCGGTCAAAGATATATTATTGTCACACCATGAACACTCTCAATCAGTTTGTTTCATTTTGTAAGTATCTTATGAATGATACTACTGGATTATGTCATATTTTACTGTAACGTGGGGATAATTCATGTTTGTAAAATTTTTTAACAGATTTTTCTGATGATGGATGATATCCGAAACAGGTAAATTTCTGAAAACAATAAACAGCTGATGATTTACTATGCATTTTTTTTAAATATATTACGGCTGATAACTCACATCTAAAAAATAATTGCCAATTTTTTTTAATTTGTATACATAAAAGGTGCTTTCATAGTCAAGAAAAAATCATCGATAGGTATTCTAATTCATTGTCAAAAATAGATGCGTTACGACACGCTGATAACCTTGCTGTCCTCGCTGAAAGAGAAAAAACCTTACAATACTGCTAAATAAAATGCATAAAGTTATGGGGAAAGAACATAATTTGAAAATAAGTAAGTCAAAACAAAAGTTATGGCATGTTACAAAGAAGGGCAAGCCAAAATACAAGTTCATGTAGGCAGTGAACTACTTGAACAAGTTGATAAATTTACTTATCTAGGAAGTATGATCACCAGGGATGGTAGAAGTAAGAAGCAGAACTGCACAAGCAAAGGATGGTTTTTAACAAAAAAGAAAAAGCTCTTAACTTCTAAGATCAGTCCCCAGGACGCTCACGGTTCTTTCGTGAGTACGTGCGTGGCGAGCACGGAGCCCCGAGCTAATGCAGTCTTCCTTCCTTTCTTTACGTCCCGGACTGCATTTCCCTTCCCCTTCCCTCCTTCCCCTCCCCACCGGGGAACTGATAACATCAGTAGTTTAGTCCCCCTATCCCAAACAAACAACCCAACCCCCTTCTGTCAGAAAAATGCTTCTGAAGTCTTTTGTCCGGAGTGTAGCCTGCTATTGCTGTGAAACCTGGACTTTGGAAACTGAGGAAAAGAAGAAGTGAAATTTTTTGAAATGTGATTTTTTCGACCCATGCTCAAAATAACATGGATTAACAAAGTTACAAATGAAGCGGTCTTGAAAAGAGAAGCTTGTTGATCCCAATTGACAAAACAAGAGTTCAACTTACAGGCCATTTAATGAGACATGAAGGACTCCTGAAAACGATAATGGAGGGTTATGTCGTGGGGAGGGGGAAAGACCAGGAGGAAGACCACGCCTGTATGACCTATGAAGTAATAAAGAAGAAAGCGGAAAGACGTTTACAATGGAGACTTGGCTGCTTGGATTGACCTCTGCAGACGATAGCTACCTTGTGTGTGAGTGTAGATGGGTTAATGCCTTCTGCAAACGTACCGAGGTCTCTAACAAAATTTACTCACTACTTAAAAATACAAATAGAATATACTTCTATTAAACAGGTGATATCACGTCACATCACAATGAAAGGTATGAAGATACAAAAAGGCCCAGTTTACGACATATGGTGGAATGTGTGACATCATACGAGATTTTATTTGGCAGATGATGTTCCGCATGCATGCTGCAACAAGCAACTTGACATGTAGAAAAATGTACCAAGCAATGCAACATACGGTTGTATTGTGAAGTTGTACCACAACATATACTGCAAAACCTTCATGGGATTCCATATTTGACATAGTGTGATATACAATGTGCTGGTACGTATGGTGTAATATCGTACGTAGGACCAATACTAACAAAAAAATACTTTTTATTTAAATTTTTATGAAGTTGCTAGTTAAATAAAGGAGATACCGTAGTTCTCTTTTACGTCTCTGATTATGAACATATTCAGTTTTTGCTGTACTGTGATTGGAGCATTATTCATTATGGTTCCCAACTTTTATTTCAGTATAGTTTAGTAGCTATGGCAATCAGCAGTAGTTGCGAATTAGATCTTTGAAATGTCTTCACGAAAAATCAAATTGATGGAGTCCTTCGAATTACTTTACTGTACTTATTTGAAAGCTTAATTCAGTTAACTTATGAAGTACAAAAGAATGATTAACTGACAAAATACTGACTACTTTTCAGTAAGTCGTTATTTGGACGTCCGAGAAGTCTCTCCATGTACTACGTTTAGTCTAAAGCATCATAGAACAGCAATGGGGTAACGATTATTTTGTACCTTGAACCAAAGTTTGAAGCGATTCGTACAAGATCAAAGTACAAAAATAACGCTGTTCATATCCTTCCCGACGGTACTTTTCACGTAACACAAATAATGGTGACCATTAATTGAAAATTTAAATTAATCTTAATTGATATGTTCTGCAAAAGGAGTTAAAAATTCGCACAAGTGGCTGTATATGTGGGCGCTGATCCGAACTACACAAAAAATTGTGCAACTGAAACTCCAAACGCTTCTTCTTGAATTAAAGCGTTCAAAAATCGAATCAGGTAAAACAAATTTCCCACTTTTATTGAACCGAAGCATATATAAAATTATATGCAACAAAACAGAAATTTAATTACGTAGGCACTGCATTGGTAGGATATATGTCGAACAAAATTAACTCACTTCTTAAAAATACAACTATGTTATTCACTTATTAAACACGATACAATGTTCGTTCAAAAATCGAATCGGGGTAAACAATGTTTTGCATTTGCCTCGAACCCAGGTACGTATAAAATTATATGCAACAACTGTGATAAATTCTACACAGGCTAAAATGGTAGAAATTTCAGTATAAGATACCAAAGTCACATTAGAGACAGCGACATCAACCTACCTACTTTTAACCAGCACTTGACAGTCGAGAAACACACAGCAGATATTTGAGAACACGCTGTAGCAATTTTACATATAACACTCGAAGTAAAAATTATGAACATTTTGGAGGAAACTGAAATATCTTTACACAAACTTAACTACCCTCTAAAAATACAAAATAAAATGACAAAGTATACAGGGTGAATCACCTAACACTTGCACCGCAGATATTGCGGAAACGGAAAGTGCGATTGATGTGCGGTTTTCGCAGACTGGATTGGTAGTCAAGGACTCGTATAGATAGTTGTAAAAATACATAGAAAGTATTTTTTATGGAAACATACAATTTTTCAAATTAAACAATGGTTGTTTCTACCATGCACGGGAATTTTTCACATTAGTTGTGTACAAAGAATTTTGAATGACTTTTTTTAATGTTTTATCAGTTCGGCAGCTACAACCATTAAATGTTTTGGATGCGGAGACTACGACAGCGTAGCTGACTGTCTGGTGGTCATGAGACAGTGGGCCGTGCCACAGGGGCTAGCAACTCAGCCAGTCAGCTACGATATCGCAGCCTCCGCCCCCGAAACTTTGAATGGTTGTAGCTGCCAAACTAACGCGATAAAAAAAGTCATTCAAAATTCTTTGTACACAGCTGGTTCAAAAATTCCAGTGCATGAAAGAAACAACCGTTGTTCCATTTAAAAACTGTATGTTTGCATGAAAAATACACTTTCTAAGTAATATTACAATATGTTTGCTGGCTAAAAATACGAGCCCGTGACTACCAATCCATTCTGTGAAAACCACACAGCAATCGCACTTTCCGTTTCCGCAATATCTGCTGTGCAAGTGTTAGGTGATTCACCCTATATATGAACAGGGTGTTTCACTAAGTGTGTTTGCCTCTGTAACTTATAAAATAATAGGCGACGGGAAATTTTAATGCGGTAGGTCAACACAAGAAATGTTACACTTCCTGCGGAGCTATGAACATAGTTTATTGTATCATTGCCAAACTTCGTGGATAGTTCGCGTGTTATAATACGAAGTTCAGTATAATGTATGGAATTATCATAGACTGGAATAAATAGAAATCATATTCAGTCGATTTATGACTCAATGTCACATAAAATCATTTAAACTGACATTTGAATACACGTGCATTTTAATGCGAATTTACTTGTGCCAAGCCGGTCGCGGTGGCCGGGGTGACTGAGGCGCTCCAGTCACGGTCAGCGCGGCCACTACGGTCGGGGGATCGAATCCCCCCTCGGGCATGGATAATTGTGCCGTCTTAGCTAGTTCATAAGTAGTTTGTAAGCTTAGGGACTGATGACCCTGTAGTTAAGTCCCATAAGTTGTACAAACATTTGAACATTTGAACATTTTTACTTGCGCCAACTTTTACTCCGAATTTTATCTTTGGACGGTGAACCTAACGTGCGTAGATATGTGACAAGATGTTTTGTTCTGTTTTCCAAAAACAGGTTTATAACTGTGAATAACATCTCGTGTGACAATTTAAGTACAGATAGTGGAAATGTTAGTGTGATCTAAAAGACGCTTTCTGTGCCCTATAGTGTAAAGCCCTCTCCCACCTGCGTATCGAAAATATAGCGCCAGCGAGAGGTAGGCAGGTGGGAGGGGGCGTTACACTAAAGGGCGCAGAAAGCATAGCTCGTAATTTTCTTTTTTGTTCTTCCCCCCATTACGATAAAATGGAATGTTATAGACGTACCTTGTAGGAAAGTTAATGTTCTTTCACGTGGTGCAGGGACTTTGTTGATAACATGTATATTTCTCGAGTTGTGGGGCGTGCAAGTATGCGTTTTTGACGTTGTCGCAGAAGGGCCAAAAATTTGCTCTTTTTTCATTGAGTTCTAGCGCCTATACTGCTCGTGAGAAAATTAAACATGAGTAGTGCATTTTGTAGGAAATTTTGCCTACTTTAATTTTGCGTCGAATGAACATCTTCGAGAAACGTATAGTTTTCGAGATATAAGCAAAAAACGCGAGGAAATTGATGTATTTTGAGTTTTCCGTTGTGAAGCCGACCTCCTACAAGGTAGCAAACTTGAAATTCGAATTAAGCCCCTCCAAAAACTTACAGAACCGTTGAGAAAAAACTTTCGGAATTTTGTTACGAAACAGGCTGTTTTGAGCCCCAGTTGACTGGAGTAATATTTGTTACAGTGCTACCGTGTTGCAATCACCTTGGTCAATGTCTCTACTGAATGTTTTCCCTGCAAAGCGAAGCGCTTTGTATAAAGACGGTAACTGCGGTTGTGTATACGTGGTCCGTTAGATTGCTGTGTAACAGATGTGAGTGGCTAAGACAGAGGTCTATCGCTGTCAGCGACAACAGCGACGCTTTGTTTTGGGAGTCGGGTTTCATTTGGGTTAGCGGCGCGCGGGGCGACGAAAGACCGCTAGCTCACCCTCCTGACCTTCCCTCGGAAAGATGCGGCCATGAGCACAACGCCACTGGGAGGACGCTGATAATGCCAGGGCCTCAGAGCCCGCAATTTATAGTACCACGACTGTCAGCAAAGTGAAATCACCGTTACAGCTGAGGCGCGGATAGTATTCATCACCTCTCGTTAAAATTCGGTATACAAAATCATTAATATCTGGGTTCGATAAATTAGATTTTATAACGGAAATTCAAAATTGACAGTTCTTTGAATATTAAAATTAGCGGTAGGTACACAAAACAGATCACTGTTGCAGAAGCAAAGAGAAACGCATGCAAAATTTAAAAAGAGATCACAAGACTAGCAATCTTATACTGAAACTCTCAACCTAGCGCGGACTTCAATGCGAAAAGCCTATAGTAGTTGTCACAATGAAATCCTGTCTCGTAATCTTGCAGAAAATCCAAGGAAATTCTGGTCATAGGTGAAGTACACTAGCGGCAAAACACAAACAATACCTTCACTATGCGATAGCAATGGTAATACTACTGATGACAGTAGTGCTAAGGTAGAACTACTAAACACGGCATTCCGAAATTCTTTCACCAAAGAAGACGAAGAAGAATTCAATCCAAGAACAGCTGCCAGCATGCGAAACTTAGAAGCAGATGTTCCTGGAGTAGTAAAACAAATCTTCCGGCCAGATTGTATACCAACTAGATTCCTCTCAGAGTATGCTGATGGAATAGCTCCATACTTAGCTATAATTTACAACCGATCACTCAGCGAAAGATCCGTACCCAAAGACTGGAAAGATGCCCAAGTTACTCCAATATTCAAGAAATGCAATAGGAGTGATCTCCAAAATTACAGGCCAATCTCATTGACGTCAATTTGCAGTAGGATTTTGGCACATTGTTCGAATATTATGAACAACTTCGAAGAGAACGATCTATTAACCAGTAGTCAACACGGATTCAGAAAGTATCGCTCTTTCGAAACACAGCTTACCCTTTATTCACATGAAGTGGTAAGTACCATCGACAAGGGATCTCAAATCGATTCCATATTTCTGTATTTCCGAAATGCTTTCGACACTGTACCTCACAAGCTGTTTCTTGTGGAATATCGCCCCAATTGTGCGATTGGATTCTCTACTTTCTATCAGAAAGGACAGAGTTCTTAGTAATTGACGGTAAATCATCGAATAAAACAGAGTTGGTATCTGGCGTTCCCCAGGGAAGAGTTATAGATCCCCTACTCTTGTGTTTATAAACGATTTAGGAGACAACCTGAAAGGCTCCCTTAGACTTTTCGCGGATGATGCTGTCGTTTATCAATTATTGAAGTCAACAGAGGATCAAAAGCAACTGTAAAGCGACTTAAAGAAAATTTCTCCATGGTGCGAAAACTGGCAATTGACATTAAATAAAGAAAAGTGTGATGTAACACACAAGACCACTACGCCGGCCGCGGTGGCCGAGGTGACTGAGGCGCTCCAGTCACGGTCAGCACGGCCACTACGGTCGGGGGTTCGAATCCCCCCCTCGGGCATGGATATTTGTGCCGTCCTAGTTCGTAAGTAGTTCATAAGTAGTTTGTAAGTTTAGGGACTGATGACCCCGTAGATAAGTCCCATAAGCTTTACAAACATTTTTTTTTGACCACTAAAAGAAATCCGCTATATTTCAATTACGCGATAAATCAGTCAAACCTTAAGGTCGTAGATTCCACCAAATACCTAGGAGTTACAATTACGAACAACTTTGACTGGAGAGAACACATAGAAAATATTGTGGGGAAGGCGAACCAAAGGTTGCGTTGCATTGGCAGAACGCTTTGAAGATGCACCAGCTCCACCAAAGAGACTGCGTCCTCTCATGGAGTACTGTTGCCCCTTGTGGGATCATCACCAGGTGGGACTGACGGAAGATGTTGAGAATGTTCAGAGAAGAGCAGGTCGTTTTGTTTTATCACATTACGGGTGGAGGAGGGGGAAGCGTCACGGAATAGTTGCAAGAATTGGGGTGGAAATCATTAAATGAAAGACGTTATTCATTGCGGCGTAATCTGTTTGCGAGGTTTGAATCACCGACTTTTACTTATGAATGTGAAAATATTTTGCTAGCACCCACCTACTTAGAGAGACATGACCATCGCAATAAAATAAGATAAATCAGATCGAAAACGGAACGCGCTATTAGAGAATGGAACGGTAGACAAAAATTATGAAAGTGGTTAATGAAACATCTGCCAGGCGCTTAAATCTGTTTTGCAGTGTATCTATGTAGACGTAGATGTAGATGTAGGACAAAGGAGAAGCGGGGTACGTAGCAGGGAGTGCAAATAATATCTATTACTTTTGTTTTGGAGAAGCAAATTATGTTTGAATGCTTATCGATTGGAAGTTCGTGCTAGTTGTTCTAATCAACAAATAATTCAAAGTCAGAACGAGAAATTTAATGGCGTTAAACAGTTTTTAATCAGTTATAAATATACATTGAACTCTGAAGTGCACAGTGGATATTGCCAAACTTCGTGGATAGTTCGCGTGTTAAATACGAAGTTCAGTATAATGTATGGAATTATCATAGACTGGAATAAATAGAAATCATATTCAGTCGATTTATGACTCAATGTCACATAAAATCATTTAAACTGACATTTGAATACACGTGCATTTTAATGCGAATTTACTTGTGCCAAGCCGGACGCGGTGGCCGAGGTGACTGAGGCGCTCCAGTCACGGTCAGCGCGGCCACTACGGTCGGGGGATCGAATCCCCCCTCGGGCATGGATAATTGTGCCGTCTTAGCTAGTTCATAAGTAGTTTGTAAGCTTAGGGACTGATGACCCTGTAGTTAAGTCCCATAAGTTGTACAAACATTTGAACATTTTTACTTGCGCCAACTTTTACTCCGAATTTTATCTTTGGACGGTGAACCTAACGTGCGTAGATATGCGACAAGATGTTTTGTTCTGTTTTCCAAAAACGGGTTTATAACTGTGAATAACATCTCGTGTGACTATTTAAGTACAGATAGAGGAAATGTTAGTGTGATCTAAAAGACGCTATAATTAAATCGGATTGTTAAATATTCAAACGTTTGTAAAACTATTGCACCAAATTGCTATGGTCATCAGTCGCTAAGAACGACACACACGCCCGTGTTCGAGGGAGGACTGGAGCATCTGGCGGGAACGACCACTCAATCCCGTTAGACCACAGGGCCATTCTGCGCGACGGCTTTTAAATATTTATATTGAAAGAAGCAAGGCACAGTATCATTAAGGAACGACAGTTTTCTCAGAATTTATATATACAATTATTTGTATGAGCATGTCATTTACATAATCTATTATTACAGTGTGTCCGTAGTATACGTCCAGATAGTTCAGGACACAATGTTTGCAATTCGTTGGTCCATATTTCTCGGCATGCTCACTAAACAGAACAAACACATTTTAATAGAAAACGCTCGTGATATAAATAAGTCAAAATAACGCTGAACATCAATTCTATTTAATTAATAATAGTGTCAGAAAACTCCCATTCAAGCACGGCTACTAGAATAGACGGTAGGGGTCACCCACAGCCAGGCCGTGCGTCGTGACGTCACCCGGTGACCACAACCGACACGAACGGTCGCCACGAAAAAGTTATCAAAGGATTGCAGGAAAACTATTTAGTGAAAAAAATTGATTTTTGTACATTGTACAGCTTGACATCTTCGCTCGATGAAGGACTGAATTTCTTTTTATTATTCTGCATACTTCTTTCGTGCTGTATAAATGAAGTAAATGGTTGCAATAAATGTTATGATTTTGTAGGGGTAAAAACGCACTGCTTAGACTTTGCGTATTATTCATTTTCGATCATATGTTGCTGCGTATGAATGTTGTGAACATGTCGAAGTAAATAATTATTTCATGTATTAGTTTATTGTTCTACTTCTTAAATGATCAACTTTTTTAGTTGATTCAGCTACAATTATTCCATCATTGTCAACGGCAGTGCTTGCTGAGGGGTTTCGGAATTAGTACACCTACTGATTTCCTCAACGGAATTGTTTATGCAATTTACGCTGTCATCCTTGTCATTTGTTGTTGACTATAACGTTCTTACCTCTTTTCGGTTGTTCCGTCATTCTACTCTGACTTCGCGGCATTCAGAAGAACCTGTCTTGACCACGTCGTTGCACTTAGGCGGATTCTAAGCAGGGACCGCATCTGCCTTTAATATACATTTCAATGGAAGGTTTAAAAGTTCTCGAACATAATCAAACTCTTTAAATGTTCTGAACATACACGACCAGTATCAGGGATGAGAGCATCTAATCGCTTACACGCGTTTATCCACTTTAACCTTACCTCTTTATCTCTCGGAAATGTGTGACATATCGCATTCTTCTGTCTGCCGTGGTTCGTACAGCACGCAACAGCACAACACACCATCGTCACTAATAAGCCATCACTTATCACTTCAACTACTTAATACGTACACAAACTGTAAAAAACTAGTGGGAAACCATTTCTGTAGAGATGCAATCATAATGGAAACGCTATGGTCGCGCGTGAAAACTGTGCTGGTCTCCTGGTGACGTCAGTGCATTGAAGTTAAGAAAAAAGAAGTCGGAAACTAACCACCGCTGACGAACAAGAAGTGAGTTATAGGCTGAAAATCATGAAAATACAAAGGGAAGGTGGCGTCTCTGCAGGAGAGAGCTTGCATCCGAACAAACCTCGCTCGGTCGATATAGATAATCAAAACTGGGGATGCACACGTCATACTGACGTCATGCACTGGTACGATAGCGGTGAACCTATGCTCTCCCCTAGAATACAAGTCAGCTGGAGTCAATGGTTTTCCTGTATTCCTCGACTGTCCCTCACTAGGGAGAGGGCGCCTAGTTTGCCGCAGAGGCCGAGCGGTCTGCGGCGCGCTAGTCACAGTCTACACGGCCGCTACGATAGGGGGTTCTAATTTCCCCTCGGGCATGGCTTTTTGTGTTGTCTTTAGTATAAGCACAGTCTAACACATACAGTCGCGACACTCACTGCTGTCAAAGTTGTTACCAACTGACAGATGCAACGACACTAGCGCTCCTAGCGGTGGGAAAGCCGCCGTAGGAGTGATGTTTGTTTATAATTATTTGTGTGCGCAATTAACGAAATAGTTGGTATAGTTTTTGCGTTGCAAGCATTAGTAAGATATTAAGAGATATACATAACACGGACATTAATGTAAAAACAGTCAAATTTAACTGATTCAAAGGCGTAATGAACAACTTAGTCATGAATAAATACTTACGAATGTGTGTTATTTTGCAGCTTCTTACGTTGAAAGTAAGTAGAATATAAATATAAGAGAAATATAAATTTCTATTATGGTGTGTTCTTACTATGACAAGAGTTTTTTGACGCGTATCAATTCGGTGTGTAGTCTAATGATTCGACCATTTTTAGGCTTCACGTATCTTTCTGATACGCGCATATTCGTTTGAGTGTCATTACATTAGCTTAAGAAGACAATGTCTTGAAGATTCTTGCCCTTTTTTGTGGTACAGTTGTAGGAACAACTGTGGAATTGGGTTCTTCTCTGTTGAAAACAGTTTGATTGCTTTTTAAGTTTTCTTGCCAGGTCTGCGACGATTTTCCTTCATCTACAGCAGTGGTGGCTGCTTTGGTACGTAAAATACTGTAGTTATTGCATTGTATATGCGTCTCCTACGTTCCACTCTAATCAATTTTTCTGGAAAGAGTGAAGAGGTAGCAAGGTCAGTCTGCATATCCCGAACGGAAAGGAGTGACTGCAGAGAGACAGTACAGGCATCTACTAGATATGCGGGTTTCGGGACTCGAGAGGATACTTGTTTAGGAAACTTTATTGAACTCATAGGTACCTGGCATTAAATTTATTGCTTCCCACACTAAGTCTACTATACTGGGGTTAGTTATTTAAGACACGCTAAGTATAAATCGGTTGCCACAACAGAAGCCAGTAATTACGTTCCCTAGCAGCATTCTCTACACAGACGCACTCCCCGCGAGAAACAGACTGTCGTGGAGCACCCCGAGGCCGACGGCGATAGTCACGGGCTGGCGCCCGACTCGTCTGACTGAGAACTCCCCTCTTGATCCAAAAACCGGGAGTTTTAGCGCACTTCTTTTCCCCACTTTCTGAGAGTTAACAGTTTCCTATTGGCCGCTGCTTTGTTCAACCAATCTAAATTGTGGCTTGCCCTCCCTCTGAGTCCTCTAGCGAACCACCTTTGAGCCCTGTCCCTTCTGCCATTCCCCGGGTGGGGAGGTGGCTTGTTTGTGCACTAACAAAATCCAACATTGTTCAGCTGAAAGGAAAACGTCACGGTGCTACTCAGTATGGACAACAACAACAATGTTTTACGTCAGTTGGCCACGCCTTAGGCTCCGCCTTAGGCCACGCCTCAGGGGAGCTGCTAACTTGCAGTTTTTCTTCTTTACCCTGTCACCCTAGCCTCCTGAAACCAGTGAAGTTGCTGCTCCCAAGTTCCTGGTATCAACTTTGCTACATTAACTCTTGCCTGTTGGCCACCAAGTGGTAATGTAACGTCTTACAAAAGCGTATAGACGCTATATGAAGTTACGCCCATCTTCTCCGAAAGGTACCCTCTACCCTGGGGCAGTGGCTGAGGGCATCAGCAGTTCGCTAGGAGATTTCTTTAGTGCCTACATCCCGTAAGATATACGTGTATGTTTTAGCCTGTTATCTGCAATGGTCTCTATTTCTCAGCCTGGAGTGCGTCTCTGTGGCTCACACAGCCTCTCAACAATTCCAACACTAAAATCAATATATGACAAATTGTAGTGAAGGAACCATAACGTTCGTGAGTAGAAAAGCAACGACTTTTTGCCAAAGGCAGGTCTTCAGGTGGTTTTTACCCATTTCTTATTTTAATATAAAGCCTGTTGTTTACAAGATAATTGTAAGTAAAATGTCCTGAAATGCACCGTTCCGTACCTCATCAGGGATCTCAGTAAACATAATAAAGACAAAGGTGGAGCTAATTTTAAATTATACCTATTTTTATGGCACTACATACGTTCCCTAGTGTGGAAAGTCTGTGAAAACCAATATAAACAATACTATTCGCACTCATCAAATTCCGTATTCAGAAAGGTAGCTTGCCGGCCGCTTCGAGCGCTGCAGTCGTAGTGTATAACAAAAATCTGCGGGAGTTTCGTGACTGTATATGTTAGACTGTGGTATAAAGTAGTTAAAAAAATGTTCAAATGTTTGTATAGCTTAAGGGACTTAACTACGGGGTCATCAGTCACTTACAAACTGCTTATGAACTAGCTAATACTAAGGACGGCACAAATATTCAAACCCCCGACCGTAGTGGCCGTGCAGACCGTGGCTGGCGCGCCGGAGTCCCCCCTTTTTTATTTATTTTATTTTATGTTTTTATTTTTTTTATTTATTTTTTTTTTAAATTTTTTTTTGCCAATATCGCCTTTTGTAGTATCGGCTTCAATGACTTATTTATTTACGCAATATATGTAAATGAAAGTGGTATCTTCTATCCTGGTGCCATGAAGTATACGATTCTATCCTGGTGCCATGAAATATACGAGTGTTTTCAGTTGTGATCCCCTCGGCCACCGCGGCCAGCGTAAAGTAGCTCATAGGTAGTATGTAAGTTCAGGGACTGATGACCCCGCAGTTAAGTCCCTTAAGCCTAACAAACATTTGAACATTTAGACGGCTCCTAGTACTGGGAGGGCTGATGAAGAGGAGTAGGCAGGCGCGTGTGTTGGGGCAATACGAGGCAGCAGGCGGCGGCAGTGGCGGCGGCGGCGGCGGCGGCGTCTGCGGTGTTTGTATTTAGACTGCGCGCGCCGCCGCCAGGTGGCCTCGCCGTCGTCGCCCGCGCTGTTTGGAGCGGCGGGCGCGGCGGGCGCGCGACGAGCGACGCCGTCCGTCGCCGCCACGGCTTCAGTCGCGGCGGAGGTGCACAGCTGACGCAGCGGCGAGGCGAGAGGTGGCGGGGGCGCGTGGGACAAGGCGGGCAAGCGCCAGAGGCTGCGTACGTCACTGGTGGCCGACCGGTTCAAAATGTTCAAATGTTTGTTAAGCTTATGGGACTTAACTACGGGCTCATCAGTTCCTAAACTTACAAACTACTTATGAACTACTTACGAACTAGGACGGCACAAATATCCATGCCCGAGGGGGGATTCGAACCCCCGACCGTTGCGGCCGTGCTGACCGTGACTGGAGCGCCTCAGTCACCTCGGCCACCGCGGCCGGCCGGCCGACCGGCAGCCCGCGGGCCGCAGCACGCCTGCCATTGTTTCCTATCCGTCCAAGCCGCTGCACTTCGCCAGAGACGCTCTGCCATGTGGGCTTGTATCCTGACTGTTGTGGCATGGCTATTCGCCACAACGCCGTCGGGACACGCGTAGTCGCCGCGCCATTATAACATCTACGTGAGATTGATTTGATTTTCTCAGGGAAGGCCAAAACAGTCTTGGCCCAACCCGCCACTGCCTGCACCGAAACTAAGTTTGTTGTGCGGTATCGCTCCCTGTATATCTAGTAAAGCCAACCAATGCCCTTGAACAGTGCAATGAGTCCCTTTACCAACTCTTTATTAGACACAATTTCTTCGGGTCTGATTGTCCCAAATGTTCGTGTGCCTTTTACTCTCCAATGCAATGCATTCTAACATTAGATGTGATGCAATTTCATCACCGTCATCACAGATCCTACATTTAGGGTACACTTCTGTTATTCCCATTGTATGTAGGTGTTTGCAATGCAACCATGGGTCTAATCTCTCTCCTGTTCAGGCCCAGGATTGCAGAGCTTCTTTTGAAACATGGCTTTGGCATCATTACCTTGCCATGTTTTTGTTGATAGACTTTGGTCCAATATTCTAAGTGCTGTCTTCTGAGCCAGTTACGTAGCTCCAATTTGATAATTGCCATGGTGATTGTCAGGACAGATTCCGGTCCAATAAATGGAGTCTCTGCCCCCATCCTGGCTAATCTGTCGGCATGTTCGTTGCCACTGATCCCCGAGTGGCCAGGGACCCACAACAGGTTTACTCTGTTGCTTTCCCCTATCTCCACCAGAACCCTGTGACATTCTGCAACAATTTTAGACCTTGTTGCAGGAGCTGCCAGTGATCTCAGAGCTGCCTGAGATCTGCAAATCACATTTAAGCGCCTGTCAGAGGGTTCATGAAACCACCGTTACACTATTTCATCTCCCATTCCATTCTCGAATTGCGCGCGGGTAGAAAGAACACCTGAATCTCTTCTTTCGAGCTCTGATTTCTCGTATTTTATTCTAATGATCATTTCTACCTATGTAAGTGGGAGTCAACAATTTTCACATTCGGAGGAGAATGTTGGCGATTGGAGTTTCCTAAGTAGCCCACGCCGCAGCGATAAGCGCCGTTGTTGTAATGATTCCCATCCCAGATCCTGTATCATTTCCGTAAGGCTGTCTGCCCTGTATCGCGACAATACGAAAGAGCTACCCTTCTTTGAACTCTTTCGACGTCCTCAGTCAGATCCACCTTATAAGGATCCCACACTGGGCAGCAATACTCCAAAAATTGACGGACAAGCGTAGTGTATACAGTTCCTTTCGTAGTACTGTTGCGTGTTTTAAGGGTTCTGCCAGTGAAACGCAGTCTCTGGTTCGCCTTTCGCACGACATTATCTACGAGTTATTTCCAATGTAAGTCTGAAGTAAGAGTAATTCCTAGGCATTTTGTGGAGTTTACGGCCTTCACTTTTGATTGATTTATCTTGTAAACAAAATTTAACGGATCTCTTTTCGTACTGATGTGGACGACTTTACACTTGTCATTATTTAGAGTCAATTGCCAATTTTTACACCATAGTGATATTCAGATCGCTCTACAGTTGGTTTTGATCTTCAGGTGATTTTACTAGATGCTAAATGACGTCGTCATCTGCAAACAACCTAAGAGAGCTACTTAGAGTTTCCCCTAAATCGTTTATGTAAGTAAGGAACAGCAAAGGACCAATAACACTACCCTGTGGAACGCCCGATATCACCTCTGTTTCAGTCGATGCCTTACCATCGATTAGTACCAACTGTGTCCTTTCTGACAGGAAATACCCAATGGAATCGAAAAATTGGGGTGATATGCCATAACGGCGCAATTTGTTTAAAACCCGTTTGTGAGGTACGGTGTCAAAAGCCTTCTGGAAATCAAGAAATACGGAATCAATTTGAGATCCCTTGTCAATAGCAATCATCAGTTCGTGTGAGTAAAGAGCTAGTTGTGTTTCGCATGAACGATATTTTCTAAATCCGTCTTCACCTTGGGACAATACATCATTCTGTTCGAGATAATTCATAATATTTGAATACAGGATATGTTCCAAAACCATTCTGCAAATAGACGTCAATGAATTAAGCCTGTAGTTTAGTGGGTTTTTCTTGAATATAGGTGTGACCTGTGGCAACTTTCCAATCTTTTGCTACAGATCCTTCTTTGAGAGAGCGGTTGTATATGGCTGTTAAGTAAGAAGCTATCGCTTCAGCATAATCAGATAGAAATCTAATGGGTATACAGTCCGGACCAGAACACTTGTTAAGTGATTTTAGTTTCTTAACTACTCCGATGATATCTACTTCTAAGTTAATCATTACTGCCTCTGTTGGTAATTAGAAATCTGGATTATTGGTTTCGTCTTCTTTGGTGATTGAGTTTCTAAAATCTTTGTTGAGTAACTCTGTTTTAGTATCGCTATCATCAGCAGGATCGCAATTACTATCACGTAGTAAGGGTATTGTTTGTGTTTTGCCCCTAGTATATTTAACCTATGACCAAAATCTGTTAGGGTTTTCGGTTTAGGGTAAGATGGGCGATATGTCGCTGTACAGAACTTCGGCCGCTGGGGGCTCCCGCAGTCTCGGTACCTCTTTTCCTGCTTCGCCCGCCGCGCAGTAGGAAGAAGGGGGCTCGCCTACATATGCCGGCGCACCTAAGAAACACGACAGTTCGATCCAGGAGTTCAATAGCGGAGTTTATGACTGGACTGATCTGTAGCCACTTGCTATTTCACATTTTTACCCTGCAAGATGTCTTTACTGTGTTGGAAGAAATTTGCGTAATGTGTAGTATGAGTGAATATAGACTATTCTCCGGTGATTAAGTATCTCATGGGAAAACTCAGCCGTATTTCCTTCTGGCTCTACAAGTTGCGTAAAGGGTTGTAGCTTGGGATGGTTTTCCCTTGGGACTCTTTTTAATACAGGCAGTGCACTCTAGTGGATTCTACGAAGTAAAGCTGTCAGCCCTATTTTCAAATGGAATAAGAGGGCATGTTATATTCGGATGATGTTTGAGAACTGAGGAGGAGTTTTACAAGTTTTCGTGTTTGAAAATAAAATTTAGCCACTATCCTTAGAATATATAAATTAAAGCTAAGTATCATTATTCATAGTTCTTAAATACAATGTTGTAGAGCATTATTTAAGTAAGCTATTGATACCATAAGTCTTAACGATATAAATGTGTACATAGGTTAGAATACTGTTTTATGTTATTGTGTATTTGGTTTTACCTTAGGGCACTTCTCTGGTTGCTCCTCGGGACACCTGGACGGTGTATGATTGTCACTGATACATCAGGAAAGTAAAGAATTGAAGAGCAAAAAAAAAGTCTTTTTCCAACGAAAGAAGCCACTAAACGGACAGCCGGCCGCGGTGGGCGAGGGGACTGAGGCGCTCCAGTCACGATCTGCACGGCCACTACGGTCGGGGGTTCGAATCCCCCCCCTCGGGCATGGATATTTGTGGCGTCCTTAGTATTAAGTAGTTCATAAGTAGTTTGTAAGTTTACGGACTGATGACCCCGTAGTTAAGTCCCATAAGCTATACAAACATTAGATTTAAACGGACAAAGGAGTTTCCATCTTCCAGTTCTTCTGATGAAGAAATTCCCCATCTGGCAGTAGATCTGGAGGTATCATATTTGATTTGTCATCTGAAGAATAGGATGTGCCATCTTCCCTAACATCTGGAAAAATAACACTTTCTCGTTCTCAAGGTAGTTGGGTCTTGGTAAAAGTTGACATCAGTGGCAGATCTCATGTGTTCTATGCTGGAGTAGTTTTAGAAAACACAGAACAAGATATAACTGTGAAATTCTTAAGGAATGACCATTTTGTATTCCATAATGTTGACAACATCAGCACTGTTAATCGCAGTAACATAGTGAAAGGTGAGCAGTATTCAGGCAGTGGGCAAACATGTGTACTGTAACCTACTTCCTTTGTTTTCGGACTGCATTTCCTTAGGATTCTTCCAATGAATCTCAGTCCGGCATCTACCGACGATTAATTTTATATGTTCGTTAATGCCTACTCCCAGATAATTTATGGAAATAACTGCTTGCAGTTGCTGACCTGCTACAGTGTAGCTAAAGGATAAAGGATCTTTCTTTTTATGTAATCGTAGCACATTACACTTGTCTACATTGATATTCAATTACGATTCCCTGCACCATCCGTCAATTCGTTGCAGATCTTCCTGCATTTCAATACAATTTTCCATATTGAAATTTCAACCGATATGGCTGTTAAGACGTTTCGTACCTTTTAATTTGAACATCTCTCGTATTTTTAACAGCGTCCTTAGTAGCAATGATTAATATTTGCAATTCTTGATAAGGGACATATACCTCAAGAGAGACTTTATGAGACGTCTGAAACACTGAATGGCTCATAAATCACACCATCCATTACTGAAAACCAACGAGCTATATAAACTACATAGAGTGGCTATCTCTGGGTTAACAGCGCTCCTTGTGGCAGCAACCAGGAACTGTGGCAACCATTTTTCTCAACGTCTAGTGCGCCGAATACGAAAGTTAGACCGATGCTATTTACGTGTTTTGGTTTCACATTTTATGTATCGTAGTAAGCTTGAAAGGTTATTTATTAAGCTGAAATCGTGCCCAATATATGCGCAGCATATAAATGTATGAATCGCAGTAAATAAGACTTTTGGAATATAGTTTCTTCAGTAAGTGTGTGTAGGCCTAGGTTTTCTTTTCTAATAAATCGTGTACTCGTCTTTTGTCTTAACACATTTCTGCGTACAGCAGTTCTACTGTAACTAAAGTAAGCCGTAATTATATTTTTCAGTTTTCCTTTGAAAAATGAAGAACTTACAAAACGATGGTTAGACAAATTGAGGCCGGAGGCGAGATAAGTGGAAACCTAGTGCACACAGTTGCATTTGTTCATCGCATTTTCAGGAATCATGTATGCAACAAATGATACAAAGCGGCTTCTGGCTAATGCGTTTCCGACGATTTTTTCGTTCCCTGAACATCTTCAAACAGCAAAAACGCCAGCAAGGAGATCTCCAAAAAAACGTCAGATAGGTGAATCAGCTTCAGCTGTAGCCAGGCAGGAGACATGGAACGTCTTTTATTACCTGTCATACAGAGAGCAGTAGGCCTATTCATTGTGACCATGACTATGTGCCAGAATACGAAATGCTGACATTATATTCCGAAAAATCTGGAAGCATCATTATGCTAGTGAGTAAAAAACGTAAGTGTTTAGATTGCTTGGAAGTTCTCCTTGCTCCTAAAAATGATAATAAAGCAGGATTAATCGGATTATAAGGAATAAAAGACAGTCTGTTCAACCGCTCTAAAGATCTTGTAGAAAAAGGTTTCCTTTGCGAATGTAAGTAGATGTATTTAGAATTTTGGGAAACAGATCTACTTTATTTACCAACTACGAGCACTTAAAGCTGTCCTCGGAATTTTGGGAGGAATCTCATTACTCCAGGCTAATAAAGATATTATTAAAACATTTCTTCACTTGTAGAATACATGATTTATGTAAAGCCAAATCTGCGGAGGAAAGAGGTAAGCAGATTAGGCAAATGTACACGAACTTAATATTGTCACGTTGCAATGGAAGTAGGCTTGACTTCGAAGGCAACTAAACACAGCACTTATACTGAAAGCACGTTTATTACGAACTCAACATACACGCAGCACTGACTGCCTCTCAGGCAGAGTGCTCTGATATTTATACACAGACAGAATTTACCAGAAATTAGAAGAACAGTTAATATAAGAAACAAGTAGAATTTACAAGTGAACATAAGAAATATGTAGAACCTTCTGGAATTGTAAATTACAAAGAAATAAACTTTTGCCGATGGGTGGGATCGAACCGGCGACCTTATGCTCCGCAGTCCGTGACGCTATCCCCTGCGCCACACCGGCAGTTGGTGTTGGTCGTCTCTCGCGGCATTGCTCCCTCTCCTGGAGAAACAGCGACCCGCTGTTATGATCCCTGTGGAGCCAGCTTGCAATGTCCTGGATCTTGACCGTGTCATGGGTCCTCTGTATGACAGTTCAAGAGAATCCTTCCCTTCTCCGCGATTATCGGCGACAGACGTTCCTGTCGTGGCTTCATCAGGAACATTACCGTCCTTAAAGTCCTTGAACAAGAAGCCATTGTCGTCTACCTGCATTTCAGGATCGTAGTAAGGCTTCATGCGCAGGACGTGAACAATGTCTCTTCGTTTTTGACGTTTCGACGACGGCTCATAATCCTCATCTTCGTATGTGACGTCTGACAGGCGGCGTATGACACGATACGGACCAAAGTATCGCTTCAATAACTTTTCTGACACTCCAACCTTCCGTACAGGGGTAAAAATCCATACCAGATCTCCTGGGCTGTACAAAACAGGTGGGTGGTTGTCGTTATACCGCTGACGGTCCTTCTCCTGGGCGTCCAGTGTCCGTATGCGAGCCAGCTGTCTTGCTTCTTGGACCCTGATGATGAGCTGTTTAACATAGTCATCCTGAGTGTCGTCCGGTTGGAACGGAAACAGTGTATCCATTGTCGTCTCAGCTTCACGGCCATGGAGCAGGAAAAACGGAGTGAAGCCTGTGGTGTCTTGTCTTGCGGTATTGTAAGCAAATGTCACGACTGGCAGAATTGTATGCCAATCCTTCTGCTCAACATCGACGTACATCGACAGCATGTCGGCTAACGTTTTGTTAAAACGTTCCGTAAGACCATTTGTCTGAGGATGGTATGCAGTTGTCATTCTGTGGACAATGTTGCACCGTGACATTACCTATGATACTAGTTTTGACTGGAATACTTTTCCACGATCAGATATCATGACACGGGATGCCCCATGCATCAAAATAATGTCTTCTACAAGGAATTTTGCGATCTCTGGAGCTTCTGCAGTCGGCACAGGTTTGGTGACAGCGTAGCGTGTGAGGTAGTCAGTGCAGACTATTATCCAACGGTTACCGGTTGTCGACTTCGGGAACCTCCCTAAAAGATCGATCCCAACTCGGTGGAATGGAGCTGCTGCCGGCGGAATCGGTACGAGATGTCCTGGAGGCAATTGCGTCACATGCTTCCATCGCTGGCACTCTTTACAGTGACCTTACAGATACCTTTCCAGTAATACCTGCGTCTGATTCTGTCTAGGGTCTTCACGAATCCCAGATGACCGGATATTGGAGCATCATGGAAATATTTGAGAATAGCTAGCTGGAGATGAGCTGGAACAACGAGTAGCCATTTGGGACCCAGTGGATCGTAGTTGATCTTGTACAATGTTCCGTTTATAAGTTGGAATTCTCCATTGGTCGGTTCTCCTTTCTCCAAAGCCTCTATAATTTTTAATAGTGTTGGATCTTCCCTCTGTTCAGCTGTAACGTCATCTAATTCAGTGAGAGCTGAAATTTCATTAATGCTGTTGTGTTCCACTAATGGATTCCTCGAAAGGCAGTCGGCATCCTTGTGTTTGCGCCCGTTCTTGAATACCACTGTGACATCGTACTCTTGGAGTCTTAGTGCCCATCTTGCTAGTCGACCTAATGGATCCTTCAAGCTAGTCAGCCAACACAAAGAATGGTGGTCTGTCACGACGGTGAATGGTTTGCCGAATAAATACGGCCGGAACTTGTTGATAGCCCAGATAACCGCGAGACATTCTTTTTCAGTTGTAGAGTAGTTTATCTCGGACTTCTAGAGTACTCTTGACGCATAGGCTATCACTTTTTCGGCATCTTCGTGCACTTGTACAAGCACTGCACCAATCCCATAGCCACTGGCGTCTGTGTGAAGTTCCGTTTCTGCATTCTCGTCGTACAAGGCTAGTACTGGTGCGGAAGTTAGAGCCTCCTTAAGTGCTCGGAAAGCTCTTTCTTTTGTCTCATCCCAGTAGAATTTGGCGTCTCCCTGCAGAAGTTCTTGTAATGGACGTGCCTTGTTACAAAATCCTTTTATGAAACGTCGGTAGTATGAGCACAGCCCGAGAAAACTTCTCACATCATGAATGTGCTGAGGTGTTGGAAATTCTGTGACTGCCCTTACTTTATCTGGATCAGGACGGACACCATCTCCGTTGACTAGGTGCCCCAGGATTTTTATCTCTTTGGCGACGAAGAGGCACTTCTTTGGATTGAGGCGGAGACCTGCAGCCTGAACACACTTCAACACAGTTGACAAGCGACTCAGATGTTCTTCAAATGTTTGCGAGAAAACGACAATGTCATCTAAATAGCAGACACACGTCGTCCACTTAAGGTGTCGAAGCAAGTTATCCATCATGCGTTCGAATGTGGCTGGAGCATTACATAATCCAAATGGCATTACTTTAAACTCATAGAGGCCGTCAGGTGTAATAAAAGCCGTCTTCTCCCTGTCAGCATCGTCAACCTCGATTTGCCAGTAACCTGTCTGCATGTCCATAGTTGAGAAGTATGTAGCTCCTTTCAAGCAGTCTAAGGTGTCGTCAATACCCGGCAGTGGATAGACATCTTTCTTTGTGATTCTGTTCAGCCGCCGATAGTCGACACAGAATCGCCATGTGCCATCCTTCTTCTTTACGAGGACCACCGGAGACGACCAAGGACTCTCCGAAGGTTGAATAATGTCATCTCGCAAGATCTTCTCCACTACCGTCTTTCAGCTGGCGACACTCTATACGAACGCTGGCTAATTGGCGGATGATCCCCAGTATTGATACGGTGCTTTATCGTGGGCCGTTGCGTCTGACTTTTCCCCTGCGGAGGTGTGAATGCACCAGAAAATTGGCGTAGTATACCTAACACCCGCTGGCGTTGTTCCTTGGTCAGTCCAGGCCCTATTGGCAGTTCTACGTTTGTTTCCTCCAGATTGTTGTCTGTACTAACAGCAGGGCATGGGTCTTCATTGATGACATTGAGCTCACCGTCCTGGATTGGTTCAGCTGTGCCGATACACATTCCCTTGGGGATAAGTTGTGACTGCTCGCGACAATTTGTGATCCAAATCTCTCCTTGACCATCGGTAATGCTTATGATAGCCGCTGGTATGTAAATTTCTTTTGTGAGCCTCATAAACTTTTTACTATCAACAAGAACTTCACAGTTTAACCAGTCATCTGTGTTTGTGACTGCAACTCTTCTCATTGTCAACGGCGGTATCGTCAAATTGTCAACGACGAATAGCTTCCCAGAAAATTCTGTATTACGTGTATCCGGCTGAGCAACTTCTTCAATATGCAGCTCAGATCTTCCACAGTCAATGATAGCTTGGGATGCCTGAAGGAAGTCCCATCCGAGGATGACATTGTGACTACATTCTGTTAACACGACAAATTCAAACGGCTGCGTCCTGTTGTTGACGGTTATTTTTGCGACACAAGTTCCTGCTGGATGGACGTACTTTCCATTCGCGACCTTCAGCACAGTTGCTCCCGTATCACAGAACATTGTCTTCTTTAGTGTGCGGCGGTAATTATCCGACAACACAGAAAAAGACGCTTCTGAATCAACAAGTGCCCGGACAGGTTGGCCGTCGATTATGACGTCGATGAGATTTCCCGACATCTTGGCGACTGTCGTCCATGGAGGATTTTCATCTGCGGCGGGCTCACCTCCGTAGATGGTCGCCTCGCTTAGTTTTCCTGGGCGTGGCGGCTAGGGGAGCGGCTGGTACCTCTGTACGGCGGCGGTGAACGGCTGCGGCGCGTCAGGGAGCGACCTCGTCCAGGGTACGGCGATGGGCTTCTTCCCATAGGTCGACTGAACTCATCAGCAGGTGACTGCCTTGGATAGAACTGCTCTGACGGCTGACGTCTTGCGGCAAAATAATCATCGAATACTCGCCTCCTCTCTCTGCAGTAGCGTACGACGTGTCCAGAGCGTCCACAGTGGAAACACAGTGATGTGTTGTCTTCTGTCCTCCAGACGTCTGTTCTTCTGCGGGGCGTGATAGTTACCGGGGTAGTTGGCTGTGGTCGCGTCGGTCGGTTCATGGGCTGCCGTTTGGCGGCTGCAGCATAAGTCATAGCAGGGCGAAGCCATTCTTCACGTCGGGTGCGACTGACGGGGCAGACAGGAGCTAATGTTTGAAATACCTCGTCCTCAGCGGCGTCGGCTACCTCGTGACTTACAGGGCTCACATCCATGGCCATAATCTGATGCTCGCTCGGTCTAATAGTCCCGGCTGCCATGCACTGTTGTAATTCTTCTCTCACGATTTGTCGTATGAGAGAAGCCAAGTCCTGCTGGTCTGCCACAACGGCCATAGGGACTACGTTTGGGAGTCTGTCATACTTCTTGCGTCCAACCCTCCTTTGTTGCATCTCTTCAATGCGCTGGCACCACTTGATGAACTCTTCTGTCGTAGCGACGTGTTTTATCAGAAGAGCTTGGTACATATCTTCTGCAATTCCCTTCATCAGGTGCGTGATTGTCCGCTTCAGTCATCTTCGGATTGATTACGTTACACAGGGCCAAAACACTCTGTATGTATGATTGTGTCGGCTCACCATGTAGTTGGGCCCGGTTCTTCAGTTGTTCTTCCGCCGAGCGGATTTGTCGCTGGCGGTCTCCAAACGTCTTCTTAAGTTCCTCCTGGAACGTCTCCCAGTCATTCAACTTGTCTTCGTTGTTCTAGAACCATTGCTGGGCTGTTCCGTCCAGATAGAAGTAAATGTTGGCCAAGCACATCGTATGATCCCACCTGTTGTACTTGGCGACTCGGTCGAACCCTTTTAGCCATTTGTTTGGGTTCTGTCCAGCGTCTCCAGAGAACACCGGCGGGTGCCTGATGTGTAGCTGGCTTACTGCTGGTTTCGTTTCCATGGTTCTTCTGATGATACGGACTTTCTGAAGGATGTACTCCGTAAATCCCTTGTATACCGGTTCCAGTCCGTGCAAGCGACGGCTCTTACGTTGCCTAATCGGGCCAAGGTGATGCAGCTTTTGCACAGGATATCCGGCGCCTCCACCAAACAATGTCGCGTCGAAGTGGAAACAGGCTTGACTTCGAAGGCAACTAAACATAGCACTTATACTGAAAGCACGTTTATTACGAACTCAACATACACGCAGCACTGACTGCCTCTCAGGCAGAGTGCTCTGCTATTTATACACAGACAGAATTTACCAGAAATTAGAAGAACAGTTAACATAAGAAACAAGTAGAATTTACAAGTGAACATAAGAAATATGTAGAACCTTCTGGAATTGTAAATTACAAAGAAACTTTTGCCGATGGGCGGGATTGAACCGGCGACATTCTGCTTCGCAGTCCGTGACGGTATCCCCTGCGCCACGCCGGCAGTTGGTGTTTGTCGTCTCTCGCGGCAATATTGTTTAAAGGACAGTGAAAAGGTATGGTTTTTGTATGAATGAGACGATGCTTCGCTGATCTAGTGTATGTGCCATTTGTAATTTAACTTTCCGATTTCCCTGCCACACACTTGTTTTCTATCATTTATCCTTTATCCACATTAGCTTGGCTATAAAAATAACAACAAGCAGGTAGAGAATGTTTTGTTTACTTGGACATTCATTCTCTCCGGTTCAAATTTGATGACAATTTGTTCATCTACACTGATGGCTCAAAGACGGACCAGGGTGTTGGGTGTGCCTTTGTACTTGGCAACGCCTCGTTTAAATATCGTCTCCCTGAGTGGATTTCCATTTTTACAGCTGAGCTGTATGCATTATATCAAGCCACCCAATACGTCCAGCGAAACTCGCTCAATAAGAGTGTCATTTGCTAGGACTTTCTGAGTGCTCTATTGAGCCTTCGCACGCTATATCCCGTCCATCCCCTGGTACAAAGCATCCGCAATTGCCTTACCTCTCTTTCAGCGAGCGGAACTACTGTGACGTTTCTGTGGGTCCCTGTCGACGTGGGAGTGTTGGGAAATGAGTCTGCGGATACGGCTGCCAAGGAGGCAGTTCTCCTTCTTAGGCTATCTATCTTTTCTACTAGCTCTGATGATATTCGCGCTGGCGTCTCCCGGCCAAAGTGAAAGTGACATGACTCAGTGGTATAGCAGACGACTCGTTAAGCCAACGTAACCTTTTAAAACATGGCGACCGACCTTTCAATTTGCTTCAAGTATGGCAGCACCTTAGCCAGTCTATGTTGTTTACATAGGTCGTTGCTGAAAACCGTATGAAAATGCGAACAGTAGTTTCTGAGTTTCACGAGGACGAACAGTATACTTCCATAGAAATATACTAGCTTAAACCTGCGACTCCGCTCGCGTGTTGGTTGGTTGTGATAGATAAGCTATCTTTCAGTAGTGTGCTATGAGATCAAATTACACGTAAAAATGCACTCGTTCCCAAGAATACAATCCCGAAATTCAACCAGATCGATCACTTGATGTAATGCGCGAAACGTCAAATCGATTTTTTTAAAGAGATGTATTACAAGAAATTTCTTTTTTTATTGCTTTTTTTATTTATTCTTATATTTCCTTATTCGTATGCTTATCCTTACACAGAAAGAGCTGAAAACATTGTAGGACGCATAGACCAAAGATATGGCCTATGGCATCACGTTTCGCTGTATGTAACCTTGTTATAGAGTCGCAAACGTCATTCCTGGCCTTCAGTCCGATTTTTTTTTTTTTTAATTTGACGAATTTCAACTACCATATCTTCCACCCCCTTATAGCTATCGCCATGAAACTGCTATGGTGTACAACGGAAGACTTCGGACAACAATTACACACAGACCATTCGTTTTCGTTCTGTAGTTTTCGCTGCAGAGCAAAATATTAACAAACACACACACACGTAGAATTTTATATACACAGTATACTCCACCCTTTTATCATAATCAACCCTCAAGCAACAATGCAACTAATAAAACCATGGCCGGCCGCGGTGGCCGAGAGGACTGAGGCGCATCAGTCACGGTCTGCACGGCCACTACGATCGGGGGTTCGAATCCCCCCCGCGGGCATGGATATTTGTGCCGTCCTTAGTCTTAGCTAGTTCATAAGTAGTTTGTATGCTTAGGGACTGATGACCCCGTAGTTAAATCCCATAAGTTCTACAAACATTTGAACATTTGAACATAAGCTCTACAAACATTTGAACATTTGAATAAAACCATTTTGAAAGAGTAAATATAATTTTCAAAGATTAATTATTGTTCCGCATTTCGCGTTATGTTCTTCAAATTACTAAATATCTATCAGATCGCTATAAAACCGTGCCTAAAACCTTCCTCAGGTATGAATTAGTAACTGTACAAATATTTAAGTCTCTGCGTCTTCTCGTTCGGACGTGATAAGCGTACACCGAAGAGACATTCACATTTATGTAGATACATAGATGTCCGATCGCCATAAAACCGTGCCTAAAGTCTTCCCCGGGTAGACATTAGTAAGTGCACAAAATTTTAGCTCTTTATGTCTTGTGGTTCAGACGTGATAAACGTACACCGAACAGACATTCACATTTATAGTTATAGATGTGCAAGATCGTCCTCCAATGATTTCGATCTTCAGCACACAGTTTGCTGGACTCGTCAACGATGACAGGCCGTAATCTCACCGTAGGATGGTGATGCATTACTGGCACCTCTTCCTGATGGGGCAAATCGTTTTCTGCTTATCCGAGACAATCAGCTGGTTATTAAAAAATCACACGTCGGCCCGAACACTTTATACTCGAACATAATACGTGTTCCACAATTCTACAACTGACCGACGTTAAAGATGTAGTCCATACTGAAATTTCAACCGGTATAGCTGTTAAGCCGTTTCGTACCTTTTAATTTGAACACCCCTCGTATTTTTAACAGCGTCCTTAGTAGCAATGATTAAAATTTGCAATTCTTGATAAGGGGCATATACCTCATGAGAGACTTTCAGACGTCTAAGACACTGAAACCTGCCTCATACATCACACCATCCATATCTGAAAACCGTATGAAAAGGCGAACAGTAGTTTCTGAGATTAACGAGGACGAACAGACAGACGTGGCGTTATTTTTTTCCCATAGAAATATACTAGCTTAAACCTGCGGCTCCGCTCGCGTGTTGTTTTGATTGTGATAGATAAGCTATCATTCAGTAGTGTGCTATGAGATCAAATCACACGTAAAAACGCACTGGTTTCCAAGAATCTAATCACGAAATTCAGCAATAATTATTGTAATAATATCACAGATCGATCGCTTGATGTAATCCGCAAAACGTCAATTTCTTTCTTTCTTTCTTTTTCTTTTCTTTTTGTTTAGTTTTCAGTGCTTTGCTTATTTATTCTTTTATTTCGATATTCATATGCTTATCCTTACAAAGAAAGAGCTGAAAACATTGTAGCACGCATAGACCAAAGATATGGCCTGTGGCGTCACGTTTCGCTGTATGTAACCTCCTTGCAAACGTCATCGCTGGCCTTCAGTCCGAATTTTTTTTATCATTTGACGACTTTCAACTACCATATCTTCCACCCCCTTATAGCTATCGACTTGGAACTGCTATGATGTACTACGGGAGACTTCGGACAACAAACATTCTTTTGCGTTCTGTAATGTTCGCTGCAGAGCGAAATATTAACAGACACAAACGTAGAATTTTATATACACCGACAACTTTCCAACCCAATATATTCCACCCTTTTATCATTATCAACCGTCAAGCAATAATGCAACCAATAGAAATCATTTTCAAAGAGTAAATATAATTTTCAAAGAGTAATTATTGTTCCGCATTCCGCGTTATATTCTTCAAATTTCTAAACATCGATCAGATCGATATAAAACCGTGCCTAAAACCTTCACCGGGTAGACATTATTAACTGTACAGATTGTTACCTCTTTATGTCTTGTGGTTCACACATGATAAACGTAGACGAAACAGACATTCACATTTATAGATATAGACGTGCAAGATCGTCCTCCAACGATTTCGATCTTCAGCACACAGTTTGCTGGACTCGTCAACGATGACAGGCCGTAATCTGACCGTAGGATGGTGATGCATTACTGGCACCTCTTGCTGATGGGGCAAATCGTTTTCTGCTTATTCCGAGAAGGTCAGCTGGTTATTAAGAAGTCACGCGCCGGCCTGGACACATTATACTCGAATATAATACGTGTTCCACAATTCTACAACTGACCGACGTTAAAGATGTAGTCCATACTGAAATTTCAACCGGTATGGCTGTTAAGCCGTTTCGTACCTTTTAATTTGAACACCCCTCGTATTTTTAACAGCGTCCTTAGTAGCAATGATTAATATTTGCAGTTCTTGATAAGGGGCATATACCTCATGAGAGACTTTCAGACGTCTAAGACACTGAAACCTGCCTCATAAATCACACCATTCATATCTGAAAACCGTATGAAAAGGCGAACAGTAGTTTCTGAGATTAACGAGGACGAACAGACGGACGTGGCGGTATTTTTTTTCTATAGAAATATACTAGCTTAAATCTACGGCTCCGCTCGCGTGTTGGTTGATTATGATAGATAATCTATTTTTCAGTAGTGTGCTATGAGATCAAATCACACGTAAAAGTGCACTCGTTTCCAAGAATCTAATCACGAAATTCAACAATATTAATTTTAATAATATCATAGATCGATCACTTGATGTAATCCGCGAAACGTTTTTATTCCCGTTTTTACTGCTTCGTTTATTTATTCTTGTGTTTCCTTATTCGTATGGGTATCCTTACAGAGAAAGAGCTGAAAATATAGTAGCAGTGATAGACCAAAGATATGGCCTGTCACATCACGTTTCGCTGTATGTAACCTCCTTACTATAGAGTCGCAAACTTCATCGCTGACCTTCAGTCCGATTTTTTAAAATAATTTGACGACTTTCAACCACCATATCTTCCACCCCCTTATAGCTATCGACATGGAACTGCTCTGGTGTACAACGGGAGACTTCGGACAACAATTACATACAGACCATTCTTTTGCGTTCTGTAGTTTTCGCTGCAGAGCGAAATATTAACACACACACACACACACACACACACACACACACACACACACACGTAACCGATAACTTTTCATCCCAGTATCCTCCATCCTTTTATCATTAGCTACCCTTAAGCAACAATGCAACCAATAAAATCATTTTCAAAGAGTAAATATAATTTTCAAAGAGTAATTATTGTTCCGCATTTCGCGTTATATTCTTCAAATTGTTAAACATCTATCAGATCGCTATAAAACCGTGCCTAAAACCTATCTTAGGTATAAGTAAGTAACTGTACAAGTATTTAAGTCTCTGCGTCTTCTCGTTCGGACGTGAGAAGCATACACCGAACAGACATTCACATTTATGTAGAAAAATAGCTATCCGATCGCCAAAAAACCGTGCCTAAAGCCTTCCCCGGGTCGACGTTAGTAAGTGCACAAATTTTTAGCTCTTTATGTCTTGTGGTTCAGACGTGATAAACGTACACCGAACAGACATTCACATTTATAGATATAGAAGATGTGCAAGATCGTCCTCCAATGATTTCGATCTTCAGCACACAGTTTGCTGGACTCGTCAACGATGACAGGCCGTAATCTGACCGTAGGATGGTGATGCATTACTGGCACCTCTTCCTGATGGGGCAGATCGTTTTCTGCTTATTCCGAGAGTCAGCTGGTTATTAAGAAGTGACGCGTCGGCCCGGACACAGCGCCAGGAAGCTGCGGGTCGTCCATCATGTCGGCGCGGTGCTATGCCCCTCCCCAGAGGCGACAAAAGGCGCTGATTGTGCGGCCGCGGCCGCCCGCGAAGCCGCCGGGGGTTCCCCCGCTGGGCGCCGCCAGTCGATTACTCGATTAGTCGATTAGCCGCGTCTGCCGCGGCGCCGCCTTTGTCCGCCCACGCCGCCCCCACAGCTCCATCGCACGCACAGTGGCGAGACCCGCACTGCCGCCTCCGTGGCGACGCGCTGATCAGTCGCTCCGACAACTGCTGCCCTATCTGTTGAGCTAAAGAGCCGACTGACCTTTTCGGAACGTCAACAAACGTATCGTGAAGTGTCACTCACTAAAGGCGAGCAGAATACTTGGCACCATATTCACAGTGCCATAGTAACACAGACAGGAGAGGCAAATATACGAGGCGCGTCCAGAAAGTATGTTCCGTTTCAATTGATCTCCGCTGCAGCGCTGCGATTGCAGTTCCGCGCATGCGCTGTAGACGATGTGTATCAAGGTGAAGAACGTGCGCCATTTGGAGATCTCTGTCAGTTACGTACGCTTTGTTGCACTTGTTTGAAATGTCGGCTTTGAATGAAAATCCCACCGCCTGTCAAATCAGGTCGGTGATACGGTTTCTGAATGCGAGGAAAGTGAAACCAAGTGAAATTTATCGGCAAATTTGCGATGTTTACGGACCAAATGCGATGAGTGTTTCGATGGTGAGAAGATGGTTCCGACCAATGGCGGGTGTAGTGATGTTCACGATGAAGAACGAAGTAGGCGTCCACCTTTAGTTACAGAAGAACTGGTTCACGCAATTGATGACAAGATCTAGGACATCTCAAGTCCTTCCTTCGCGGTCATCACTTCACCAATGACGACGAGCTGAAAGAAACTGTTTCCAACTGGTTGAAGACACAGGCGGCAGATTTCTATGAAGAAGGTATACAACACCTGGTGCTACGCTATGACAAATGCCTGCAAAATTTCGGCAGTTATGTGGAAAACCAGTTTAAGAGTTGTAGAATTTTGTCCAATAAAAATTTCTTCTGTATCTGTGTACAATTTTATTTTATTAGCAAACGGAATTTACTTTCTGGACGCGCCTCGTACTTTCTTCATTTATTGCCCTGAACTGCTAGGTGTAGTACGTTCCTCTACTCTGGTAAATGATAAAGCGACAATATTCTGAAACTTCGTGGCAGATTAAAATTATGTGCCGGAAGCGGGACTCGAACCTGGGACGTTTGCCTTTCGCGGTCAAGCGCTCTACCGACTGAGCTATCCCGACACGACTCACGATGCCGCCTCACAAATTTACTTCCACCAGTATCTCACCTCCTACTTTACAAACTACACAGAACCTCTTCTGAGAAATTTGCATGACTGGCACTCCTGGAAGAAAGGATGTGGCGGAGACATGGCTTAGCCACAGCCTAAGGGATGTTTCCAGCAGCCATGTCTCCACCATATCCTTTCTTCCAGGAGTGCTACTCTTGCAAGTTTCGGAGGAGAGCTTCTGTGAAGTTTCGAAAGTAGGAGGCGAGGTACTAGCGGAAGTAAGATTGTGAGGCGGCATCGTGAGTCGTGTCGGGATAGCTTAGTCGGTATACAGCTTGCCCGCGAAAGGCAAAGGTCCAAGGTTCGAGTCCCGGTTCCAGCGCACAATTTTAATCTGCCAGGAATTTTCATATCAGCTCACACTCCGCTGCAGAGTGAAAGTTTCGTTCTGGAAACATCCCATAGGCTGTGGCTAAGCCATTTCTCCACCATATTATTACTTTCAGGAGTGCTAGTCTTGCGAGTTTCGCAAGAGAGCTTCTGTGAAGTTTGTAAAGTTGCAGGAGAGGTACTGGCGGAAGTAACGTTGTGAGGTGGCATCATGAGTCGTGTCGGGGTAGTTCAGTCGGTAGAGCGCTTGCCGGCAAAAGGCAAATTCAAATGTTTGTAAATCTATCGGACCAAACTGCGTGGTCATCAGTCCGGAGCTTACAAACTATTTAAACTAAGATAAACTAACCTAAGGACAACACACACACACACACACACACACACACACACACATGCCTCAGGGAGGAGTCGAATCTCCGACAGCGAGCAACCGCGCGCTCCGCAGCGAGGTGCCTTAGACCTCTCGACTACTCCACCACGGCCGAAAGGCAAAGGTCCTTGATTCGAGTCCCGGTTCCGGCACACAATTTTAATCTGCCAGGATCTTTCATATCAGCGCACACTCCGCTGCAGAGTGAAAGTTTCGTTCTGGCCACAATATTCTGTCTATTCCTTAGGAGTAACGTATTTCGTGTTTAGTTATCCGCTATTCGCTTAAAGGAACATTAGACTTTAACTATCGTCGTCGAATAGCTTGAAGTGCTTTCACATATGGAATGTAACAGAGATATTTGTAGCGATACACACAAATTTTCAAACATAACCGCGGTGCTTTCCGCTTTCGACTCCGCTCTCCTTTCAAAATTATCCTTTCCTCAATTATTGTCTTCGCCTTTCAACTTTCACCTGATAGTTGGAAGGAGAACGCGAGCAGTCGGCGTATTTCGTTGATCAGTTGTTGATAACTTACGATACCGCTGTTTCTTCGATACCTACATTAAACACGTGGATTTTTTCTTCTAATAATCCCTCTCCCTCCCACACACACACACGCTATAATTAATCTTCAAACTTGTGTACAGAGTTTCATCCATGATTCTTTCCATTGTCCCAACTAATTCCCGAAAGATTGCTATTTTTACAATACTACAATTCTTATTTTAGCAAGAGACCGGGCCATTACGTTTCATTCTGCACATCACGTAATGAGTAATCCCCATTGTCAAATTCCATTCCTCTAATAAAGAACCTGCTGTCTGTTAAACAATTTTCGAAGATCGACGTTTCATTTATTTTTTGATACCATGATTAAATTTTAGCACGGTCTGCCAATTATTGTTATGTGAAGCTTAACGTGTCCAAATCCTTATCTACGGTAATAAGTCTCCATACATTAAATAATCTATTAATGTAACACTGCCGCAATGGAGTAGGCGAGTGGTCTAAGGGGCCTCGCTACGGAGCGCGCGCTTGCTCGACGTCGGAGGTTCGTGTCCTCCCTGGGACATGAGTGTTTGTGTTGTCCTTAGGTTAGTTTAACTTAGTTTAAGTAGTTTGTAAGCCCAGGGACTAATAACCAACGCAGTTAAGTCCCATAGATTTACAAACATTTGAATTAGAAAGTAACACTTATTTTCCAGCAAATACAGTTCAGGGAGAAGAAATAAAAACTTTGTCGATGACATAGTAATATTGTCAGAAACTTCAAAGGATCTGGAAGAGCATTTGAATCGAATGGGCAGTGTCTTGAAAGGAAGGTATCAGATGAACATTAACAAGAGCAAAACGATGGTAATGGAATGTAATGTCAGAAAATCAGGAGATACTGAAGGAATTAGATTAGGAAATGAGACAATAAAAGTAGTAGAAGAGTTTGTTATTTGGGTAGCAAAATAACTTAGGATGGTCGAAGTAGAGAAGATATAACATGCAGAATGGCTATGGGAAGAAAAGCGTTTCTAAAGAAGGGAAAATTGTTAACATCCAATATTAATTTAAATGTTAGGAAGTCTCTTTTAAAGCATGTGTTTGGAGTGTAGCATTATATGGGAGTGAAACGTGGACGAGAAGGAGTTCAGACAAAAAGATGAAAGAAGCTTTTGAAATCTGGTGCTACAGACGAACGATGAAAATTAGATGGGTAGATCACGTAATTAGTTGCTTAACCGAAATGGGGAGAAAGGAGTTTCTGGCGTATCCTGACTAAGAGAAGGGATAAATTGATAGGACATAGTTTGAAAGTCAAGGAATTGTCAACTAAACATTAGAAGGAAGTGTGTGGGATAAAAATCGTAGAGGAGAGCGAGAGACGATTACAGTACGCAGATTCAAAAGGATGTAGGTTGCCGAACGTATTCTCAGATGAGAAGTCTTGAAGAGGATAGGCTACCGTAGAGAGTTGCATCAAACCAGTCAGCGGATTGAAAACCCCAAGCCGGCCGCGGTGGCCGAGGGGACTGAGGCGCTTCAGTCACGGCCTGCACGGCCACTACGGTAGGGGGTTCGAATCCCCCCTCGGGCATGGATATTTGTGCCGTCCTAGTTCGTAAGTAGCTCATAAGTAGTTTGTAAGTTTAGGGACTGATGACCCCTTAGTTAAGTCCCATTAAAAAAAAAAAATAAAAAAAAAAAAAAAAAAAAAAAAGAAAGAAAACCCCAACAACAACAACAACAACAGTTGCCTGTTAACCGATGAGCTATTTGGAGGTAGCTCCTTGCAACTTTTTATTGTGATATTTCGAGCCTGTTGTGACAACCTTGATTGATACTTCCGACATTAAATCACTTCATTCATTTACGTTGCCGTTTCAGCCTCATTCTTATCAGAATTGACCTTAGTTGCTTTTTCGAAACTGACCTATAGAAACAACAGAGTTGGCTAATAAAATATGTTCAAATGTTTGGTAATCTTAATGTACTTAACTGCGGGATCATCAGTTCCTAAACTTACAAACTACTTATGAACTAAAAACGACACAAACATCCATGCCCGAGGGGTGGATTCGGACCCCCGTCCGTAGCGGGTGTGCAGACTGTGACTGGCCCGCCGCAGACCGCTCGGTCACTGCGGCCGTCAGTTGGCGTATCGCTATAGAGTCCAAGATAGAAGTGATAGTTGAAATATTAGAATTTGTGGAGAACGTAGACAATTATCTATACATATTATGAAAATGTGTGTATGTTCCACAACTCCTAATAATCCAGCATGCTTATGGAATATCACTATATTTGTGGTATTCGATTCACGATATCCTGTGAGAAAGGACACAGAACATAGTAACTGACGGGAAGTCATCAAGTAAAACGGGAGCGGGATCTGGCGTTCCGCAGGAAAGTGTTGTTGTGCCCCTACTGCTCGCAAATTATTGATAAAGGAGGGGAAGGAAGAAGGATTAGAAAAGAAGGGATTGCATTAGGGCAATGTGAGCCGGGCCGGGAATCGAACCCGGGTCTTTCGCTTCGGCACAACGGTCGCCTAAACCACTTGGCTACCCGTGCTCTCCTCTCAAACTTTCATACCAATATAAGAAGCCACTAATGTTCCTTATGCCTCACGGCAAAGACCGTGCGGTCTGAAGCGTCAGTTACGGACCACACCGCTGCTTGCATCGGAGGTTCTGGTGTGTGTGTGTGTGTGTTGTGTGTGTGTGTGTGTGTGTGTGTGTCAAAAGCACTGAAAACGAGATAAATAAGATATATGCATGGTTCTAAAACTGGTAACTGGCCGTAAATAATGAAAAGTGTGAAGTCGTCCGAATCACTAAAAGAAATCAGATAAATGTGATTTACGTGATAATTCAGTCAAATATACATGCAACTAAATTCCTAGGAATTACAATTACGAAGAACTTAAGTTGGAGAGAAGAAATTTCGTAGGGAGGGGGAACCAAAGGCTACGTTTCTTCGGCATAACAGTTCTACTAAGGAACTGCCTGCTCTACATTTCTGTGTCCTGATTGAAGTATTGCTGCGCATTGTCAGATGCCCAGCAAGTGGGACTGACGGATAATTTAGAGAAAGTTCAGAGAAGACCAGCCCGTTTTGTATTATCACGATAGAAAAGAGAGTCTCACTGAAATGATGCACGAGTTGGGTTGTAAATCGATAAAAGGAAGACGTTATTCGTTGCGGCGAGATCTATTTGCGAAATTCCTTTCATCAACTTTCTCTTCCGAAAGCGAAAATATTTTGTTAGCACCCACCTACACGTGGAGAGATGATTATCATAATAAAATAAGGGAAACCTGATCGAAACCAGAAAAGGTGAGGTGTTTCTTTTTCCCCGCGGCCTATTAAAGAATAAAACGGTAGAAAAATGTTAGATTATTCATAGCATTTAATGTTTGATCAGTGAAAGCAAATATAGCATTTTATATTGAATAACTTTGCTGGAAACCAAATTGACTTTTGTTAGTATCGTATTTTTACAAACATGAGAAGCTACTCTTCAATAAAGTACTTTCTCGAGAAAATACATCTTCTTAAGTCTGGATTATTGTGTTGTGCACAAGACATATGACGTGACGACACGAGATGAGCCCAAGTGGGGTAAGACATGGCGAAGAAGCTTGCCTTTACATACGACTTCCTTTTCGCACTCAGCATGGCATTTGTGTTTCAAGTATGCCAAATCTTGCTGGCATCATGCACTCACGAAGTTCTTGAACAAAATAGGGAGCTGTCACACATGAACACCGTGTTTAGGTAGGAGTTGGAGGGTAGAACACAGGTATCAGCCATGCCCTCATCGATCGCTATCCCCCGCTACCCTCCACCTCACACGATTCACACACGTTTCGCGAATAGAAGTTTACAGCTTCGTAACCTTATTTTGCAGTAATAAAGACTGGAAAGTTGGCAAGTTACTCCAATATTTAAGAAAGAGAATAGGAGTCATCCCCAAAATTACAGTCCAATCTCATTGACGTCGCTTTGCAGTAGGATTTTGGAATATATACTTTGTTAGAACATTATGAACTACCTCGAAGAGAACGACCTATTAACCAATGGTCAACAAGGATTCAGAAAGAATCGCTCTTGCAAAACACAGCTTGACCTTTATTCACATGAAGTGATAAGTGCCATTGTCAAGGGATCTCAAATCGATTGCATATTTCTGGAGTTTGCTTTTGACGCTGCACCTCACAAGCGGCTTCTGATGAAATTGCGTGCTTCTGGAATATCGCCCCAATTGTGCGACTGGATTCACGATTTCCTATCAGAAAGGACACAGTTCGGGTAAGTCATTGAGTAAAACAGAATTGATATCTGGCGTTCCTCAGGGAAGCGTTATAGGTCCCCTATTCATCCTTGTGTTTATAAACGATTTAGGAGACAATCTGAATAGCCTCCTTAGACTGTTCGCGGATGATGCTGTCGTTTATCGGTTAGTGAAGTCAATGGAGGATCAAAAAACTGCAAAGAGATTTAGCCAAAATTTCTACATGGTGCGAAAATCGGCAATTGACACTAAATAATGAAAAGTGTGAAGTAAAACACATGACCACTAAAAGCAATCCGCTGAACTTCAATTACTTGACAAATCAGTCAAACCTTAAGGTCGTAAATTCTACCAAATACCTAGCAGTTAAAATTACGAACAACTTCGACTGGACAGAACACTTACAAAATATTGTGGGGAAGGCGAACCAAAGAGACTGCCCACATCACATTTATGCGTCTTCTCCTGGAGTACTGTGGGACGCTCACCAGTTGGAACTGACGGAAGGTATTGAGAAGTACCAGTATATCAATTATATATTTTATTACGTTTTATTATATATTTCATTATATTGAGAAGGTTCAGAGAAGGGCAGCTCGTTTTGTTTTATCACGTTACGGGAGGGGAGAGGGGGGGGGGAATCGTCCCGGAAATGTTGCACGAATTGGGGTGGAAATCATTAAAAGAAACTTTATTCGTTGCAGCGTGATCTGTTTGCGAAGTTTCAATCACCGACTTTTACTTCTGAATGTGAAAATATTTTCTAGCTCTCACCTACTTAGGGAGACATGACCATCCCAATAATATAAGAGAAATCAGATCGAAAACGGAACGATTCAGGTATTCTTTCTTCCCGCGCGCTATTAGAGAATGGAACGGTAGAGATAAGTTATGAAAGTGGTTAATGAACCCTCTGGCAGGCACTTAAATGTGAAATCTAGGTAGATGTAGATTTGCTTTTCACTCAATTATGCCACTTCACCGTTATTCTATTATGTATTATAACCTGTTGAATTCATCGATTTGGTTTCCAACATTGAAAGTATTGCAAAAACTGATATATTTTCATGTCTAGTAGTTTGATGTTAGTAAATCGAGTTTGAATCATACACATACATTTTCGTTTTGTTTTCATGCTGGAATGCTGAGCTGTGTTTACGTCCGTTTGCAGAAGAAACGGTACTTTTAAATACTATCTCTGGCGCTATTATGTAAGATTCAAGCAGTATATACGAGGGTAAGTCAATCATTATCCGCAAAGTAGTTGTAAAATTTTATTGTAATAAAATACGAAACATACAAGAACATCAATTTTCGACATAGTCTCCTTGCTTTTCAATTCACTTCGTCCATCGCTCTACAAGTTTCCTTATGCCCTCATAAAAGAAGGTTTTCGGTTGAGCTGCGAGCCAGGAATGCACCGCTTCCTTCACTGCTTCGTCCGAGTCAAATCGACGGCCCCTTGATGCCTGTTTGAGTGGACCATACAAGTGATAGGCAGAAGGGGATAGATCGTGAATATATGGAGGATGATCCAGTACTTCGAATTTGAGTTTCTGGAGCGTTTCAGCAGTGTGGACAGCAGTATGCGGACGGGCATTGTCGTGCAACAACACAACACATTCTGACAGCAATCCTCGGCGTTTGCTTCGAATTACAGGCTTTAGCCTGTCAGTAAGCATCTCACTGTAACGTACACTGTTTATTGTTGTGCTCCTTTCACCATAATGTTCCAGTACGGGACCTTGTGCATCCCAAAAAGCCGTAAGCATCAGTTTTTCTGCGGACGCTTGGGTCTCGAACTTTTCCTTGCACGGAGAATTTTGATGTTTCCATTTACTCTCCGGCTCGTAATGATCGTCACCAGTAATGATTCTGTCTAAAAAGTTGTCCCCTTTGTAACCATGGCGATCCAAGATTTTTTTTTCTTTTTTTGCAGATGTGGAGGCGCGTTTGCTTATGCAACTGTGCGAGTTGTTTTGGGACCCATCTTGCAGAAACATTACGAAACCCAAGTCTGTTGTGAATAATTTTGTAGGCAGAACCATGACTAATTTGAAGACGACGAACCACTTCATCAAGTAAATCGTCTGTCTAAGAGAATCATTTCACGTGATCGCTCAATGGTTTCTTCATTTGTGGCGGTAAATGGTCGTCCAGCTCCTTCATCGTGCTTAACACTCGTGCGACCATTTCGGAATTTTTCAATCCACTCGTACACACTCTGTTGTGGCAAAACACTGCTCTCGTACTGTACTGAAATTCTTCTATGAATTTCGGCACTTATTACATCTTCCGCCCACAAAAAACCTATCACTGAACATTGCTCTTCTTTGGTGCAAATATACAGCGGAGCAGCCATGATTAACAGCACGGCAGCGACAACGAATCTAACGTAGCAGCTTGAAAATTGCAAAGGTATAACAACAAATATGCAAAGCATGCGTCACCAACGTAAAACGAAAGTACCACCAACATAAAAATATAACTAAATTGCGGATAATAATTGACTTACCCTCGTGTACTCCTTCACAAGAGAATTTTCTTAGAGCAATGCGTAGGACGTGTGTGGTCATATCTGTTCAGAGTTCGTTTTCAGTTTACAGCCAGAGGGAAGTTGCCGTGCGAGCTCTGAGTGTATCTTTCCGTTGGCTACATGTGGTGCAATAGCGAGGGGCCCGGCGTTTGTTTTCCTATGGCAGAGTTTATGTAGACAGTCCGTTCCGCGAAGAGCGTCTGTGCACGGCACAAAATTAGGACTAAAGCCAGAAATATTCTTATTTGTAAATACTGTGTTAGAACTTCCCTCTATTACTGATAAAGCTTAAGCACCTAAGGATCGTTACATTCTGAGGTAGGTATACCGTTGGAATACAATAGTAGTTACCACAACGAAATCCTGTCTCGTAATATTGCAGAAAATCCAAAGAAATTCTGGTCATATGTGAAGTACACTAGCGGAAAATCACAAACAATACCTTCACTACGCGATAGCAATCGTAATACTACCGATGACAGTACTGCTAAGGCAGAATTACTAAACACAGCTTTCCGAAATTCGTTCACCAAAGAAGACGAAGTGAACAATCCAGTATTCAATGCAAAAACAACTGCCAGCATACGAAACTTAGAAGTAGATGTTCCTGGAGTAGAAATCCAATTTAAGTCACTAAAAAAAGCAAATCTTCCGGGCCAGATTGTATAGCAACTATATTACTCTCAGTGAATGCTGATGCAATAGCTCCTAACTTAGCTATTATTTACAACCGATCACTCAGCGAAATATCCGTACCCAAAGACTGGAGAGTTGCCCAACTTACTCCAATATTCAAGAAAGGCAATAGGAGTGATCCCCAAAATTACAGGCCTACCTCATTGACGTCGATTTGCAGTAGGATTTTGGAACATATACTAAGTTCGAATATTATGAAGTACCTCGAAGAGAACGACTTATTAACCAATAGTCAACACGGATTCAGAAAGTATCGCTCTTGCGAAACACAGCTTACCCTTTTTTCACATGAAGTGTTAAGTGCCATCGACAAGGGATCTCAAATCGATTCCATATTTCTGGATTTCCGGAAGGCTTTTGACACTGTATCCCACAAGCTGCTTCTAATGAAATTGCGTGCTTATGGAATAGCTCCCAAATTGTGCGATTGAATTCTTATCAGAAAGAACACAGTTCGTTGTAATTGACGGTAAGTCATCGAGTAAAACAGAAGTGATATCTGGCGTTCCACAGTGAAGCGTTATAGGTTTAGGAGACAATCTGAATAGCTCCCTTAGACTGTTCGCGGATGATGCTGTCGTTTATCGGTTAGTGAAGTCAACAGAGGATCAAAAGCAACTGCAAATCGATTTAGACAAATTTTCTACATGGTGTGAAAATTGGCAATTGACACTAAATAAAGAAAAGTATGAAGTAATACACATGACCACTAATAGAAATCCGCTGAACTTCAGTTAAGCGACAAGTCAGTCAAACTTCAAGGTCGTAAATTCTACCAAATTCCTAGGAGTTACAATTACGAACCACTTAGACTCGAGAGAACACATAGAAAATATTATGGGGAAGGCGAACCAAAGGTTACGTTTCATTGGCAGAACGCTTCGGAGATGCACCAGCTCCACCAAAGAGACTGCCTACATTACACTTGTGCGTCCTCTCCTGGGGTACTGTAGCTCCTTGTGGGACCCTCACCAGGTGGGTCGGACGGAAGACATTGAGAAGGTTCAGAGAAGGGCAGCTCGTTTTGTTTTACCACACTACGGGTGCGAAATCGTCACGGAAATGTTGCACTAATTGGGGTGGAAATCATTAAAAGAAAGACGTTATTCATTGCGGCGTGATCTGTTTGCGAAGTTCCAATCAGCGATTTTTACTTATGAATGTGAAAATATTTTTCTAGCACCCACCTACTTAGAGAGACATGGCCATCCCAATAAAATAAGAGAAATCAGATCGAAAACGGAACGATTTAGGTGTACTTTCTTCCCACACGCTATTAGAGAATGGAAAGGTAGAGAAAAGTGATGAAAATAGTTAATGAACTGTCTGCCAGGCACTTAAATGTGATTTTCAGATTATCTATGTAGATGTAGATGAATAGTGATTAACAGAACTTAGTTTCAGAATCAGGGTGGGTTTGCCAACGAGACGAGAGATCTCAGAACGCTTTTCATCATTGCCGAATTGTGCGCGAATATCCTTAATTTAATACCCAGACTCAACGAAATGTGAAACACATGTTCCGTAACCTGTGAAATGGACCAGAAATTGATCGGAAATTTACAGAATACTATAAGACAGCGGCCCATTAACCCTTTGAGGCGTAGTGACTTTATTTGTATCCATCTTAGCTTTTATTACATAGTGGTTTCAAGTAGAGCCACCTTCTGTTCGTCCTGCTTAGTGCTGCTATCTGTGAGAATTTTTAGTTATTACTGTTTTGTTGTCGTAAAAAGTTGTGAATACTTCTGTTTGCATCAGCTATAGTGGCTGCTGTTCAATTTACAACACTAAATATTTATTGAGCATATATAACGTATGTTCCTAGGTATTTATTTATTAAAATGTTGTAAATATATTCTGAAGTATACAACTACACACAACAATATATATAGTTAGAACAATAGCCGCATTTCCATGGTGGCTTCATATAGGATCACTGTGCTTGTGTGCCATTAGAAGGAGAGCTGCAACAACGTGGGCAGTCTAGTTGTGGTACTGTCAGATGTGATCGCGAATGCTTACCACAATTGAACCATGATTAGGAATTCAATAGAGGGGATTCTGAAGGGAAGGCGAAGTGGAGGAATAGGAGATATGATACCGCGAGAAGAATCTGACAGTGCGCTGAAGGACTTGAGTCGAAACAAGGCCCCTGGAGTAGATTATATTACGTCTGAGCTGCTGATTTCGTTAGGAGAGCCAGTCATAAAAATGTTCAACCTTGTATACAAGTTGTGTGAGTCAGGGGAAATACCTTCAGACTTCAAGAAGAATATCGTAATTCCAATTCCAAAGAAAGCAAGTGCAGACAGGTGTGAAAATTACAGAACTATCAGTTTAATAAGTCCTGGTTGCAAAATACTAACACGAATTATTTACAGACGAATGGAAAAACATGTGGAATCTGACCTCGGGTAAGATCAGTTTGGATTTAGGAAAAATGTGGGATCACGGGAGACAATACTTCACATTACGACTTATCTTAGAAGATAGGCTGAAGAAGGGCAAACATACGTTTCTGATGTTTGTAAATTTGGAGAAACCTTTTGACTGGAATACACTCTTCCAAACTCTGAAGGTAGCAGCGGTAAAATATAGGGAGCGAAGTGTTGTATTCAACCTATACAAAAACCAGACAGTGGTAATTAGACTCGAAGGGCAAGAAAGGGACGCAGAGGTTGGGAAGGGAGTAAGACAGGGTTGTAGCCTTTCCCCAATGTTGTTCAATCTGTACATTGAGCAAGCAGTGAAGAAATGGAAGGAGAAATTTGGAGAGGGAATTACAGTTCAAGGAGAAGAAATAAAAAGTTTGCGGTTTTCCGATGACATAGTAATTTTGTCAGAGACTGCAAAGGATCTTGAAGAGCAGTTGAATTGAATGGACAATGACTTGAAAGAAAGATATAAGATGAACATTAACAAGAATAAAACGAAGGTATTGGAATGTAATGTCAGAAAATGAGGCGATGCTGAAGGAATTAGATTAGGTAATGAGACAATAAAAGTAGTAGATGAATTTTGTTATTTGGGTAGCAAGATAACTTCTGATGGCCGAGGTAAAGAAGATATAAAATGCAGAATGGCTATGGGGAGAAAAGCGTTTCGAAAAAAGCGAAACTTGTTAACATCCAGTATTAGTTTAAATGTTAGAAGTCCTTTCTGAAAGCATTAGTTTGGAGTGTAGCATTTTATGGGAGTGAAACGTGGACCATAAGGAGTTCGGACAGAAAGATTATAGAAGCTTTTGAAATGTGGTGCTACAGACGAATGATGAAGATCAGATGGATAGATCACGTGACTAATGAGGAGGTGCTTAACCGAATTGGGCAGAAAAGGAGTTTCTGGCATATCTTAAGAGAAGAGATAGATTGGTAGGACACATTCTGAGACATCAAGGAATTGTAACTTAGCATTAGAAGGAAGTTTCTGGGGTAAAAATCGTAGAGGGATACCGAGGAACGAATACAGTAAGCAGATTCAAAAGGATGTAGGTTGCCGAACATATTATCAGATGAAGAGACTTGCACAGGACCGGGTAACGTGGGGAGCTGCATCAAACCAGTCTGCGGACTGAAGACCACAACAACAACAACAGAGGGGATTGTAAATGATCAGTAAGGAATGGTGGAATAGCCTGTATAAAATGGAAAGACAAACATATTGTAATGTTTTCATTAACCATCAGTTCTCAAGATGATGTTTCTGTTGTAAACAGAAAGGAGGCAGCAAATTGCTTCTCCCGCCACAGCTAAGGCATATCATGCGAATATGGGATGTGTTGACCAAGCTGATATGTTACGGTCTTTCTATGCAATTGATAGAAAAGCAAAAAGGTCCTTGTTTTGGTACTTTGAAGATGTATCTGTTGTACATTCATGTATTTTGTACATACTTTGCAACACCGATAAAAGTGTAAGACTCAAAGAATGTAGAAGAAATGTTGTAATTGATACTAGGTACTAGAAATATGTCAGGTTTACCCGGTCCATCATGTAGTACACCAACCCCTAAGAGATTCAAGCTACAGGTGCCCATGGAGAAAGTCTGAAGCAAAACACATGTGGCAGCATGGGCGTCTACAACGACGACCGTAGCGTAGTACGAAAAAGACTACTCATAGATTCAGATGCTATTGTAAAACGTGTGGTGTACGCTTATGTTTGTCATCTGACAGGAATTTTGAGGCTATTCATGGTACGTTGTGTATTTTCGTATGTATTGTGGGCATTGTTATTTGCCACAATTGCTTCAATTGGAGCCACCCCCTAATTTGTAAACAAATGTACAAAAAAATTATATATTTTTTATTTTCATTTCCTTATAGTGTATTCGAACTATTTCAATCAGTTCCACATGAAATTCAGTGGTTTTATGTTCTTTGCTTCAAAGGATTAATTGTCTTCCATATACAGTGAATTTTTTGACCAGTACAAAATCACAGGTACGCGTAAAGCGCGCGAGTGATTACTTTTAATAAGAGAGGCAAAAGTACGGACTTGCATAATTACATACAAGAGCGCGCGGTTGCTCCCCGTCGGAGGTTCGAGTCCTCCCTCGGGCTAGGGTACTTGCGTCATTCTTAAGTTAGTTGAAGTAGATCGTAAGTCTATGGACTGAAACTACAGTAGTTAAGTCCTATAGATTTACAAATATTTTTGCTTGTAAAAAAATACATACAATTATCATTGATATCAGTCTTCTACATAATTCATATCACACATAGATTTCTTACTGTTAGGTTCGAGCAACATGCTATTCAATATATAGTATATATTGAGTGTGGCGGGAGACGTGCAGGGAGACGTGCAGGGAAGAGTCCTCTGCAGTCGGATTGGTCACTGTGTCCTCGGTGGCAGAATGGTCAACGCGTCTGCCTAGTAAGCAGGAGATCCCGGGTTCGAATGCCGGCCGGGCATAAATTTTCATTCGCCACACATTGGTATTACAACTAAACCTAGTACAGTGAAACCATAAGTGATCGAAAATTGCGATTTATTTCATTTCAACATGCTATTATTGCTGAGATGCTTAGGGAACTAAATTGAGAATCCTGGAGGGATGGCGACCTTCTTTTCTAGAAACAATATAGAGGAAGTGTAGCAGAGGGCAGGCCTCACAAGCTGACTACGGAACAATACTTCTCCTGCCAACTTACACTTCGTCGCTTAAAGACGACAAAATTGACAAAAATTATGGCTCGTACAAAAGGCATACTGGCATTCGTTTTTCCATCATTCATCTGAGAATTCGAACATGAAAGGAAGTGACTACTAATGGCACGAAATACCCACAGGACCTGCAAAAACCTCACATAGCAAACGACAAAGCAGTCAGATTCTCAGAAGCAATGAACACTCATGAAAATTCTTTTCTTTTTATCCTTTATAGCAGATTACCAGGCGTATTTTTCGAATAAAATGACTTCAGTTAACATCGAAGGTTTGTCTGTAAACACAGAACTTTCAGACATGCGCAGCAAATGCAAAGGCGCTTGTTTTATCTCGCAGAGAAGAACCATCAGCCATGGACCAAATACAAAATGTATGGTACTAGCCTCATATAGACTCCATAGGGGAGTGCAGTGTTCATAAAGCTCGATCTTGTTGCGGCTTGAACAGTGGCGTTAACTCATAAACATAATACTGAATTTCAACAACCGGATTGAAGATATGCTCAGTGATCTAGCAGATTTAATGTTCAGAAAAGCAAGTAAATTTCGATACCAGTCAATCAAGCTCATAAAATGAGATTCAATAGTCACAGCACGAAATATGATTACCAAGAGAGAGATTCTAATGGGGAATAAGTCGAAAGATTGGCAGACTGAGCTGAAGGTTATACACAATCCCCAACTACCAACCTTCATGAACATTGAACATGAATGTGAAAGATCGGACAGTTCAGCGATCCCTGAAGAAGGTCGAATACCCGGTACAAAGGACGCAATGCAGACTTATCTAGCCAACGAAAAGTATGTGAACTGGAAAGAGCGAGAAGTAGAAATCTGCTACGCTCCCAAATACTAGTTAGAATACTGACGTTTAAGAAAACGAGCAGTACTATCTATTAATAATAACTTAAAAACGTAAACTGGGGTGCTGATCAACGAAAGCTTCAAACATAACAACATCCACTGCATTCAGTCTGACTCAGCTCCGTATGCTTTGACATGGCGGTGAAATCAGGCCCACTTGAAATATGTGGATGTGACTTTAAATAAATCAGCCCGAAATATATCAGGATGTTTCAGGCACTTAGTGACAGAGAAGATCTACCGTCTAATAGCCATCATACGGCGGCCAATAAGTGCCGAGGTGGGGAGGAAGAATCAAACGACAGAAATCATCAATCTGAAGGAACTGAGATACCAACAGCCGTAAGTATAATGAAATGTTTATTCTATTACAACTAGTTTCGGCATTCCACTATGCCATCTTCAGGTCCCTACATCGGAGCATGATATCTAAAAGTAGGGATACTAAAACTGAATACGTAGACTTCGTCTCTTAGTTGGAAACAACAGCAGCAACTGTGACAAGTGTCACAGTTGCTATTTCTGCTGTTATTTCCAACTAAGAGACGAAGTCTACGTATCCAGTTTTAGTATCCCTACTTTTAGATATCATGCTCCGATGTAGGGACCTGAAGATGGCATAGTGGAATGCCGAAACTGGTGGTAATAGAATAAATATTTCATTATACTTACGGCTGTTGTTATCTCAGTTCCTTCAGGCTCTTGACCAGTCGCTGTCCCGTTTCCACCGCCGACGATGGATTCAATAAGAGATCATCATTCTCCAGACGGGCCCCAACAACAAAGAAAGCGGCTTCGCGCAAGAAGCAGCTTCCTATGGACGTCATAACCAATAGACATCACCATGTAAGACAGGATACTTGCAACTGAAAGAACAACTTACGGCTGGAAGTAACAATTGCTTGACACTGTGGAAGGCTCTCAACAGGCCGAGGTCTAACGTCTCAAATTGCAAGTTTATCCTTGAGAGATGGGGCTACCTTGATGGTGAACCTGACTGTGTGAACGGACGAACACAGACTGAGAGGCCCGAACCTCAGCACAAGCTGTACCCCAATGGATTTACAACTAGCTAACGACAAGGCCATCTCAGGATTGTAGCCTTTCTCGAATGTTACTCAAATTTGTACGTTGGGCAAGCAGTAAAGGAAAGCAAGGAGACATTGGAGAAGAAATTAGAGTTTAGGGTGAAGAAATAAAACCACTGCGTTTTTCTGACGACAATGTCTTCTGACAGAGACAGCAAAAGAACTGGAAGAGCAATTGAAGAGAATTGAGAGTGGTTGAAAGGAGCGTATAAGATGAACATTAACAAGAGCAAAACAAGGGTAATGGAATGAAGTCCAAGAAAATGAGGCGATGGTGAAGGAATTAGATTAAGTAAAGCAACAATTAACCATTGTTATTTGGGCAGTTAAATAAAATGTGATGCTCGCAAAACAGGGGATAGAGAATGCAGAATGGCGAATTTTCCAATAACAATAGGAAAATGGAATTAAAGTAATATCAGCATGTAATAATAAAATAAATATTTATTCTCATTGGAACAACCTGGAATGCCATCGCACGTGTTAGCATTGTAGGTTGGATGACCGGTGTTGCTAATTAACAAAGTTGTACCACAGAACTAGAATGACCATCAAAAATTTGTGGCCAAATTTAATCCAGGCAACAATCATCTACAGCAGTTTCAAAGGCGTGATTACACACGTACTGACGACTTCCATTAATTTACGTATCGAATTCCTGCGGCTTCAGTTCCCATTGCGTCTTGCCTTTACTTTTACCATCAAAAAAGTACGAGGCCGATCATTGATGATTGGTTGGTTACATTTGAAAATGTGGCAAATGTTACATTGGTCAGTAAGACATGGCAATATGTACCAGACTGACAGAACACGACATAAGTTGGAAACGTACGAAAAAAAAACGCAACATTTGCAGACCACCTGCTAAAAGAAGGACGCAGCTACAATGAAGTTCTACACCACATCCAGAAAGGAAAGAAAATTAACTGTTTTGAGATATTGGAAATTAATAAAATCTCAACTTCCCCAGACCTTGTACTAAATGAGCAAACATAATTTCCATTCTCGCCACTTCCGTCTGCAGAATCTAAGCAGGCCACATAAATAACCTACTCCTATTCAGCTACCTCAAGTCATTACTACAGATCTATAGCCTAATTACATTCTGTGATCACAGAAGTTTAACTACTTACCAGGTACCGATTTTACTTTATTATTTTGGTAATAATATTAGACATCTAAGCCAGTAACTATAATTTAACCATTTAAATCTTTATCTGTATATTCACAGTTGTTAGGTAAAGCAGTCAACAATCCGAAGATTGGTTTGAACACCACAGTGCTGTACTAGGCACGGTCCTGTCTGGAGGTGGTATGCCTTTGCCTTCCTCCGACCTTCGAACTGACTTACCCAGTCAGTTATAGGGGGATCTATAGTTTAACGTGGGTTCCGAACCACGGTGCCACTCGGTATTTTTCACATGAGCAATACTACCAGAAGTGAAAGAAGTAGAAAGTGACACACGAAAATCCCAGGACCTGGCGAGGATCGAACTCGCGACCTTTGGATTTGTAGTCTGGCACTCTACATTCAGTTTAATCTCACCCTTATATGTACCAAATGTTTGACGTGTTACACTTAAAATAATTTGTTCAACCACTTTCTATTGTTCAGTTCGTTTTATAAGGACAAATATTGTAGTTTGTACCTTGTCATACTTTACCAATGTTAATCTCCTCTTATTTTACCAGTGTTTATTGTCATCATAGCCTTCTTTGATAATTTATGTAGATATATTATCTACAAAGCAACTTAAGATCTATGAATGTAAACTCCCAGGTGCACCGCTATATGTCTGTAGCGTTTACCTGATGATAGCGTCACAGCAGAAAACCGGCTAGTGAAAAGAATAAATTTGCAGAATATTATACAGTTACATTAACAAAATATTCTGTTCAAATGTTTGTAAATCTATCGGATCAAACTGCGTGGTTATCAGCCCGTAGCTTACAAACTACTTAAACCTAGGTAAACTAACCTAAGGACAACACACACACACACATGCTCCAGAGAGGACTCGAACCTCCACGGCGACCAACCGCGCGCTCTGCAGCGAGACGCTTAAGACCGCTCGGCTACTCCACCGCGACAAATATTCTGTCGAGGACCGATGGAAGAATAAGTGAATTCAATTAAATTTGGAACATTCATGCTTTCCACACGGCAAATTGTATTTGGCTTGCTCCCGAGTTGGCGCACCTTAAAATTTGTACGTTTTTACTCGAAATAGAAAAACAAGACAACATTAAAGAACTGTTTGTAGCTGAATACAAATATTGCTAAAATATGACAGCAATCAGTTTGTGTTTCGAAGAAAGCCGTAACTTGCAGTGCTATGCTGACAGTATCATCTCAGAAAATACAATGAACAAACGCAAAACTACACTTGTATTTTTACAGAAAGCTTCCGACGACATTATCTGGGATAAAGTATTTTTTATATTCTGAATGTACCAGTAGTAAAATACGAGTAAGGAAGTCATTGTAGGGAATTTTATTACAAAATAGCAACGTACCTACAACATTATGTCATAGACACATAGTTGACGAGATAGTTCATCAAGATTGATATGCGCAGAAAAATGGAAACTGGATGCCTAATCGTTAACCGCAGACATTTTCATTAATCGTTACGAACAGACATATCGTCTTTTTTGCGCAACTACAACAAGGCAAATAATGCAGTGGACAGGTAACTTCTGTGTTCGAAATCCTGTGTTCTCCATCGAGGTAGTGTACCGATCACCGGTTTAAAAGTCACACGGTCTACTATGAAGAGGGCAAATACAGTGTAACAACAATCGGTTTTACGGTCGGCTGGATGTTTTTTTGCTGGGACCGAATGTCAGGCGCGCTGGAGCGTACGCAGAGGAAAAAGAAAAAAAAAGGGAATAATAAAAGAAGAATGCTGCAGCAACGATTCTGTTTGGGGGAAAATTGAATTCTACTGTTTAAGGTAATGGCCCCTGTTACGGGCAAGTCACGCGTGCTCGCTACGGCTACAAGAAGAGGCTCGTCTTTGTTTATGAAGCAGTAAATCCACCGCCAGAAGTCGCTTCTCTCCGAAAAAGAGGTGAATTAATTGGTCCGCGTTTCCCGAGATCCTCCGTGCGTGCCGCGTCCGTATTCGAGCAGTGAGTATTTACTTTGGGATGAATACAAAGTAGACACGTTACTGATACTGTCTAGTGTGCGGTTATCTTTCTTGAATGTTAAAATATTTATTCAAATTTAGTTAATGGAACTCATTAATTATAATTTTGACTTGAGTAATAATGAATAGTATGATCTTGATAATAATTAATCCACCGTAACAAAATATTTCATTACTCAGTACCGATAGCGTCCTGCACAATCTACACATATTATAAGACGGTGCTACTGCCTCTCCTGTCTGGCTGTCATCGAAAAACTCGTAAACCAATGAACGGATTTTCAAACTGGGTTGGTTAAGGGTGCCGAGTATAAAATAGAATTGAGCGATAATACCCCAGGTAATCAGTCTCCGTACCGTCTTTCCCCACCTCGTATAAAACAATTACGGGAAACGTTTGCTCAGATGTTTAGAGACGATGTGATTAAGCCTTCAAAATCTCCATATTCTTCACCAATTTTCTTAGTTCGAAAACCACAGGGTGGTGTGAGACCGATGGTGGACTACGGAGAACTTAATAAGAAAATAGTGTTGCAGTTTATTCCGCTGCCTGACTTACATTCTTGTGCCGTTTGGTCTTTTCACAGGGGCAGCAGTGCTTTCGTGAATTTTGGACAATGTTTTTTTCTGATTTGAAATTCAATTTCCTTTGCCATTACCTTGATGACCTAGTGATATTTAATCAGAATTGTTAAGAGCACGTAGAGTATGTTAGGGCGATTGCGTGAGGCAGGTTAATTTTGCCAAGCCCTAAATTTCCTTTCCGGGACACATAGTGTCGCGGGGGGAGTTAGTATTGATCAGACTCGAACCGAGGCCATCCATAAATTCCCGGTACCTAATAACGTTAAATGGGTGGCCCGTCTGGTCGGTATGGGAATTTCTTTTAGGATGTTCGTCCCTAATTTTGCGCAACTAGTGGCTCCTCTAAATGAATTGCGGAAACAGGGAAAAAGAGTGGGGCCCATCTCAATAGGCAGCTTTTGAGGGACTTAAAAACGCGTTAGCTCGTGCTCCCGTCTTGGCCATACCCGATTTTGAAAAGCAATTTACTCTCCAGACGGACGCATCGGCTTCAGGGGTGGCGGCCGTTCTACTTCAGGAATGCTCTGGTGGAATAGGACCAGTGCCATTCGCATCTCGTAGCCTTTCACCTCTGGAAGTTAAGTACTCAATTTATGAATTGGAATCATTGGCTGTTCTATTCGCTCTAGAGAAATTCAAAATGTATCTCGAGCATCGGTCATTCCAGTTAGATAATCAAGCTCTCAGCTGGGTGCTCGCACGCCCAAGGCGAACAGGGCGCATCGCCCGGTGGGCTGTAAGGATATCCGCCTTTCAGTTTAAAGTGAAACATATTAGAGGAAACGAGAACGTAGTTGCGGATGACCTAAGCCGTATGTTTGGCGATAGGAGAAAGACGCAGACGCCCATGAGCTAGAGCAAGTTATTGATGTGGAAACCGAGGAGGTGGCATGCCCTATTTTGACGGGGTTACCGCAACTTTTCCAGGACATTAGTCAACAGCAAGATAACGACTTAGTGTTGGCAACAATTAAGGAGCGTTTGCGAGGAGGGGACAACGTTAAACCTTATACGATGAAGGGTAATATTTTATGTCGTGCCGCCCGAGGTCGTCAAGGTGATAAGATCGTTTTGCCGGAGGAACTAGTGCCATGTGTTTTTAAATACTTCCAGGAGACTCCTTTAGGGGGACATTTAGGTAATTTTAAAACTAGGATGAAAATCCATGAGAGGTTCATCTGGAAGGGTATGGACAAGCAAATTCAGAAATTAATTCAAGAATGCAAGGTTTGTGGCGTTAGTAAACCGAATATGAACGCCCGACAGGGACAACTAGAGTTGTCTAACATTTATATCGATTATGTGGGTCCTTTTCCCAGATTTAAGGAGGGGAACAGGTTCGCTCTGGTGTGCGTGGACGCTTGTACTGGTGTTTGCTAGTTACTCCCAACGAGGCACATAAATGGGCTGACAATAAAATGTTCCAAGAGTATTTTCGGGACTTTTGCTCCATGCAGAACGATCGTATCGGATAACGCAAACGCCTTTACGTCCGTTGCTTTCACGGACTTTTGTTTTGAGATGGGAATGGCCCCCACCACCACTACTTCTTATTATTCTAATCCTTCGTTCGCGGAGTGGGTTACCTGGAACTTGAGGTCGGCACTAAACGCGTCCCATCACGATAACCACTCTAAGTGGGACACATCATTGTGCTGGCTAAGTAATGCATTCAATACTGCTGTCCATGAGGCGCACAAGGAAGCTGTACACTGCACAGCTCGTATCAGCATACGTAAGTGAAGTTATTGTATGAAAACACTCTTTGCAAACAATCACATCACAATGTTTTCAAAATGTTAAACATTGGCACTACAGAGGTGGCGCAAACGAAGACTGAAATTCGGCATCACATTTCGTAGTGTCTCAACCGAAATGGATTCACATGCCACAGAGATCGCCGATTCAAGCTCGTCCAGCGTGGCGGGATGCTTCGGACAGACCATGTCTTTCACCGTGGCTCACAAAAAAAGTCACAGTGAGTCAAATACGGCTAATATGGAGGCCAATCCATGCCTGCACCAGTAAATTCTGGATATTCCAAAGGAATGACTCGATTCCCGAAGTATTCCTCAAGAAAGCGAAACACTTGTTCGGTTCGATGTGATCGGGCTCCATCTTGCATCAACCATTCAGTACCTCTAACGCTTGCTGTGTGGCGACAAATTGTTCCAAAATTGCAACGTAACGTGCACCAGTGACCGTTTCTCGAATGAAAAAGGGCCAATAATGCCTCTGCTGCATACTGCAGCCCACACAGTAACTTTAGGAGAATACAGGGGTTTCGCTTCACACCAATATGGCTATTCGGAACCCCAAAATCGACAGTTCTGCTTATTCACGTATCCATTCAGATGGAAGTGTGCTTCATCTGTAAACCAGATGCAGCCAACATCAAATCTTTCACTATCAGTCAATGTGAGGATCTGATTAGCAAAGGCAACCCTTTGTTGCACAGCTCGTACGGGTATGGGCTGGTGCATTTGAATTTTGAATGCAAACAAGTGTAGGCTCTTTCTCAGTATTTTCTACGTGCTGGAACGCTTCAAACCAGTCTCAGATGCAACTCTACGGACGGACGACATTGGATTTCGCTGAATAATTACAGAAACTGTGGCGATATTTTCAAGCGTAACTGCGGTTTGCTTGCGACCAACATGCCCCACTAGATCATCAGTTACGCTGCCTGTTCGTTGAACTTTTGCGAAGAGCGTACGAATGGTTTTCGCATCGGTTCCTTTTGGAACATTAAATCGTGCTTGAAACCTCGCCTAGTTGCCGTAGGACTCTCTTCTAACTTGTGGTACTCTAGCACCAGAAAAATGCGTTGTTCAATGGAGTAGATGGTTTTAATCTCTTTCTTCGGTACGCTAACCTCCTTTCACGTTTCAATAGTGAAACTGATCGCTCTGGGCTTCGGATCACTATTTATACTAGGCATTACGTATGGCGATTACAGCGCCAACTGTTAGCAGCTTCTGTAAGTATTATTTCAAACTGCTGTATAAACTTCTTACAGCTTTCACAATAAACATACCGTTTACTGCATTCCTCTATCGATTTTTGTTTTCGAGATATTTAATTTTTAAATCAGGGAGTCCTTTTCTGGACACCCTGTAACTTGCACTGCATACGTTGCGTCATTTAAAGGGGTACTTTGCTCTGTAGCTGTCTTCAAATTGCGAGTCCACAACTGTCTTGCTTTGGTGTTTACAATAAAGACTCATGGCTGATATTGTTTCTGGATATTATTTGAAATTGGTCCGCACACCGTACGTTACGTGCATTAAAATTTTTATATTGAACTGATAATTTTGCAGAGTCTGGTAATCTTATCTTTAGGCATCTAAGTGCTAAAATGTAGAGAGATAATCTTATTACAGGGTTGTGGTCGTTTCCTACTTTTGTGCTTTCATTTATTTATTTTAAAATACCACACACACACACACACACACACACACACACACACACACACACACACACATTACAAAAAGTTACGGCCAAACTTTCAGGAAACATTCCTCACACACGAAGAAAGAAAATATGTTATGTGGACATGTATCCGTAATTTCCGTGTTAGAGATCATTTCATTACTTTTCTTCAAATTACATTAATCATGGAATGGAAACATACAGCAGCAGAACGTACCAGCGTGACTTCAAACACTTTGTTATCCTCCGTTAGCGAGGATACATGCATCCACCCTCCGTCGCATGGACTCCTTGATGCGCTAATGCAGCCCTGGAAAATGTCGTATTGTATCACAGCCGTCCACAATACGAGCACGAAGAGTCTCTACATTTGGTACCGGGGTTGCGTAGACAAGAGCTTTCAAATGCCCCTGTAAATTAAAGTCAAGAGGGTTGAGGTCAGGAGAGCGTCGAGGACATGGAATTGGTCCGCCTCTACCAAACCATCGGTCACCGAATCTGTTGTTGAGAAGCGTACGGACACGTCGACTGAAACGTGCAGGAGCTCCATCGTGCATGAACCACATGTTGTTCGTACTTGTAAAGGCACCTGTTCTAGCAGCACAGGTAGAGTACCCCGTATGAAATCATGATAACGTGCTCCAGTGAGCGTAGGTGGAAGAACATGATGCCCAATCATCAGCAACAATTCCTCCCCAAACGTTCACAACTCAGACAACTCGTCCACATTCACATTTTATTACATTTACTTGTGTGGTGCGCTTAAAAATTCGGTGAATTCTTTGAGAGTAGAAAGATACAACTAGACGTTTTCAATGCACTTCCAAATAGTCGACGTCCGCTTCAACACACATTTGACAACGTTGGCAGAGCTTCTGGAAACTATCGACAAACGCCTCCGGCGGAATTGATCGCAGAACGGATGACACACGCTCTTTGATGGCATTCACGTTCAACTTTCACGGTCACCTTTACGCAGGGAGGCAGTTCAGAGGAGTAAGGAGAGTATTGAAGCAATTGGATTGGATATATGGATCGCGCAGTGTGCAGCGGCATTTTCACAGACCAGTCAACTCCGGCTAAATCCGTGAAATATACGGTAATACTCGGTTCGTAACGGACTGGTCAAATGCAACATTAATGATCTGATCCGGCTTGGTGACGAAGTCGGACATGGTCAGTAGCTGTCATTGACAATTACTAGTAGTCCATCAAGCAGACGGCATTTCGGCGCACCAATCGCTAATACAGGGTCCGGCATAAAAACTTCTCTCGTGTTAATAGGTTGTTACAGAAAAACTAAATATGATAGAGAAAAATTAGTTTTATTTATGAAAAATACATACTTTGCCATTTTTTTATTATTTGGTTTTAAACATTATATCTAAATGACGTCATCTATTGTTGATACACTGACGAAGTCTATTCGGAAAGTTATCCATACATCTTCGTGTCATTTCTCTCGGAATGGCTGCCACTTCTTGAGTAATGGCCTCTTTAAGTGCTTGAAGTATTGTGGGACGATGTTTGCACACTGTAATTGTCCCCAAAGGAAAAAATCACAAGGTGATAAATCAGGCGACCTAGAGGGCCACGTGAAGTCTCCACTAAAAGAGACCAGATAACTGGGAACCAACTCGAGCAACATTTCCACAGAACGCCGAGAGGTGTGCGATCTTGCTCCGTCTTGCTAGAACCACACTTCTTGATCTCAATGATCTGCAATTAACTGGTTTAGTCGAGGTTGGAGGAAGGTCTCTAGCATGTGACAATAACGGTTTGAATTAACCGTTACCGTGTGGCCATCTTCTTCGAAAAAATACGGTCCCCACACAAAAGATTCGGCAGCGGCACACCCAACTATCACATCAGGGCTGTGAAATGGTCGCTGATGAATTTCAGGAGGGTTTTCTACAGCCCAGTAGTGGAAATTCTGTTTGTTTGGAGTTCCTGATAAGTGGAAATTGGCCTTATCTGAAGAAATAAACAAAGCGGCAGGTGGAATGTTTTGAAGCATTTCCTCACACACAGCTCTGCGAGTTTCAAAATCTCTTTCACTTAATTCCTGTGTAACCATTATATTGAAGGGATGCATATGAAGTTCTCTATGAAGAATTCTTCTAAAACTCCCATCAGATAATCCAAGGGTAGCTGCATATTTAAGTGCTGAACGCCCTTGCGATTGTTGCACAGACACTCTCACACGCGCCTCATTTTCTGGCGTTGTTGCAGTTCAAGGACCGCCAGTACGTTTTCTATTCAGTGCCGAACCTGAATTTCTAAAGTTTCACAAACATAGTTGATTGGTTTTCCTATCAGGGACACGATCATGTCGGTCAACTTCGAAACGTCTCCGAAACACTCGCCGAGTGCTAATCACAGAACCACCATTACGAATAAATTCCTCCACAACAAACACACGATTGCTCACCAAACCACGCCGTGACGCACACTGAAAATGGCAACAACAGTGCTTTCAAACAAAACACATTCCACATCAATTTACTCACAACAGGCCGGCCGTGGTGACCGAGGGGACTGAGGCGCGCCAGTCACGGTCTGCACGGCCACTACGGTCGGGGGTTCGAATCCCACCTCGGGCATGGATATTTGTGCCGTCCTTAGTGTTAGATAGTTCGTAAGTAGTTTGTAAGTTTAGGGACTGATTACCCCGTAGTTAAGTCCCATAAGCTATACAAACATTTGAACATTTTTACTCACAACAGCTCGCACGCCGGCTACGTCAAATGCGGGAAGTTTTTTGCCGGACTCTGTAGTTACAAGCGAACGTGCGAAAGCGGCCTGCGATGCTACAGTGTTCGCGCGCGGAGGAGTCCGGCCAGAGAAAATTTTCTTGGCTGTACCGTAGCGCCCGCTGCTCGATGCGGAGATTTAAAAAAAAAAGTTCAAATGTTTGTAGAGGTTATGGGACTTAACTGAGGCGTCATCAGTCCCTAAACGTAGAAACTACTTGTGAACTACTTTATACTAAAAACAGCACAAACATCCATGTCCGAGAAGGGTTTGAACCCCCATCTACATCTACATGTTCATGGGATACACTGCAAATCACATTTAAGTGCCTGGCAGAGGGTTCATCGAACCACCTTTATACTATTTATCTCCCATTCCATTCTCGAATAGCGCGCGGGAAGAAAGAACACCTGAATCTGTCCGTGTTAGCTCTAGTTTCACGTATTTTATTCTGATGATCATTTCTACCTATATAAGTGGGAGTCAACAATATATTTTCGCATTTGGAGGAGAATGTTGGCGATTGTAGTTTCGTAAGTAGCCCACGCCGCAGCGATAAGCGCCGATGTTGTAATAATTCCCATCCCAGATCCTGAATGATTTCCGTAACGCTGTCTTCCCAGTATCGTGACAATACGAAACGAGCTGCCCTTCTTTGGACTCTTTCGATGTCCTCCGTCAAACCCACCTGATAATGATTCCACAGTGGGCAGCAATACTCCAAAAGTGGACGGACAAGCGTACTGTATGCAGTGTTTTTAGTACTTCTGTTGCATCTTTTAAGGGTTCTGCCAATAAAACACAGTCTCTGGTTCGCCTTTTCCACGACATTATCTACGTGTTCTTTCCAGTTTAAGTCTGAAGTAATAGTGAATGCTAGGTATTTTGTGGAGTTATTGACCTTCACTTTTGATTGATTTATCTTGTGAACAAAGTTTAACGGATTTCTTTTCGTACTCATGTGGACGACTTCAGAATTCTCATTATTTATAGTCAACTGCCAATTTTCAGAGCATAGTGATATCTTAATCAGATTGTTCTGCAGTTGGATATGATCTTCAGATGATTTTAGTAGACGGTAAATGACGGCGTCATCTGCAAAAAAGGAGCTACTTAGATTTTGTCCGTAATCGTTTATGTAAATAACTAACAACAGAGGACCAATAACACTACTCTATGGAACGCCCTATATCACCTCCGTTTTAGTCGATGCTTTCCCATCGATTACTACAAACTGTGTCCTATCTGACCGGAAATCCCCTATCCAGTCGCAAATTTGGGACGATTCACCATAACCATGCAATTTCCCCGACGGGGAGCGGCCTCTCGCATCGTAACATAGCGCCTGAATGCGCCCGGCCGCTCCGTCGCGGCGGGGAGATTTAAGAGTGGCTTATACAAGATAGGGTCTTGAAACTTTCGGCAGCTTAAAATTGTGTGCCGGAACCGGGACTCGAACCTGGGACCTTTGCCTTTCGCGGGCAAGCGCAGTACCAACTGTGCTATCCCGACACGACTCACGATGCCGCCCCACAACTTTACTTCCGCCAGTACAGTAAGTTGTGGGGCGGCATCGTGAGTCGTGTCGGGATAGCACAGATGGTAGTGCGCTTGCCCGCGAAAGGCAAAGGTCGCAGGTTCGAGTCCCGGTTCCGGCACACAATTTTAAACTGCCAGGAAGTTTCATATCAGCGCACACTCCGCTGCAGAGTGAAAGTTTCATTCTGGAACATAGGGTCTTATTTATTTATTTATTTATTTTTTATTGTTCCCCGCATACAAGGGAACCTTGCGGACGTGCTTCGACACCGCGGTAACACACAACTTTGAACTGTTGCTGCTCCGCTGCTTGTTTCGCAGTTGGGTACACTTCCTTCCTGTGTCCGGTCCGCGTTCAGTGTGGGACATACTGTCCACCGCGTCACCTGGGTGCTGCTCGGTGGCTCGCGGCCCTCGCCACGTGACGGGCCCGTCCCGCGCGGCCACTTAGCGGGCGCGGCCTTAGCGCGCCGTAATTCAGCTCCGCCGCCCACCCACGCCGCGCCATTGGTGGGCGGCAGCCGCGCGGACCCGGTGGGCGGGACGCGGGGGCGGCGGCAGGGCGGCGGCCGTGACCGTGCCGTGCCTTATGGCAGTGCAAGCCGCGGGCCGCGGGCAGCCATGGCCGACCCGAGGCGAGCCGAGGCGAGCAGTCAATGCCACTGGCCGCGAGCACTATCATTTGCCAGTATTGCAACACCTCAGTCGAGGAAATGAGTGTGTGGTACTGGCAGGCGTTACCATTTCTGCACACATCAACTGCCTACTGGTTCCAGAGGGTAAGGATAAATAACTGGCAAGGCAATACTAACAAAATTATATTAAACACGACTATTTATAAAATACTAGCTTAATTCCCGCTGCTTCACACTCGAGACTGTAAAACGTGTGTGTGTGTGTGTGTGTAGTTTGATGTTGAACCTATCGTTAAATCAGACAACAAATTGTTCGTTAACACTGTAATTGGGTGTAATGATGGCCCTGATATTGATGTATATACTGTTAAATAAGAAACAGTGCATTAAACTGATTATGTGCGCAACGGATCTTTTAACAAAACAGCTGTGGCAAGTCACCATATGAAACAGGCACTGACTATTTTTAAAAATTTGACTGCTATAAAGATATTAAAAAACCACAAACCACTTTCTTAATGTTTGACTGCCAGAATTTTATGCAGATCAGTACCTGATTATTGAAATTTACTATCATAATCAATTAACTGTAGTGTTGCATGACAATCATTTACTATGGCACCAATACGAAATCTGTTCAACAAGATTAAAAAATAAATACTGCACTTTAAATCCACAAATAACTAATTATCAAATGAAGGAAGTAGGTTAATCTTCTAACTACGTAAATGAAAGAGGAAAGAAAGGTCAACTTTGTTACTTATTATTAATAATCACCATTACATTACCTACATAATACAACCTTTTATAATGACATTAAATGCAATTACCTTCATTGTAGCGGTGGTACAACGTTTTCATAGTAATAAAAATAAAATATATATTCCAAATACAATCAAATCAACTTGCTGGCACAGCAGCCTCTGCTCTACATCGGAGCCATACACACAACTCAACCGCTCTCTAAGCGAACTAAACCACAAGTCCCACTCTCTCTCTCTGCGCGAGCTACAATGCTATGCGATACATGATCTTTGCCAAAGATGAAACTTCACAGAGTTAAGTAAAAATATCGATACACACAGTAGAAGCAATATTATACATTTTCTTGCAAGCAAGTTAATCGACACAAAACAGGAGGCACAATATTAGACATTTTCTTACATTTTTTTTTATGGACACGTTTCAACTAGATGGTCTTGCATTGGTTGTTTCTACTTCTAAATATAATTTTACGTAGATTTAGTTTCAAAAATGCTTTCGTAATAAAGTATTTTGACACATCTCGTCACCCCCTATTGCACCATTGATGAAAGAATTCAAAACTTCCCGAAACACATTTTTTTTTTTAAATTCTAACCATGGTTCCAAACCAAATTTTCGCATTTCCAGCATCAAAATAGTCTTAGTAGCACCCTTAAAAGAGTTTCCTATATTCACCCGCTTAATGGTTGAATTTCCAAAACTATAGAAACACGTGTCATTAATATTCCAATCAAAAATCTCAATCCGAAGTTTTGTATTTCTTGCTTCAAAGTTGCCTTAATAGCAACGTATTTTAAAAAAATCGTTGATCCCCTATTTAATCCCCTTAGGGGTGAAAATATCGAAAAATCTCTTATGATTACAGAGTAAGATAAACAACGTCTAGGCCTACAAATTTCAAGTTTCTGTCGTCTATAGACTCACTTCTCAGAGCCGTTTTCTGTCTTTTAGAAACGGATCGAGAACACGAAATTTCTTTCTTAGCTTTGACATCTGTCTTGGTAGTTTTACTTTTCAAACTGCAATATGCACTTATTTTTCTTTATTTGTAAGCTTTTTTGCAGAGAAATAACTGAAGAATGTGCATCACGTTTCGCTGTATATAACCTCTTTGTTATTATAGTGTTAAGTCATTCGACTTTAGTCCGAATCAATATACTTATATAAAAATGGAACGTGGGATGTGTCCGTATATTTCACTTGGTAGCCAAAATTATTCACTGCAGACCAATGGTGCTTATGCATGAGAGTAGCCTTTGTGGATAGGAAAAAGTGCTTCTATCAACAGGTATCATTTGAATTTAAAACATAACGACCTTCCTTCCCGTCTATCAATGTTTTCATTTAATAAGAATTCTTTGCAAGGAAAATTTATGTACAGTAGTTCCCTTTTTCCTTAACTTTCCGTCACAGACATACATTAACGTATGTCTAGAGTCTGTGTATTGCAGTGAGCTCAAAGATAATATGGAGATGGTGCTATGTATTACGAAACCGTGACGCTCGATGTATAAACTATTTGTCTCTCTACTTCAGTTGTCAGTATTTTGATTCTAAGCACTACAGTTGTCTTTCCAGTGTTTATATTGAGATCATTGGTGTATTGCCCTTGTAGTTAATGCTCAGTTAATGTATGTCTGTGTTTCCTAGTGTTTTATCTTTGAGTCTTTATCTTTGATCATCTGTTAATCGTCGTAGTGCTGCATATTTTACGGATTTTTGTTCGCCACACTCACCCACCGTCACACACCGCGACAAAAACACCATAGTGCACACCGCGAACCTAAAGGCTACTCTCATGCATAACCGCCATTGGTCTGCAGTGAATAATTTTGGCTACCGAGTGAAATATACACACACATTGCCCAAGTTCCATTTTTATTTATGTATATTGATTAATCATGGCTTCAGATTCTTCCTTCTTCAAAAGGTGCTGGACACTGGGATGACATAAAAGATGTTGTAAAATAAAACATAGAGCCAAATTTTTTGGTAACACACCGCTGAGACTGTTAAAAATTCCTTACTAATAACTCACGACCGGTTTCTCAAATTAAATTTGCATCATCAGGTGCTTATTTCTTTCAGATCTTAACCATATGTTACTTTGATTCTATACTAGCTCATCCCCATTATTATTCTTGAGTTGTAACCAACCTGCCTATAAAACCATCTATAAAATCTCTTTCTTCAAAAAGTGGGGCTCCGTCAACATGTATTGAAAGCCGAATAAAATCCCATACTTAAAACAGTAAATTTTCATCAGCCATTGGCCTACCTCTGATATAAAACACTAAGAAAGGTATTCAGCCTGAAAGCCGCGTCAGGGAGTAAAAGAAGATTAAAATCTGCCCCTGACGTCACCATAAAGATTCCTCCTAACTCATACACATCATGCTTTATTAGCATTATTTCTCGTCAACGTTGGAGTCGTGAGAAACTGAGCGCAAGCCCGGATTGAGCGAACATCCTTAAGGATGAAACCGTAGCCAACTTGAAGGAGTCCAGCAGTCGTACCATCATGAATGAATGAAACATCAGATTGGGAGGGCGATCCTAATTCTTTGCGAATGCGAGCCTAATTTCTTACATGCCTTCTTTCAATTCATCTTGAGCTCACCAATGATCCCAATAGAGCAGTTCTGGACAAATGTTAACAAAATGAGAAAAATAGAGTGAAATTGGATGCATCTTTCTGAATTACTGACATTGATGAGTGGAGTCAGAGGGCAATACAGTAGCAGTTGCAGAGTCGGCTCTGTTATTTCCGATGCGGTATGTTTATTAAGGAGTGGCCGCACAATCCTCCTGCCTTCAGTCTACTAGCTCCCGCGAGGAAATGAGTGAACTCCCATTGTTTACGTGCAGTGTTGTGGATGTGAAAGTGAGCGAGAACTTACAAATTTTTTTTGGAATTGTGTTACTGAGGCGGTACTTATGAACCAGCCCTGTATTTACCGACTAGGATATGAGAAGCTGCTTAAACGCCACATGCAATTGCCAGTAGACTCGTCGTTAATCTGGTGTCGAAATGGGACCGTCATTCCTCAAAATTGTTCAAATGTTTTTCAAGCCTAAGGGACATAACTGCGGTGTTATCAGTCCTTAAAATTACATACCACTTATCAACTACCTTATTCATGCCCATAACTGTTAAGATACAGAAAATAGCCAAATATTATAACCTGGTCAAAACTAAAGACGCCAGACAAACAATACACGTTGCCTTAGAGTATACAAGCTGGGCACACCCGGCAGACTTTACGATAAGGACGCAAGAAAAAGCTATCGTATTGAAGTATACACAGATGGAAGCAAGTAAGACGACGTAGTGGGTTCAGGAATAGCAATATTTGTTAATAAGAAGCTTATATACCAGATACACCTAGAAATGTCTAATGAATGTTCAAACAATCAAGCGGAACAATTCGCCATTCTCAATGCTCTTGCCTTGATAACCAATCTCTCGACTATTGATAGAACTGCAGTAATTCACACCGACAGCAATTGAAACTAAAAGCGTGCACTAACTACATATTACAGTGTAAAAGAAGTTGTTAAAGAAGAAAGGTCTTGTCTAAGAGTATCTAAGTAAGGTGATTCCCGTCTACTCTGAAAGTGAACAACAATCGTTCTAGTCGATATGATTGCATAAATAACTTTTAAGACCCTATACCAATCACTAATTCTAATTACAAAAAAATCAAATGCAGACAAGTGTGAAAGTTAGAAGATTATCAGTTTGTCGCGGTGGAGTAGCCGAGCGGTCTGAAGCGCCTCGCTGCGGAGTGCGCGGTTGCTCACCGTGGAGGTTCGAGTCCTCCCTGGGGCATGGGCGTGTGTGTTGTCCTTAGGTTAGTTTACCTAGGTTTGAGTAGTTTGTAAGCTACGGACTGATGACCACGTAGTTTGGTCCGATAGATTTACAGACATATGAACATTTGATTTTGATTATCAGTTTAACAAGTCATAGTTTCAAAATACTAAATCGATTTATTTATAGACGAATGGGAAAAATTGAGAGAATCAGACATCGAGGAAGATCAGTCTGTATTTAGAAGAAATGTAGAAAAGTGCAAAGAAATACTCATATTAAGACTTACCCTAAAATATAGGTTAAGGAAAAAGTACATTTTTAGCTTTTGTTGATTTAGAAAAATCTTTTGATAAAGTTGAATGAAATTCACTCTTCCAAATTCTGAAGGTAGTAGGAGTAAAACACAGGGACGAAATGTTTTGTAGAACTTGTGCAAACACTAGACAGCAATTTTGAGAGTCTAAGGACAACAAAGGGACGCAGTGATTGGGAAGAAAGACAGGGGTTGTTGCGTTCCCCAATTTTATTCAGTCTGAAAATTTAGCAAGCTGTGAATGAGCGCAAGGAGAAATTTGGGGAAGGACTTAAAGTTCAGAGAAAATAAATGTAGTGTAAGAAAATCAAGTGGTGATGAAGGAATTAGATAACGCGACATAATGGTAGCAAATAACTTCTGATGGCCAAAGTAAGAAACGTAATTATAGAATGCAGAATCGCTATAGGAAGAAAATTATTTCTGAAGAAGCAAAGTTTGTTGACACCCAATTAATTTAATTGGCAGGAAGTCCTCTCTGAAGACATGAGTGAGGAGTTGTGCGAGAGTGAAACCTGGACGACAGGGATGTCAGACAGAAATATGATAAGCTTTTGAAAGGTGATGTTACAGAAGAAAACCCAACATGCGATGAGTAGATCGCGTGACTGAGGAGGTGATGAATAGAATTGTGGAGAAAATAAGTTTGTGTCATTTCTTGATTAAGAGAAGGGATCGATTGGTGGAAGACATCATGGAATCGTCAATTTATCATTGGAAGAAAGTGAGTGAGGTAAAAGTCGCAAAGAGGGAGAGAGACAGATGAAGAGGCTTGTACAGGATGGTGCACGGTGGAGAGCTGCTTTAAAGCAGTCTTCTGACTGAAGACCACATCAGAAACAATACCAATGAATCACCGTTTGCCAAGAGTAAGAAGAACTGCTGTTCCCCAGGAAACGGTACGAAAACGGGGATGCATGCTATGAAAATCATTACACGATCATTGAAACTAAATACAAATGCCATATTTTGTCTTTTTGTCACCTGATATAAAGATCTAATCATCCTTCTCTTCATTTCACCACAGATCACGCATTAAAGGAATGATCGGTGCACATTAATTGCGTGCTCAGACGCTGGACGGCAGCTCTGCTTCAGCAGCAGTAGACACTCAGGGTTCGTTCAAGCAGCTACCAATTGCCAGTTTCCAAAAACCAATTGCCAGTTTCCAAAAAATTGCGCATGCGCGGAGCTGCTGCTGATTCTCGATAACAGCTCTTCTCATGGGCAGTTTGCTGGAACTGGCAGCTGCTTGAACGAACCTTCACTGTAGTCTCCTTTCCTTCACAAAAAGCTGCACCTGAGCTTTTTTTTAATGGATTTATCAAATCCACGTCACCTCGTTAGCGTTTCTTGAAATTAAATATCAATCAATGACACAATGGCTGTAAGAGCTGTCACAGATTGTAAAAGCAGTCACAATTTCCACAGACTAAAGCTATTCAGTAGCGATATTTAGTAGGGATAATGGCCGGGAGAGTAGTATTTCAAATAGATCGATCGTTGGTTCGAACCCTGGTTTGCGTTAATATTTTTTCTGTTTTCTGTATGCAACAAATTTTGGGACGAGAAATGACATTCATATTCTGACTTGTCACAAATATTTATCCATTTTTCCAAATATGTCGGGACTTCCGAGGTCATGAAGCAAGAACCTAACAATAGAACTTAAATAATAATTCATTATTTGTCATAAATACATTCTCTTTATTTCTGAAAATAATGTGATAATATAGAACTGAAAGGGAACAGCCAGTGTGCTGTCTAAATCAGAAATACGAGCAGCTAATTTCCAGATGCCGGTTTCAATCGATCCAGCAAAACCGTATCTGGCCCTGACATGTACGCGCGACAGCAAAAAACGGTTTCCTAAATTCAGTTTCCGTGTTTCGGAAGTTGGGTCGCACGTAGAAGAAGCAAGTATTATGTACATCTCCGTAGTTCCTAGTGTTTCCTTTTCTTGCGATGACTGTATGTAATTGCTGCAGTCAGGAACAACATTAAACATGTCAATCCGTACGAGGATTTCAGTTTCGTTTACAAACTACGTTTAAGCGATACTTTATTTCCATCCCCTCCCCCGCTAGAACCATCTAAATTCTACCATATGTATTTGTATTAGTCAAAGGGTGTCGCGCAAAACTGTAAGGTATAAAAGGGTGTCGCCATGAGGGAAAGTTTGGAAAGCACTGATCTAAGGCTCTCGTGGCGTCTAGACGTTCGTTCAATGGGCGAAGAGTTCTTCATTTCACACTGGATTCTACAATGCTTTGGATGGGAGAAGGAAACCAAGAAATTTGCAGTTTATTATTTACGTAACAACCTCTCAACAGGCACTATACTACTGAATTTTCTGATGAAGCTTTCATTGTGTTTTATATCAATTATTCGAATATGGTTATAAACTGTGATAAGAAACCAAAGACAAGAAAAATAAAATTAAGATATAAAGTTGGGGTTCTTAGCATACGGAGGATCTACTAACTACTAAATGAATCGAAGCGTAGAAAATTCAGATAGGCAATGAGTTCGCTGCGTTCGATTAGTGACCGGGAAGTGTTGAGGGTAGCCGCTCGATTCGTTCCTAGGCGCTGTCCACAAGCCACGCTACAGACTCCCTGCGTCTCGAGTAATCGTCAGGTCATTCACAACGCACACACACAAAACTGCTTCTCAGATGCGTTAGCAAACGAGTGCTGTATCCAAGACAATGAAGCAACCTTAAACGTCTACCACACTCGCGTGGTTTAGTGCCTCTTCCATTTTATAATAAACTAGTCCACCCGGCAATGCTTCGCAATTGCTAATGTGTGTGTACTCTTGCTTTGAACGTCAAATTTGCAAAATTTTATCGCAATCGTACGAATGCTATTGATGTCCCAAAGAAAAGAGCTCTTTCAGTTTTCCACAAATTTCCCTATTTTCTGACCAACTATCCCAAACTTTTACTTCACTCTAACCTTCCTCTCGCTTTGAAGGTCGAATGTGCAAAATTTTACCGCATCAGATGAATTTTATTGATATTTCGTAGAAAAATCTTTCTATTTTTTCTTAATTTTTTTAATTTTCCGCGAAACTTTTCCAAATTTTTATTTCATAAGAACGTTCATCTTTCGTTGAACGTCAAATGATCAACATTTTATCGCAATCGAATGACCGGTTTCAACTTACTATTGAGTACATTTAGAAACAAATTCAAAAAGGAACTTGGTTGGAATTTTCCTACTTTGCTTTCTGACTGTCCTTTTTTTTTTTTTTTTTTTTTTTTTTTTTTTTTTTTTTTTTTTTTTTTTTTTTTTTTACTGCAAACTTTTCCAAGACCATAATGAACAAAACAAAAAAAGAATTACACTTTTTCGTCGTACAAATAATTAGTTATAGTGCTGAATTCAATCAAGAACCCATTGGAAAACGCACTTTCAGTTTTTCTCAAATTTTCCAATTTTCTTGTACATTTTCCAAAAAATTTCATACAAACCTTGTCCTGTCAAGCCGTACTCATGTGATGCTCTTAGTACCATGTGGCAATTGTTTTTACTCATATAAAAATCGCTTTCGGTTTTTCTTAAATTTTCCTACTTTCCGGGCGACTTTTCCAAATTTTTATTTGATGCGAACCTTCATCTTGCTTTCAACATGAAATGTACAAACTTTTATCGCAATTGGACGAACGGTATTGATAGCTCACTGGGAAAGGCTGTTTCAGTTTTTCTCGATTTTGCTCTTTTCCATATGTTATCACCGTTTAAACCTTCCCTGGACTTACACGAATAGTTAAAGACTAAAATTAGCGAAATCGGTACAGCCATTCTCGAGTTTTAGCGAGACTATCGAACAGCAATTCATTTTTATATATATAGAAGACTAGTTTTACTCGGCCATGCATCTCTGCGGCTTGGTTCATATTAATTAGGAAAGGAAGGAGAACGCGCACATTTCATAGTATTTCATGAGTGGGAGGTGGATATACATCCTTCACTTCCTACTCCTACCCTTATCTCTCTTTGACGCTATTCTTTTCCCTCCTTTCTCTATACATCTTCTCCTATACCTTCTATCTCCTACCCGTCATCATCTCCTCTCCCCTCTCTTTGTCTCCAACTTCCCACTGTTTCGGTGCATTTCCACCTTCTTTCTCTCCCTCTTCATTTAATCATCATTATCTTCCAGTTGATCTTCTCCTCCCCATTTCCTAGTTTTCTCAGCGTATCTATATCTCCTCTTACATCTCCGTCTAAACTAGTGCCTTATTCAGTGTTGTGTTCAAATTCTATATACGAAATGCTTTAAAATTTTCACATCACGTTGTAATGTTATGCTTGAGTGTTTCTGTGTTCCTATTTTTTAATTGTCTTATTAATTTATAAAAATTTCTTAATGAGGAAACAATGTTATAAAAAATTTCAAAATGTTAGCTGTATACATGTCATATACCGTATATAAAAATGTGTGTGTGTGTGTGTGTGTGTGTGTGTGTGTGTGTGTGTGTGTGTGTGTATGTATGTCACCTATGGACTCCCAGAGAGCAGGAGCAATTTTGATGATATCATCAGATTAGCCAGTTGGTGATCCTGTGACGTTTGGTAGCCATTGGATTAAGATATTTATTAACGTTTAAGTAAAAGCTTACGTCTGGCACTTGAAATGACAGAAGCACCCCTAACCAAAAAAGAGCCAGCGGTTTGTGTCATGCACAGCTTCCGCTACTGTTTCTACCGTAACTGTTCGTTTCAGTCAATACATTGATAGTGTCGCTACGGTTGACTTTCTCCATAAGAGGCAGTTCTGTCGTTCCAAATACCAAGAATAAACTTTAACGTGTACATTACACTGTGAGATTAGTATGTAAGTATGGATTAAACACGCTGAGGATTATATAACCACGTTATTATCACTCATATTGTGCAGAACAACCAATAAAATACAGCGTACATAAACTCAAGGGTTTTACAAGATATAGAATATAATTCCAGGCATTCTATACCAGGGTGTGTCGCTAGTATATGAAGTATTAATTAAATAGGTACCTACTACATTAAGTACAAAGTTTTATAGCAGTTTCGAAGTAATTGGTCAAAAAATTTTCGAGATGAAATGACTTAAACACATATTTATTTACACCTAAGCGTTCACGTTTTCAAACAAGTAGGTAACAGGCAAAATACCTACAATTTCTGTAAAACTGAGGTACGAAACTAAGCAGGTTCTTCTGAAATAGTTGATTAACTGAATTCAAAACAGTTATCAAAATTTTCTGGGTGTGAGATCGCATTGTCATTCTTTAAGAAGTTTCGGCCACTGTTGAAAGTGGTCTTCTTCTGGGTATTTGTCGCCTTGAAAGTATTATTACTTACATGTATTATTACTTACAGGACATCTTAGAATAGTGAAATTGGTGTTAAGGATTTCAGAAAGTCGTAGTTTTATTGCAATATGACTTTTACTGTAATTACTCGTAGTAGGCCTAAGGCAGATGAACATGAGGGTGTATATGTTTGGGTTAAAGATTCTGATATTTATGATAATTTTAATGGAGATTGCATATTTTGGTATAGATGATAAAATACAGGTTTGCCAACCATTCTTGTTATTGTGACCCTGGTTCGATAACGAACATTTGCTCGAATTTTAAGAAAATTATAATAATCCAAATTCCAAAGAAAGCAGGCGGAGACCTGTTGCGAAAATTAAGGAAACAATTTTAACAAAAATAATTTACAGACGGATGGAAAGGCTGATAGACGCTGAGCTTGCGGAAGATCATTTGGGATTCTGAAGAAATGTAGGAACACGGAAGGCTAGATAGATTAAAGAACGGCGAACCTACATTTGTAGATTTTATAAATTTGGAGAAAGTTTTTGATAATGTTCATTGGAATACAATCGTTCAAATTTTGAAGTTAGCAGGAGTAAAATATCGAGAAGGGAAGGTTGTTTACAACTTGCACATCAACCAAACAGCAGTTTTTAGAGTTGAAGGGCAAGGCAGGGAAGGTAGAAAGACAAGGTTGTAGCCTTTCTCCAGTGTTACTCAGTTCGTACACTGAGCAACTATAATGGAAAACAAAGAGAAATTTGAAGAGGAATAGAGTTTAGGGTGAAGAATATATATATATATATATATATATATATATATATATATATATAAGCGTTTTTCTGATGACACTGTAATTCTGCCAGAGACAGCAAAGGAACTGGAAGAGGAATTGAACGGTATAGGCAAAGTGCTCAAATGAGCGAATAAGATGAACATTAACAAGCGAAAATCAAAGGTAATGGAAAGAAATCTTAGAAAATCAAACGATGCTGAAGGAATTAGATTATGTGACGAAATAATAGTTGGTAGATGAGTTTTGTTTCTTGGGCAGTAAAATAACACATGGTCGCAGTACAGAGGATATAGTATGGAGATTGGCAATGAAAACAATAGCGGTTTTGAAAAAGAGAAATTTGTTGACATCGGATGTTGATTTAAGAGTAAGAAAGTCTCCTCTTAAGGCATTGGCATATATATATATAAGCGTTTTTCTGATGACACTGTAATTCTGCCAGAGACAGCAAAGGAACTGGAAGAGGAATTGAACGGTATAGGCAAAGTGCTCAAATGAGCGAATAAGATGAACATTAACAAGCGAAAATCAAAGGTAATGGAAAGAAATCTTAGAAAATCAAACGATGCTGAAGGAATTAGATTATGTGACGAAATAATAGTTGGTAGATGAGTTTTGTTTCTTGGGCAGTAAAATAACACATGGTCGCAGTACAGAGGATATAGTATGGAGATTGGCAATGAAAACAATAGCGGTTTTGAAAAAGAGAAATTTGTTGACATCGGATGTTGATTTAAGAGTAAGAAAGTCTCCTCTTAAGGCATTGGCATATATATATATAAGCGTTTTTCTGATGACACTGTAATTCTGCCAGAGACAGCAAAGGAACTGGAAGAGGAATTGAACGGTATAGGCAAAGTGCTCAAATGAGCGAATAAGATGAACATTAACAAGCGAAAATCAAAGGTAATGGAAAGAAATCTTAGAAAATCAAACGATGCTGAAGGAATTAGATTATGTGACGAAATAATAGTTGGTAGATGAGTTTTGTTTCTTGGGCAGTAAAATAACACATGGTCGCAGTACAGAGGATATAGTATGGAGATTGGCAATGAAAACAATAGCGGTTTTGAAAAAGAGAAATTTGTTGACATCGGATGTTGATTTAAGAGTAAGAAAGTCTCCTCTTAAGGCATTGGTGTGGAGTGTTGCCTTGTACGGGAGTAAGAGTTGGACGATAAATATGCAGACAGGAAGAGGATAGAGGACTTTGAAATGTGGTGGTACAGACGAATGCTGAAGATTAGGTGGGTAGGTCACGTAACTATTGAAGAGGTACTGAACAGAATTAGGGAGAAAAGGAACTTGACTAAAAGAATGGATCGATTAGTGGGACACATTTTTAGACATGGAGGAATCGAAAATTTAGCATTGTAGGAAAGTGTGGAGTAAAAATCACAGAGGGAGTCCAAGAGATCAAGAGATGAATACAGTAAGCAGATTCAAATGCATGTGGGTTGCCGTTCTTAGGAGGAGATGAAGAGACTTGCTCAGGATGGAGAGCTGCATCAAATCGGTCTCCGGATTGAAGACAACAACACCCCACTATATTAAATGAAGTGTGAACTTTAACAAAAATGGACATAGATCTTGTCAAAAGGCGTGAAGCGATTGATGGTGTTGTAGCTCTCAGGGGCTTTATCGGACACTTTCTGTGCGAGGCAGCTGTGGGCATCTGAGACGCGGCGCACGTTTTGCGCATACGCATACGCATACGCAACGACTAGCTCATATGCCCGTACTTCGTAACGGTTGTTAAAAAGGGACTTGTATATATCATGGGTTTTTAGGGTTCCGGACCTAGGTCAGGAAAAAATCTACCTGGAATTTTTTCTTGGAGTGACAGCGATTTTGTTTGCTATCGTTGACAACGAACTATTCGCTTTAGGAGGATGATTAATTTATTGACCAGAACAGCATAAATTATTTCATCGTGAACATAAAGAATTATTCCCCTCATTCTACGTGACTGATTCTTGAAAAAGCGTTCAACGGTCGTTGCTAACATCTCCACACAACGCCACTGCCGTGATTAAAATTGTAGCCCTTCTTGTAGTGTATTACGCCGTAGTTATGAGAATGAAAGATATATAAATAAAATAAAACGCAGCAACACCATAATTAGTTATTTTGTATACTAGGTAACTAACGTCACCTCACTTTGTCCTTTCCTGTACTATGGCATTTTCGAGGCATTCCTAAACAGAACATACTCAAAATGTAATGACGATACACCGAAATGAGAAAGGAAACTACATAAATTAGTTTCCTTGCAAGGGATTCTTAGTAAATGAAAAATCGATATACGAAATAGAACGTCGTTATGTTTCAAATTAAAATGATACCCGTTGATGGATGCACTTTTCTTTCCAAGCCCTTGCAAAACATATGGGATACAGAGAGGAAAAAAATATTTTTTTTGTGTCCAATGTAGGTTAAATTATACTTGCTGTGGCAGCGGTTTACTATGTTAACGTTAGAAACGAAATATTCGCTTTAGGGGGATCATTAATTTCCTGATTGGAAGAACATTAATAATTTCATTATCAACACAAGAATTACTCCCGTCATCGTACGTGACTGATCTTAAATAGGATTCAACGGACGTTGCCAACATCAATATTCTACAACGCTGCCATAAGGAAAATCGTGGCCTATTTTCAGTGTATTACACCTTAGTTATGTGAATAAAAATGCAGCATCGCCTTTTTAGTTATTTGGTATACTATGTAAGTAACAGAGCCTCTATCGGATCTTTGCTATACTACACTGCAATTCAAACGTAGCATTCACCAGAAACTACGGTATCTTTTCTTCTCCAGATCCGATTTTGTTGAAATAAACCTTATATGGTGCCCCAAGGTCCTCTCAATTGAATTATGAAACCCCATGAAAGTTGGTATATTACTCTTGGAGATTTGCTGTACTACACCGACAGGGTGTTAAACGCTAATATTCCTTCCTTTCTTCCGGACTATAAACAATATTTCTTGTGACTTGTCCAGGATATGAATATTTTCTATGGAGCGCCCATGCCTGAGCAAGCGATATAAAGCTGTCTGTGTGATAAACATGAAGATTTCAAATACACTACAAAGTATTCATTAATCGTAATAGAAAATAGAAGTCCCACTTCAAACAGCAGTCTCTTAAAGTTAAAAGCCAGATCTGTCGGAAATAATGAGTATTCGTCGGATGTACTGTTTCATTCTCTTCCTTTCCTTGTAGCTCTATAGATATCTATAGCTTCTTCCTACAGCCGTATTCGCTTGTCAGTTCAAAGTTGCTTCAAAGTTTTCAACAGCACTGTCATATTTCAGGAATTTCTTTAAGCTCACTGGAATACAGGAGTGTTTTAGCAGTATATAAGAAATGTGATAAAACGTGATGCCTGATGTGACGTTTTACCCGTCGTAGTATATAATCTCATATTTACTGAGTTAAATGTTGTACCATTGTATAATTTTTCAGGTATATATTCATTTGTATAAGTGCTGTATGTCTGAAAAATCTGTTGCGAGTGTAATTAGTAGTAAAGAAGTAATAGATTAAAACTTGGTGCGTGATGGATCGGTTTTCCATGAATGTTACTTTTTATGTGCTAGTATCTCATGAAGTACGTGTCTTACTGTGATACAATTTATAAGGTACTTTCAACTATATGTGTGCATACTGTTTGTAAACTACAAATATGTAAAATTTCAACGTTATAGCGAATGCCACAGTTTTACTCCATGAACAGCGAAAAAGTAGTAAGCGAGAAACTTTTTTCTTTTCATCATTTTGCTATGGTTGTCGGCGAGAAAAAGTTTCCTAAAGGTTTGAAATTATGTTTAAAGTTTGTTGCAAGTCACTAAGTGCCCTCCTTCACAAATAGTGGACTATGAAAGTCACAGTATCACGTGCCGCAAGAAGGGTAAGTTTTCATGTCTATGAAGTCATATCTCCTGAACTATCGGTCCTATCGCAAAATCGTTTCTTAGCTGACGTCTGCTACCTATAAAATACATCCCTGCAAAAATTAAGCTTCATAGGTGAATTAGTTTTCGAGATTTCGTGTTTAGTCAGTCAGTGAGTGAGTGTCCTTTCGCTTTTATATAAATAGAGATTGGAGACTTCGATGTATGTACAGGCGAGCGCGACGTCTCGATTTGATGGCTGCACGCCACTCTAAAATTCAGAGGCCCCTTATCAGACAGATACCCAGAAGAAGGTCACTTGTTACAGTGGCCGAAACGTCGGGCAGATTCTCAAATAATGACAATGCGGTCTCACACCCAGAGAAATTTAATTGATTGAACACACCAGATGTGTTTCGCAGCATTGGCCGTTAATGTTTTATTAAAAAAAAAAAAAAAAAAAAAAAAAAAAAAAAAGAGACACACAGATCGATTTCAATCACCTAGTGATGCGACAGCTGAAACAATTTTTTTTTTTTTTTTTTTTAATACAGCCTTCAGTCGCAAGTTACATTTATTTACGTAACCTATGTTTCGATGTCGCAATACAATGTGGGATGCAGGTTAAAAACTGCATGACAGATCTTAAAATAAAATAAAATTACACTGCATATCTGACGTGGTCAGATAGTCGTACCTAAAATAGGAAGTGTATTCCGGCGGCAGTTACAAAGGGCTGCATCTAACCGCTGCTACGGTCGAAAAGCAACTCGATGCGCATGTATACTGAGCAGCTGTGCATGCTTGTCCCCATGTAATGGCCAAATTAATAACCAATACATACACAAGAAACTACAAATTACGGTATCTTTTCTTCTTCCGATCCGATTTGGATGAAATAAAGCTTATATGTTGCCCCAAGGTCCTCTCAATTGACCTATGAAACCACATGAAAGTGCGTATATTACTCTTGGAGATTTGCTGTACTATACCGACGGGCGTTAAACGCTAATATTCCTTCCTTTCTTCTAGACTATAAACAATATTTCTTGTGACTTGTCCAGGATATAATATGAATATTTTCTATGGAAAGCCCATGCCTGTGCAAGGGATATAAAGCTGCCTGTGTGAGAAAAATGGAAATTTCCAATACACTCCAAAGTATTGAGTAGATTGCGCTGTGATTTATTAATCGTAATAGAAAATGCAAGTCCCACTCCAAACATCAGTCTCTTAAAGTTAAAAGCCGGATCTGTCGGAAATGAGTATTCGTTGGATGTACTCTTTCATTCTCTTTCTTCCTTTGTAGCCCTATAGATACCTATTGCTTCTTCGTACAACAGTGTGCGCTTGAGAGTTCAAAGTTGCTTCAAAGTTTTCAACAGCACAAATAAGAAATGTAATAAAACGTGATGCCTGATGTGAAAAGTTTTACCCATCGCTGTATATATATATATATATATATATATATATATATATATATATATATATATATATATATATATAAAAGGTAAAGCAGTCAACAATCCGAAGACTGGTTTGAACAGCACTGTTCTTTACTAGGCATGGTCCTGTTTCTAGGTGGTATGCCGTTGCCTTCCTCCGACCTTCGTACTGACTTACCCAGCCAGTTATAGAGGGACCTACAGTTTAACGTGGGTTCCGAACCACGGTGCTACTCGGTATTTTTCACATGAGCACTACTACCAGAGGTGAAAGAAGTGGAAAGTGACAGATAAAAGTCCTAGGACCTGGCGAGGATCGAACCCGCGACCTTTGGACTTGTAGTGTGGCACTCTACCACTGTGCAACCGAGGCGCATATGTGTGATCTCATATTTACTGAAAGCGAGAAACTTTTTTCCTTTCATCGTTTTGCTTTGGTTGTCAGCGAGAAAAGGTAACTTTCGTACCAAGAAGGTAGGATTCCGAACCTAGACATAATGTGTTACATAAAAATGAACATGTGGTGAAGGAATGACATGTACACAGTAAAACTGATAAAATAGAATTTTTGAGAATATATGTTAGACAAACTATAATACCATACGAGATAGCAAGAGTTACTCATTCCAGAATACTTTTTATTTACTAAAGCAGCAGCGTAATGCTTTTAAAGAAACTTTTACCATGTAGCTGCAACTGTTCATTAAGAAAAAGTCCGTCATTTAAGGGCGAATGTTTACAAAATTTCGAATTCCTCCCAAACATCAAGCTTCCGCACCTTCTTCTCTACGTGTAGAATTTCTAATTTTTTTATTCTATTTGGAAAATGCCCAGAGATTAATCAATTGTCTGCAAAAGAAGAATTAGGAGGACAAGAACCGTTCTTCCTACTTTAGGTATGACTATCTGACACGTTAGGTAATTTTCTTTTCTTTCTAAATCCGACATGTATCTTTTAACCTACATTCCACATTTTTTGAAGAAGTTGTCCTTTGTGACATCGAAATATAGGTTACATTTTTTTTTTAATATATAGTTTTGAAAATGAAATGCCAAGATCGCACATTAACAATTTATTCAATAAGACCGGTTTCGGAGAACTGTGTCACCATCATAAGGTCACATATATATTTTACAAGCTGATTATCTTGTTAAAAAATGAATATAAAATAATAAGTGCAATATTGCACTTTGTCACTATATATATAAAAAATACACAAGTTAAAAATATGACAGCATTTATTGAAACTGTCATTTTTTAACTTGTGTATCTCTATCTATATAAAAGCGAAAGGACACTCATTCATGCACTCACTCACTCACTGACTAAACACAAAATCTCAAAAACTACGTCACCTATGAAGCTTAAATTTGGCAGGGATGTAGTTTATAGGTAGTAGAAGTCAGCTAAGAAACGATTTTGCGATAGGAACGATAGTTCAGAAGATATGACGTCTTAAACAATGAAAACTTCCCCGCCTTGCGGCACGTGATACTGTGACTTTCTCAGTCCCCTATTTGAAAAGGAGAGCACTTAGCTACTTTAAACATAATTTAAAAGCTTTAGGAAACTTTTTCTCGCTGACAACCATAGCAAAACGATGAAAGGAAGAAAATTTCTCGCTTTCAGTAAATATGAAATCATATATACTGCGATGGGTAAAACTTTTCACATCAGGCATCACGTTTTATTACATTTCTTATTTACTGCTAAAACACTCCTGTATTCCAGTGAGCTTAAAGAAATTCCTGAAATATGACAGTGCTGTTGAAAACTTTGTTGCAACTTTGAACTCTCAAGCGCATACTGCTGTACGAAAAAGCAATAGGTATATGTAGTGCTACAAGGAAAGGAAGAGAATGAAACCCAGTACATCGGACGAATACCCATTATTTCCGACAGATCTGGCTTTAAGAGACTGTAGTTTGCAGTGGGACTTGCATTTTCTATTACGGTTAATAAATCACAGAGCAATCTACTCAATACTGTGGAGTGTGTATTTGAATTCTCCACGTTTCTTACAGACAAATTTATATCGCTTGCTCAGGCATGGGCTCTCCATTCAAAATATTCGTAACCTGGACAAGTCACAAGAAATATTGTTTATTGTCCAGAAGAAAAGACGAAGTATTAGCGTTTTGCGCCCCTTCGGTAATACAGCAAATCTCTGAAGCAAGTGACCCTTCAAGATGAATTTTACAGTGAGCTTCGAATATCACCGGCATTTAACACACACAGCGCCTTTACACCTGGAAGGGATATCCCTTGACAAAGTTTGATTTCGTATGACAACAGATAATATCACCTGTATGTATATATGTTGTCAACGGATATGTTAGCCGTAAATGTCATTGTATATTTCACATAAATGCTGATTTGATCTTGCTGACAGCACTGAAGTGGTTTCTTGGAAAACCGAAATCAGATTTGCCTGAATAAAGCAAAAGATTTTACGGTTAATGCTGTGGCCGTTGAGCACACCCCTCGAGATAATGGAGTCCAATTTAATTTTAATTGTACTTAGGCAACTGTCGTGTACTGCGGAGCGCGCGGTTTCTCGCCGTCGGAGGTTCGAGTCCTCCCTGGAGTATGGGTGTGTGTTTGTCCTTAGGTTAGTTTATCTTAGTTTAAGTAGTTTGTAAGCTACGGACATGGCCAGGCAGTTTGGTCCGATAGATTTACAAACATTTGAATTTTGGATTTGAACTGAATGTGATTACAAACTCTAATACCTACGCCACTCAGGAGACTTATGGCCTCCTAGTTTAGTTCCCTCTAAATAACAACAATAATATACGCCACTCTGAAGCAAGTGGCCCTTTAAGATGAATTTTACAGTGAGCTTCCAATCTCACAGCCATATAAAAACACACACAGCGTCTTTACACCTAGAACGGATCCGGCGACACTGAGCGAGAGCCCCTGTTTTGTCCACCCCTGGTCACGCGCCTCACTGCGTTTACATTCCGTCTCTAGTTTCGATAGACGGAGTATAGGAAGTAATTTTAAAGGGCCAGAAGAAGTAATTTACAAGGTTCGACCCACCCCTCCCCCTTACCTTATCTGTGTCACCATAGATGGCGTGTCACTGAACACGTTTATGGTGTGAGTGCAATACACGACAGTTGCCTAAGTACAATTAAAATTAAATTGGATTATTTTATCTGGATGGGTGTGCTCAACGGCTACAAAATCAGTTTTATCAATAATGAAAGAAGCAGCATTAGCCGTAAAATCTTTTTATTTATTCAGGCAAATCGATTTCGGTTTTCCAAGAAACCATCTTCAGTGCTGTCAGCTAGTTCAAAACAGCGTTTTTCGGAAATGAACAATAACATTTACGTCTAACATATCCCTTGACAAAGTCTGACTTTGTATGACAACAGATAATATCACCTGTATGTAGATATGTTGTCAACGGATATTTTAGACGTAAATGTCATTGTACATTTCAAATAAATGATGTTTGGATCTTGCTGACAGCACTGTAGATGGTTTCTTGGAAAAGTGAAATCGATTTGCCCGAATAAAGCAAAAGATTTCACGGCTAATGCTGCTCCTTTCATTATTCAAATGTTCAAATGTTTGTATAGTCTATGGGACTTAACTACGGGGTCATCAGTCCCTAAACATACAAACTACTTATGAACTACCTAAGACTAAGGACGGCACAAATATCCATGCCCGAGGGGGGATTCGAACCCCCGACCATAGTGGCCGTGCAGACCATGACTGAAGCGCCTCAGTCCCCTCGGCCACCGCGGCCGGCTTTCATTATTGATAAAAGTGATTTTGTGGCCCTTGAGCACACCCCTCGAGATAATGGAGTCCAATTTAATTTTAATTGTACTTAGGCAACTGTCGTGTATTGCACTCACATCGTAAACGAGTTCAGTGACACGCCGTCTGTGGTAACACAGATGAGGTAAGGGGGAGGAGTGGGATGAACCTTGTAAGTTACTTCTTCTGGCCCTTTAACTCTCGCCGTAGCGCACGCCACTCGTGAATTTCCCAGTGAGTGTGTGAGACCCGTAACTCAGCCGGCGGCCACAGACTCAGCCCGGACGACGCGCCCTCGTCTCGTCAATAAATCGCGGCCAGTACGACCATCAGGGTCGGCAAGTGGCGGATCGCTCGGTGACCGGGTCGCGCCGTCTGCCACTCCAGAGTTTCCCACCGGCCAGGCCGGGCGCGCTGATCTGCATACCGCGTATAAAAGCACTCAGGCTACGACAAGTTATGGGCCCGTAATAGCGGCACTGGGACCACCCCGCCGCCCGGTTATTTATCCGATCTGACTCGACGAGGACGCAAAAATTCGCCTCTGAAAGATTGCACTTCGATGCCACTTCCGTCTGGGAGGCGTTCCTCGGCGCAGATTAAAATGATATACTGGGCCTATGCGTTTCGCCGTTAGTACACCAGCTTCCCCTCCCCCCCCCCCCTCCTTCGGCCGGGATTAAACGCTTGTCAGGCGGCTGGGGCCCCAAATTCATTACCGCCGCACTCGTTTCTTTTTCCGCGCCGCTGAAATCTACGTTTATAGGGCCCTCTGCGCGGTGCTGACCCGTAATAAAGTGGCAGCTCGCCGTCGCTTCTGCGCCGCATTTGGGCCGAAGTAGCGAATTAGAGCGGCGTCTGACGTCCGAATTTGACGCTGGGCGGTGGGGCGGTGCGTTATTTACGACACTCGGCGCGGCTCGCTTAACAGTGACGTCTTCGAGCGACTAAATTCGCGGTAACGTAGGGCCATCCGTTGGCGTCAGTGAAAGGTGAGCCTCTATTAGCGGCCGGCGGCCGTGATTAACATGCAAAGTTCCTAAATAACTGTGATGTAGTGTCAGCTAATGTTGATACTTCCCCGCTGATCCTTGCCCTAATACGCGTGTAATTATTTAAATTGATCCGACCGGCGGACGCTTGACGTACGAGACTCGAATGAAAGTAATTACGAGCTCTGGACCAGGAGAAAAAAACAGTGGCAGCTCGAGCCATTTCGTGCAATATTTTATCACGAGGCGAGTGGTATAGTCTATTAAATGCTTGAAATAGTGGAGCCGGCTACCTGTCCTTTTGCGAGGTTGCTCTCAATTTCGAGAAGAAGCGCGTCACCCTGTGGCACGTGGCGTCCACTGCGGTCGACGGCTTTTATTGGACACGTTTCTGCGAAGATGAGGCCGTCATTCAACTCGTACACTAGTGGGTTGAACTGCAGAGGACCCTTTCGGTAGGTGCTGTGTTGAAGGTTGTGATGATACTGCTGGCCCTATCATCTCAATGTTATTGTACGATACCGTCGGCATCGGACCCGGAATCGTGTGGTTCGATAGTGATACATGTTGCGTGTGAAGTTACAAACGAAATAGCCAGCCTAGGAATCAGTGTAGGACAATGTCTCGGTGATACTGAGATTAAAACAGGTGAATATATTTTATTCAAAAATGTTCAAATATTTGTAAAGCCTATGGAACTCAACTACGGGGTCATCAGTCCCTAAACTTACAAACTACTTATGAAATACTTACGACCTAGGACGGCACAAATATCCATGCCCAAGGGGGGATTCGAACCCCCGACCGTAGTGGCCGTGCAGACCGTGACTGAAGCGCCTCAGTCCCCTCGGCCACCGCGGCCGGCAATAGATTTTATTAATTAAGAGATTTGTATAAGACGTTTCCAGACAGTTCTATAAACAATACTTTTGTCATTGTACATTATTTCAATAAATAGACGAAGGGTAAAAACTTTTGTATCTACATAAAAACATTAAAATAAATAGCATTGTATATATGTTAGGCTCATAAACAAGTTGTGTTGACCACCTAATTGTGTTAATTAATGTAATAGTCGAGATTTGAATATTGTTATTCTTTTTATATATTGACTGACGTAAGATTTGGAGTATATTTTGAGAATGGACAAGATATTTGATAGCTCAATTTATGTTAGGTACATATATGATGTACTCATTAACGAATTAATTGACATTTAACATTGCTGTTTGTTGTTATACAAAAAGAACCGATGAAACTTTTATCCATTGTGTTGGAACCTGCGACTGTTTATTCAAATAGGTTTCAGAAATTACTGCAACCAGTCGCCTTTTGTTTCTTCTTAATGAAGATTTATTTAGACCATTACCAGTTTCAAGCTGCCTAGCAGCTCATCTTCAGATGGTATACAATTATTTCAAGTTACATTTGAATCTGTGTCAGGGCAGAAAACGAGAAAATAGTAAACACTAACTTTGGCAGGTTATACTTAATAATTTCAATATAAGTTTGTCTTCAAGACGTTACTTACAGTTATGCACTTCACATTTAGTTTGTACATATTTGGTCCGCTTATGGATAGGATTTCACTACACTTCCTTTCCATCAACACGCCACAGTTGTAATTATTAAGTATAGCCTGCCAAAATTAGTGCTTACTATTTTCTCGTATTCTGCCCTGCCACAGATTCAAATGTAACTTGAAATAATTGTATACCATCTGAAGATGAGCTGCTAGGCAGCTTGAAACCGGTAATGGTCTAAATAAATCTTCATTAAAAAGAAACAAAAGGTGACTGGTTGCAATAATTTCTGAAACCTATTTAAAAAGAACCGATATTTCAACTTAAAAAGATATATGCTATCTAAAATTATTGTATGTATAGTTTTCATTTTATATTGTGATTATTTTTGTGTGTATGAAATCTTTTATTGTGTGTTTGTTAATTGTAAATTAGTATATTCAATTGTTATGAACAATGCATAATGTAACGTCATTATTGTCGATATTATATATTTGCCTCACCGCCTTCCGTGGGGGAGTTCGAGTTTCGGCAGTTGTAAAGCACTTTGGAATCTATGTCAGTCTGTGTTGTTGTGGTAATTTGTTTACGCATGTTATAAAGTCGTAATGTTTTGGTGGAGAAGCAGTTTGATTAGAAATTAAAGAAGATGTGAAAAATTGTACCTACGAGTATTTATTTCTACCACGACGCCTCAGGTGATTAATTTTGCAGCGAGCAGAACCCCCATACATCGTAATGTTGAAAAGCTAAGTATCTTGTTTGGAAGTGGTAGAATGAAATGTAATTACTTAAAACTCATGAAACTGGTGTCACCAACTGTGTCCGTCAGAGGCGGAAGCGTGTCAAGATGGCGAGCCCGAAACGCTAGTCAGTGAGCGGTTTCGGACGCCTCTGCACCAGTTTTACATAAAGAAGGAAAATAAAGAGATAGACATTTATTTATTTACCCTTGTTGCGGACCAGCTAGCTTTGGGTATATAGCTGGTCGTCATTACAAAAGCTGTGAGATACATTTCTGCGACTGTGATACATTATTTTCTTTATACATTTACAGTAATTAGATAAAAACTACAAAGAAAAACGTAAAAAAGGTATCGTAAGGAAAATGGAAAGGCAACTTAAATACTTCAACTATTTTAAGAAGAGAATAATAGAAGATAGGAAAGATTGGTTTGAGTGACAGTCTGTAGAATAAGAGTGGAAAGTCCAGGATGGGAGGCCTCGGAATTGACTTCGAGCCCTGCCATCCTGGAGTTTTCTCATTTGGAGACTCCTATGATGAGTTACATCTGTATGTTACATTTCACACATGTTTATATCGTTCTCTGTGTCGGTGCTGTCATCTGTGGTGTAATTTGCACTGTTTGCGCTTTCAGTGATAGATTCATCATAAGTGTTTTGTGTTCTGTTGTGGGCGTTTCGTGTTGCATTACGTCTTGCGTTCTATGTGTACTCGTCTTTTTTTTTTCTTAGTGAGTCTTCGTCCGTCAGCCTTTTCATTGTGTCCTATCCGTTCTTATCACGTATTAGTTCGTTTACATCTTTGGTCGTGTCAAAACATAGTGTGAGTGTGTGTTCTGTAGAGCTCACAGTGTATGCCAATGTATTCTGGGGTCCCAATTTCTCTACACGTACAGCATGGAATGTCACTGAGACCCACACGATAAAGACACAAAGAGACAAACAAAATTCAGAGAGCCTCTGTCTTCAGATTACTTCGAAAGTTTTCATACAAAAAGGAAGTACACAGGAAGCCCGCCAGGGGTCGGCAGTGTACAGAGTCCACTCCAGTGGAAAGCACTGCATTTTTATTTGTAAAATAGGTGTACACAGCCACGCATTGCTGAGAATTATTAGTGATTTAATACAAAAGGAAGAAATGAGCACACATTCCTAATATGTATAACTTTAGTATGGTTTGTTGTTCTTTCTTCATCACCCTTTCTCTTCATGTTCCCCTCTGTTTCACCATATTTCCCACCCCTCTCACTCTGTTATTCTTCACCTCCCCCCTCTCACAATCTCCTCCCCTCTCTTGTCCATCTGGTGCTCCTCCGCACTTTTTCTCTGCACCTCCCACCTCCTTCCTCTCCCCGTTTTTCTCCTCATGTCCCCCCTCTTCATTTTATCCCCCCTCCCCAATCCGTCTATATCAGATTCCTCGCCCTCCTCTACCTCCGCTTCCACCTCTAGCTTATCTACAGCCTTATATCCACGAAAGTTCTTGAGCGAATGCTTTAAAATTTTGACACAACTTTTCATAACTATACGTGTGTGTTTTCATGTACCTAAAATGATTCAACGTTATTAAAAATAACGTTGAATGAAGTTATAATAATTTTGTCTTAAGAGCAGAAATTAATTGCATCCGGATGTCATGAAGTTCAAAAGGAACCCACTGTGATCACACTCACATGCTGTACGGGCACTCTCAATACACAAAGGGTGATTTTATTACTTTTTATTATTTTTACGAATTTCAGACATTGTAATAAAATAACCAAACACGAATTTTACATTCTTGGATACTAGGAGTTCCATCTCCTTATAAATGCCTGGCGACGCTGCAGTTTCGTAGTTGCAGAAAACGACTAGGAGATTCCTGATTCCGGGGTCCGGTATCAGTTTGCGTGTTCGGCACATGCGTCAACATAGACGATCTACAATGTTTGAGCGCATGTGCAAAATATGCGAAGTGGTACTGTATATTTCGCAATGTGTTTATGGCTCATTTGAAGATGACTGGCAGGTGGCCATTCGAAATATCGTGTTTTGTATAGATGACGTCACTGAAGTGCCATAAGAAGTGGTGCAGTTGCGTAGCATCGTGTAGGGCCCCTGCGTGCACGTAGAAGTGCCACAAATCGGCGTGGCATTGCTAAGGTCTGAGGCAGCGCCGGAGGAAATTGACACCATCAGTCTTGCAGGTCTGTTCATAAATGCGTAAGAATACGAGAAGCTCTCTTCTGAACACCACATTGCAGGGTATCACGTATTTACTCAACAGTGTTCATGTCTGGGGGTTTGGTGGCTGGCAGAGGTGTTTAAACTCAGAAGTGTGTTCCTGGAGCCACTCTGTAGCAGTTCTGGACGTGTGAGGATGAAACGTGTCCATAAAAAATTATTTTGTAAGAAAATGTCCAATATTGTGCCTCCTGTTTTGTATCGAGTAACTTGCTTACAAGAAAATGTATAATATCGCTTCTACTGTATGTATCGATATGTGTCCTTTATGAAGTTTCATCTTTGGCAAAGATCATGTATTGCATAGCATTGTAGCTCGCACTGAGAGAGAGTACGACTAGTGGTTCAGCTCGCTTAGAGAGCGGTTGGGTTGTGTGTATGGCTCCGATGTAGAGCAGAGGCTGCTTTGCCAGCAAGTCAGAAGTTGTATTATGTAGGTAATGTAATGCTGATTATTAATAATAAGTAACTTAAACCTTCTTTCATCTCTCATTTACGTAGTTAGAAAATTAACCTACTTCCTTCATTTGATAATCAATTATTAGTGGATTTAAAGTGCAGTATTGATGTGAATAATAGTGTTGAACGTATTTCATTATTGGTGCCATAGTAAATGATAGTTAATTGACAATGATACTAAATTGATACTAAATTTCAATAATTAGAAACTGATCTGCATAAAATTCTCACAGTCAAGCATTAAGAAAGTGATTTGTGGTTTTTTTAATATCTTTCTCGCAGTCAAAATCTTTGAGTATAGTCAGTGTCTGTTTCAAAAGGCTACATGTCACAGTTGTTTTGTTAAAAATATCCGTTGCGCACATAATCAGTTTCATGCACTGTTTCTCACTTAATAGCATATACATCAGTATCAGGGCCATAATTAAACCAAATTGCTGTGTCAAGGAACAATTTGTTGTCTGATCTAACGACAGGTTCAACATCCACACAACACACGTACAGCTTTTAAGGTACTGCATTGTCATTGTGGTATTGCCGAAATCCGTCGGAATGCACAATGGACAAGGATGGATATAGGTGATAAGTCAAGATGGCTATGTACATGTCTCCTGACAGAGTCGTATGTAGACGTATCAGGGGTAGCATATCACTCCAACTGTATTCGCCTCACATTAACAGTAGTCTTGCGCATAATAGTTCGCGATCGGAAGCGATCACTTTAGTTCGCAGTAGTCTTGTGTAGTTCGCGAACGAACTAGTTCGGAAGAGCGCTCCCACAGGCGAACTACGCGAACTAGTTCGCAGATCCCTCGCCTCTTAGTTCGTCCGCTCCTTTACTGAAGACTGACGGGTAACAGCGAGAGGACGCGAGAGCTCACAGAATCGCGTGATACCCTTATGCCAGTTGCCGTCATTTTGAGCTGAGATGCAGCTCAGCTGTAGTTTTAGTAGCGGCAGCAAAAGCCAAAACGGGCGGACGAACTAAAAAGAGCGACCTACTTCGCGGCCGAGTTGCGAACTAAAGTGAGAGCTACCGATAGCGTACTCTAACGCGCAAGTCTAGTTCGCAGCTCCGTCACGAACTAGTGCGCTCTTTTAGTTCGTCTGCTCCCACTGACTGCGGAGCGATGTTGTCTGCGCATGCAGGTGGAGGGAGAAGTACGCTTCATGCGCTTGCTGCGTGAGGCGCTAATGATATCACGCAGACCAAAAGAGACAGTTTGTGGTTAATTGGCATTATGAAATTTAATAGTCAGATACTGCAGAGTGCAGAATACTTCAAGAGAGAAGCATTGTGGCACTGAACTATTTAACTCTAGTGGGCGGACGCTCACCTAGAAATGAAACTCATCGGCAGAAAGCAAGCACGTGTAAGTCACACAAGACGTGTAAGTCTGGTGCGCGCCCTCTCGATATTGCCCGTCGGTCTTCGGAAAAGGATCCAACGAACTAAGGAGCGAGCTACGTTTGGCATAATAGTTCGCGACTGGAAGCGCATATTTTTGTTCCCGACCGATAGCTCATATTTCAGTTCTCAGCTCCGTCGCAAAGTAGATCGCTCGTGTTAGTTCGTCAACTCCCATTCCGGAGACAGGTCGCTACTCGTCAGCTCTTTTTGGCTCTTGCTACTGCTATTGCAATCTCTTCCTTTCGTTACGTTAGTTTTTTATTTTTTTTATAGTGATCAGTGTTGCCCAAGCGTGTGCTATAACCCGTATTCTTGTGCAATTGAACATCAAATAGGCAAATAAACCAATTATTTACACAAATGGGCGATATAATGGTATTAAACTACTTTATATACAGAGTACTCATAGAATTTTATTTTTAAAATAAATTTATTTATATATTAGGCCGCTGAAGATTAGTTACCTAAAAAATATGCGAAATACGATTATTTTGGTCAATAAAACACTGTTTTATAAGTCACTCAGCTCGAAATGACGGTAACTGGCAGAAGGGAATCACGTGATTCTGCTCGCTCTCGTGTCCTCTCGCTGTTCCCCGTCAGTCTTCGGTAAAGGAGCGAACAAACGAAGAGGCGAGGGATCTGGGAACTAGTTTGCGTAGCTCGCCTCTGGGAGCGCTCTTCTGAACTAGTTCGTTCGCGAACTACACAAGAGTAATATACAGAGCATCCATCAGGTCGAACAGCCTCCGGCTTAGACGCAAGGTAATGCATTCATGAGGTTGCCTCCTTATCTGTACACATCCATGCACTCGATACAGTAGGAAACGAGGATTGTCACACCAGGCAAACTGCGAAAGCGCATATCGATGAATTTTTGGCGAATGGTTCGCATGCTGATGTTGATGTTCCAGCACTGAAATTTGCAGCAGTTTGCGGAAGGGTTGCGCTTGTGTCACGCTGAGGCTATTCTCTTCAGTCGTCGTTGGTCGCGTTCTGGAGGGATCTGTTCCTGGCCTCAGCGATGTCTGGAGATGAGATGTTTTACCGGATTTCCAAGATTCACGGTGCACTCGTGAACTGGTCGCACGGAAAAATCCCTGCGTCATCGCTACCTCGGACATGCTGTGTCCCAGCTCACGTGCGACGTCTATAACGCCACACTCAAACTCACTTAAGTCGTCAAAACCTGCGGCCGTATCAGCAGTGAGCGATCTGACGCCTGCGCAGACACATGTTGCCGTATGCAGTGTGTAAATATTAAGTTGTCAAACCGGAATAACTAGAAAAATAAGTTTGACACGAAAAAATGTGTAGAATAAACTGCTGAGTATTTTCCAGGAGGACATCTGCTGGTGCTAAAATTTGTCCACCACCCCAGCTCCATGCGTATGCCAAAGAGAGTTCTGGGCGAGGAATGTCACGGGACATCTGCGAACGGCTGGTTTTCTTTAATTCAATGGAAGGTAGGCAAAACTCCGTTATTTTTACAAATATATCTCATACGATACGAAATACGAAAAAAATAAGGGAACAAAGTAGTAGATAATTTTCTCCTCTACAAATTCGTTTATTCAATTTTCGCGTCAGATGAACGGTTTATTTGCAATTAAAATTATATTACAAACGGCTTTTTTTGTATGACTGACGTATCTCTAGTCCGAAATATTTCAGAAAGCGAGGTTCTGGTCTCTGGAAGCCAACAATAATGTCTGTAAAATTTGGTGGCGATTGGTTGAACGATTCGACCTAAAAATTGGGAACACTTTACAGCCAGACAGACATCATCAAATCGCCGTTATTTTTGCAAATATCTCTGCAACGATGCAATATATGGAAAAAAAACATAATAGAGCGAAGCTGTAGAGAATTTTCCCCTCTACCAATTAGGATATTCAATTTTCTTGACAGATGAACGGTTCGTATGTAATTACAATTATATTACAAACGGCTTTTTTGGTATTACTACCGTAATTTTTGTCCGAAAAAATTTAAAAAGGGAGGTTCTGGTCTCTGACAGCCTACAATTATGTCTGTAAAATTTGTTGTTGATCGGTTGAACGGTTCGTCTTGAAATCAGGGAAATAGTTACGGACAAACAGTCTTCCCAAAATTGCCGTTATTTTTGCCAATACCTCTGAAACGATACGAGATATGAAAATAACATAAGAGAGCAAAGTTGTAGAGAATTTCCCCTCTACAAATTCGGTTATTCACTTTCCGTGTCAGATTAATGGTTAAACCGTTATTTTCATGTAGATTTCGAGCTGTCAAAAGACGATCGCAAAGGCCCACTTTTAGTGTTACTACCGTAACGTAAAGTGGGCCAAAATAGGGATTCACATTTGAAATTTGAAAGTTGCCTCCCACGCCACTCCTAGGGACCTAAGGTGGCGGGCAAAGTTTAGCACCAGCAGATGTCACCCTCGAAAATGATCAACTTTATAGATCCCACAATTTTTCGTGTGAAGCTTATTTTTCGAGTTATTCTGGTTAGTCAACTTTTAACATCCTGTATACTCGTCGCGGCCTGTTCTCATACCGCCGACCGGGGTGGCCGAGGGGACTGAGGCGCTCCAGTCACGGTCTGCACGGCCAATACGGACGGGGGTTCGAATACCCCCTCGGGCATGGATATTTGTGCCGTCCTTAGTCTTAGCTAGTTCATAAGTAGTTTATAAGCTTAGGGACTGATGACCCCGTAGTTAAGTCCCATAAGTTCTACAAACATTTGATTTTTGTTCTCATACCTCGTGTTTACATACGCATGCACCGCGGTGGAGTAGCCGAGCGGTCTAAAGCGCCTCGCTGCGGAGCGCGGTTGCTCGTCGTGGAGGTCCGAGTCCTCCCTGTGGCATGTGTGTGTGTGTGTTTGTCCTTAGGTTAGTTTACCTAGGTTTAAGTAGTTTGTAAGCTATAGACTGATGACCACGCAGTTTCGTCCGATAGATTTACAGACAGACAACAACTACGCATGCCTACTGTGTTTTTCCGTATCACCTCCCAGGAAATTGTTCCACCGCCGACTTCCGTTTGGCCATACCGATGTGCCGTACAGAATGGGCAGCTGCTCCAGCGACTGCCCTGTAACGGCGCTAGCCTGCGGAAGGCTTTCCAGTCTTTTGTGAAGGGCCGAGCACCTGCCTGATGTGGGCAGGGCTGCGGCCGGCGTGAGCTACTGCGTCACGGCGGTAACGCGCTGGGCACAATGGCCAGGAAGGACGCCGTTGGACACGCCACGCGCCACCCAGCCGCACCGCCCAATCGCTGCCCAGCCCCATTTACTTGTGTGCCGGGGGAACCGCACGAGTCGCTCACACCCCAGCCCACTCACACAACACCTCCCTACCATTTCCTCACCCCTGCCACAATACTTGTAATGAAACTGAACTGGAGAATAATGGCCGTTCTATACATGACATGGGAAACGCACATGAAACTCATAAAATGCATTTTTTTAAAACCCATCAGTTGTTTATTCGAAACCTTATACATCTACCAGTTACGGTCAATAAACCATCTTCATGGATATAAAGGTGTTAAAACAGAATGGTAAAATGCATCAAATAAAATACATCTAGCTGAGACAAACAGGAGTCAGTATAACTAAAAGTGTAAAAAACTGCAGTGGTAATCTTAGATAAAACCTGTCAGTCAAACATAACATAAAAAGTAAGAACAGACTATCCATGAAGATGGTCTACTGACCGAAACTGGTAGATGTATAAGGTTTTGAATAAACAGCTGATGGTTTTAAAAAATGCATTTTATGAAATATATTACGGCTGTTGACACTCGCCTCACCAAAGCACATGAAAGTTACTGTCTACTGCAGCGCTCCTGGAGGTAGACCAGTATTTTTAAACCTTTTTGAACTCGCGACCCCTTTCTAAGTAATATAAGGTGATATCGGGCGTTCAGCAAGGTAGAGTTCTTGGTCTCTGCTGTTCCTTATTTACATAAACGATTTAGGGGGAAATCTAAGTAGCTCTCTTAGGTTGTTTGCAGATGACGCCGACATTTACCGTCTAGTGAAATCATCTGAAGTTCAAAACCAACTACAGCACGATCTGAATAAGATATCAATATGGTGTAAAAATTGGCAGTTGAGTCTAAATAATAAGTGTGAAGTCGTCCACATGAGTACGAAAAGAAATCCGTTACACTTTGTTTACAATATAAATCAATCAAAAGTTAAGGCCGCAAACTCCACATGAAGGTACGACACAAGAAGTCGTTGGCCAGCAAGCCTTTATCAATGTTCATTGCTGTAATATTAGAGAAAAAGTAGGTCATGTATGTCATAGATACATACGCGACTGTGGAAGGGAACCTAAGTTTCCCTTTCATTAAACTATCTTCCAAGATAGTAGAAGCATTCTATCCCAGTTTCAATGGATTAATGTGTGCGTTAGCTGACTGAGGATTAAGAACAGTATGTTTTCCATCGCTTTCTCGCTGATAATAATGACTCAAGAAAGACTTGTGGGGTTGGCAACTTTATCAACTGAACGAGAGACAGCAGCCACAATTGATTTACAGGAGATCGTCTCAGATTTTGCAAAAGCCAAGGCGAGAAAATGAAATTTGTGTGACTCTTTGTATAATGAAGCTTATAATTGTATCAATGACTGTAAAAGACTATAAAAAGACAAAATATAAAAACGATGAAAAAGTACCATTATTGTATAAAAGTGTATGATGTGTCCATTTGAATGGGGAAATATGTTTATGCAATGTATATGTTGTCAATATGTATTTGAATAGAAATATGCATTGTGTATTTCACATTGATGTTTTATTGCAATTTTATTAAATGGGGCGCCATTACAGTAATTTGCCTGTTGTTGTTGTTGTTGTTGTGGTCTTCAGTCCGGAGACTGGTTTGATGCAGCTCTCCACAATACCCTATCCCGAGCAAGCCTCTTCATCTCCACATAAGAACGGCAACCTACATCTGTCTGAATCTGCCTACTGTATCCATCTCTTGTTCTTCCTCTGCGGTTTTTACCCCACACACTTGCCTCCAACGCTAAATTCCTTGATGTCTAAGAATATGTCCTACCAATCTATCCCTTCTTTTAGTCAAGGTATGCCAGAAATTTCTTTTCTCCCCAATTCTGTACAGTACCTCCTCATTAGTTACGCGATCCATCCACCTAATCTTCAGCATTCTTCTGTAGCACCACATTTCAAAAGTCTCAATCCTCTTCCTGTCCACACAGTTTATCGTCATGTTTCACTCCCATACAAGGGAACAGTCAATACAAATTGCCTAGGGCGTCGAATTTGTTCAGGCCGGCCGTGCTGCTAATAACATTAATTACGCAGAATGGAAAAGCTGGTAGAAGCTGACCTCGAAGAAGATCAGTTTGGATTCAGGAGGAACATAGGAACCCGGGAGGCAATACTCACTTTACGTCTTATCTTAGAAGATAGATTAAGGAAAGGCAAACCTACATTTTTAGCTTTTGTAGATTTGGAGAAAGCATTTGACAGTGTTGACTGGAATACACTCTTTCAAATTCTGAAGTCAGCAGGGGTAAAATACAGGAAAAGGAGATTATTTTCAACTTGTACAAAAGCCAGACCGCAGTTATTAGACTCTAAGGGCATGAAAGGAAAGCATCAGTTGGGAAGGGAGTAAGACAGGGTTGTAGCCTTTCTCCGATGTTATTCAATTTGTACATCGAGCAGGCGGTGAAGGAAAGCAAGGAAAAATTTGGAATAGGGATTAAAGTTCAGGGGGAAGAAATAAAAACATTGTGTTTTGCTGATGACATTGTAATTCTGTCAGAGACAGCAAAGGACCTGGAAGAGCAGTTGAATGGAATGGACAGTGTGTTGAAGAGATCGTATAAAATGAACATTAACAAGAGCAAAACAAAAATAATGGAATGCGGTCTTAGAAAATCAGGCGATGCTGAAGGGATTAGATTAGGTAACGAAACAATGAAGGCGGTAGATGAGTTTTGTTACTTGGGTAGTAAAATAACAAATGATGGTCAAAGTACAGAGGATATAAAATGCAGAATGGCAATGGGAAGAAAAGCATTTTTGAAAAAGAGAAATTTGCTGACATCGAATATTAATTTAAGTGTAAGGAAATCTTTTCTGAAGGCATTTGTGTGGAGTGTTTCCTTGTACGGGAGTGAAACATGGACGATAAGCAGTGTGGACAGGAAGAGAATAGAGGCCTTTGAAATGTGGTGCTACAGAAGAATGCTGAAGATTAGGTGGGTAGATCGCATAACTAATGAAGAGGTACTGAACAGAATTGGTGAGAAAAGGAATTTTTGGCATATCCTGACTAAAAGAAGGGATCGTTTGGTAGGACACATTCTTAGACATCGGGGAATCGTAAAATTAGCATTGGAGGGAAGTATGTGGGGTAAAAATCGCAGAGGGGACCAAGAGACGCGTATAGTAAGCAGATTCAAATTGATGTGGGTTGTCGTTCTTATGAGGAGATGAAAAGGCTTGCTCAGGATAGAGTAGGGTGGAGAGCTGCATCAACCCAGTCTCCGAACTGAAGACCATAACAACAACAGCAAACGACTCATCGAAAGAAAAGAGATTAATAAACCAACTCGTCGCCCGCAGTGCTGTGATAGCATAGAACAGACGAGGAGTGAAGTAGCCTGCGACGACAGAAGGGACAGGTTTGAGGTCCACCTGGTAAGATGTAGTTAACGGGCGGAGCGGCAGGCAGCGGGTACAAGTTGACGCGGCGCTAAGCGACTAAACCGCGCGGTGTCACCGCAGGCGGCAAGAAGCGGCGGTGGCCACGCGACACGCTCCACTGCCCGCAGACGAGCCGCCAAAGAAACAGCACGAGCCCAGCCCTTTTGTTTGTCCGCCGCTGTGACACCGAGGCGTTACACGCGCCTGCCACCGCGATCGACAGGCCCTCATTTCTTTGCCCTTTGCCTCCTTTTGAACGTCACCGTCGAGGGGAAGTGGGACGGAGGGGGGAGGAGGCTTCGGAGCGCAAAGTACCTGGTAGTTGCAATCATAATGACGGTGTTCCGTGCGCTGCAGTGCGGGATGCATACATGGCAGGACGCCGAATCTTCGTAGGTATTATTAGTAACTGATGCGCTCGCGGATATGATTGGGGGAAAAAAAAAAAAAATCGCACTGACGTGTTTTACGGCCCCCTTTATATTTGTAGTTTTACAAGTTTTTTCCTACATTTTGGACTAAAATAATAATGTAAATAATAAATAATTAATAAGAATGTCTGAAACCCTTATAGGAAAGAAAAATTTAAGTAGTGGCGGGTTCCGAACCACTGACCTTTAGCTATTGACCTTGGGCTATTTAATTTCATACTATTGATGGCCGTTGTTAACTGATACTTATATGGCATTTGTAGACACTAGATTATCATTTATCGTACGAAGAACGACGTGTTTTTGTTACTTCTTCAGTGCGCCATTGCTTTGAAATGACAACGTGTAAGTTACAATAAGAAAATCGTCAAATACGCAACGCAAGATGGCGTATGCCAGAGAGAGTTCTGGGCGAGGAATGTCACGTGAAATGTGCGAACGGCTTGTTTTACTTAATTCAATGGAGGGTATCAAAACTCCGTTATTTTTGCAAATATCTCTCAGACGATACGAAATATGAAAAAAACGTAGGGAACAAAATTGTAGTATTTTCTCCTCTACAAATTCGTTCATTCAATTTTCGCGTCAGATGAACGGTTTATTTGTAATTAAAATTATATTACAAACGGAGTTTTTTTTTGGTACTGACATATTTCATGTCCGAAGAATTTCAAAACGCGAGGTTCTGGTCTCTGGTAGCCAAAAATTATGTCTGTAAAATTTGATGCCGATTGGTTGAACGGTTCCACATAAAAAATGAGAACACGTTATAGCCAGACAGACATCGTCAAATCGCCGTTATTTTTACAAATATCTCTGCAACGATGTAAGACAGGGGAAAAAAAAAAATAGATCGAAGTCGTAGAGAATTTTCCCCTCTACCAATTAGATTATTCAATTTTCGTGTCAGATGAACGGTTCGTTTGCAATAAACAATTATATTACAAACGGCTTTTTTGGTATTACTACCGTATTTTTTATCCGAAAAATTTTAAAAAAGGAGGTTCTGGTCTCTGGCGGCCTACAATCATGTCTGTAAAGGTTCGTCTTAAAACCAGGGAACAAGTCACGGACAGACAGACGGATAGGCAGACAGACATACAGCCCAAAATCGCCGTTATTTTTGCAAATATCTCTGAAACGATATGACATATGAAAAAAAAAACATAAGAGCGCAAAGTTGTAGAGAATTTTCTCCTCTACAAATTAGGTTATTCAATTTTCGTGTCAGATGAATGGTTAAGTCTTATATTCATCTAAATTTCGAGCTGACGATCACAAAGGCCCACTTTTAGTGTTACTACCATATCCTAAAGTGGGCCAAAAGTGAGTTCCACTTTCCGCCACCAGGCGAAACTAGGGCGCTGTATGCAGTCAGAATGTGGTGTGGCTGCAGGAATAGGAGAGGAACTATCAGCCATAGGATAACAGTGTTTCTGGCGAACTTTATTTAGATATTTTTAATTGTGAAATTAGTGATAACTAGAGAGAGAAAAACAGCACCTTTCTTCGCAATGACATAACGTAGTGAAACGTGCAATTAAAAATAGCCAGCCGTGATTGCCGAGGGGACTGAGGCGCTCCACTCACGGTCTTCACGGCCACTACGGTCGGGGGTTCTAATCCCCTCTCGGGCATGGATATTTGTGCCGTCCTTAGGATTAGCTAGTTCATAAGTTGTTTGTAAGTTTAGGGACCGATGACCCCGTAGTTGAGTCCCATAAGCCATACAAACATTTGAACATTTTTTGAATTAAAAATGAGAGCATCTTTTGTTCTGAGTATTTCTTAGTTTTGTTTTTGTGTCTCATTTCTCATTATAACCCATTCTTACAAACTGCCTTTGTCGGCCTGGCTCCTATCCGCCTTTTGGTAAAGTGATGCTATACGTAATTTGTAGGGGAAGGTCGGGTTGCCGCGAACGGCGGATAACATCGCACAGTTCAATTTCTGAGAAACCGAGCACATTGCGTTGGTAAGACTGTATTTGAAATACGCGACCTGTGGAGTAAAACCACATGCATGTCAGTTGCGGCATAGGCGCCGAGCGAGATACTCGCAACTCTTAATTTTGTTCCCGGCGAAACTTTTTGCCACCCCTGTTAAATTTCATTGGTTTTAACCTAAAAGAAGTATGTTTCCGTACTTGTTTGACATTTCAAGTTGTAGGAAATTTGATATATTTAAAGTCTGTAATAATATTTGCAACATTTCGTGTACAATTTAAGTGGTGTGACTAAAATATTTCACAACAATCGGGTAGCCCCTGACACAATAATGTCGGGTACCTCAGGACATTGTTTAACGTTTTTAATTTCGCTTATTTATGCAAAGTAATGTATATTGGGGTTTCAATTGTTGCAGGAAGACTTGAAATATGACAAAGTTTAAGGGAAGAAGTACTAATAGAGGAAAATGAGACGAAAAAAAAATGAAAGAACTAGTTAATGTGTAACTTATTTAAAAGCGTTTTTAACTGTTTTAATATTGATTTTTTTCTGGAGGAAGGAAATTATTCTTTTTGCTGTATTCCTCTTAATTTAGGTTTTTAATGATTTTAGATGCAAGATTTACGCTGTTGTATGCATCCATTTACATACTACAAAATTGCATATGCTGAAAAGCAAGGCTCCTTTTTATGGACTAAAATAATTAATTTTGTAGAACTAACTTTCGTACTAAATAAAGTGATCATTCAATAGTTGCCATGCAAAATAATTACTACTACTTTCCAGCTGTACAGTGGAATACAAGTAACCCACAACCTACGTGTTCCTTGGAGTTCAAAAGCTGGTGCGCAGTGCAACACTGATACTTGGTATTTTTATAGACATCTTCCGCAGTTGACAGTAAGTGAGCACAATGAAAATGTTGAACGCTGAATGTTGTTTCAGCTGAGAAAAACGTTTCTGATCTATCTTAGACACAGTAAAAGTTATGTACACAATTGTAGCCAGAGGGTCTGAAAGGATTAAGATAGTTCATAAAAAATTATCGTGTATATTTAATTCTAAGTGATATAAGTAAAGAAATTACTGGTTTCATTTTACGGTGAAAATTGTTTATTGTTGTTTTATTAGGAATTCACAGAAGTGTCCGTGGCTACCAGATCTTCTCTTGGAGCCATGCTGTGAATCAATAGTTCTTGTTCCAGCCCCTGCTCTCACAAACATCCCGGACGAGATGCCCCCTCTTCCTAGTAAGCAGACACACTGAACTTTCATGAAGCAGACAGACCTTTGTAGAAACCGGATCTTCATTAGTATCGACATGAGCTCCGATTTGTAGCCGAATGCACCCAGTGCTCTAATTCGTCGCCGGAAGAGCCTCCTCTATATCTGTGAAGAGAATCTCCGGCGAGTGAACTGAGCGGATACTGGCCTTCTCTGCAGACCCGTCGGCTATGCCCCGAAAGGGCTCCATCGTCCTCCTCACACTGCCGCGGCCATTGACAAACACACACACACACACACCTGCTGCGCTTGTCCGGACCTCTCACAAAGGAAACTCCCCATCGCACTCTCCACGGCATTAGTGGTGATATGGCGCATTGGAGAGCTCCTCAAAAACTGATCACAAACCAAGCTTGGAAACAGGAAAGAAATATGTGAAACTATGAAAAGAGAATGATAATAGAAACAGTGAACGTCCCAAGTAGAACACACAAAAAGAAAGGGAAACTCCTACAGTTAGAGTTTCGAGGTCCTGTGGTTGAGTGGGGAAGCTCAAAGTCCCTTCTTCTTACCATACCCAGAGGAAGAATTTTAATTATAATTAAGTCCGGGAGAGTTGCCGTATGCGCTACAGAATGCGCACCTCTACCCCGCCCCCCTCTAGTTTTGGTAAAAGCCGCCAACGTGCGTGTTTAGACACTTTGCAGGTGCGCAGTAGACGCTGGCCTGCGATGCAATTGCTTTTGTTTCAGTAGTGGTACTTTTAACCGCGTTAGTGTCAATAAATAAGGTAAGTCTCTATATCTTGCGTGGATTTTAGTGTTGCGGGTAGTTATTAGATGCTGCTAAACAGTGACGTTTTTTAAAAATGGATACATGAGCAGTAACGTTTGTTGCGTGCCTTTTCATTCCAAAAAATGTTTGTATATTTTATGGGACTTGACTACGGGGTCATCAGTCCCTAAACTTACAAACTACTTTTGAACTAGCTAATACAACAGACAGCACATATATCCATGCCCAAGGGGGGGGGGGGGGAGGATTCGAACCCCCGACCGTAGTGGCCGTGCAGACCGTGACTGACGTGCCTCAGTCCCCTCGGCCACCGCGGCCAGCTTTTCATTCTAGTTCGGCCAACTTGGTACTACGTTCACAGTCATACGGTGTGGCGTTTATCACTGACACATCCGAATACATGCCACAATTTTTGATACTTATTGTGTTAACTGTGGCAGGGAAATTAGGAATAGAAGCTAATGATGGAAAGGATTGCTTTTGAAAAACTGTGATAGGACTAAGTTTAATCTTTAAAAATAATATAAAATTAATTTGTTTCGATAGAACAAAAATAAAGCATTTATTTGACAATTCTTCAGCGTTTATTTTTAACCCTCATTTGTTACAAAAATCAACTGAAATGTAACATATTTTGTTTAAAAAGTTATAAATTTCAACGAATATCATCATGCGGTATGTCACCCATAAGGACGCTCTTCGTTATTAAGGTATGACGGTCGACCGGGCCGAGCCGAGCCGGGATGTGCCGAGCCGGCTGGCGCCTAGTCGGCGCGCGCCGCCGGCCTGGGTGTTCACACTGCGCGCCGTGCCGAGCCGAGACGGAAACGAGGGAAAATACATTTTTCCTATTCTCGCGTTATAAAACATTTTGACAGAATATAAGACCGCCCCCAAGTCGTTTTAACAACTCATTTTTACCTTAAAAGCTTTGCCTTGCCTGTGAAAATGTAAAATGTCTACTTTTCATTCTGTGCGAGTTTTTAGTTGCAAAACGGCTCTGACTTAATTTTGATGAAAGTTTGCGTTAAAAAATCTGATTTTTTGACACAAGGTAGTAAAATATTTCTGATTTCTAATAAATGCGTCACATTTTCATAATTCATAGCAGTCGCTTTCAAATGACGCTATTTGTGAAGTGCGTGCGTTGACTTAAAAATCGTGTATTGAAAAAAGTTGGATAGCAGGCAGCTTACTGTTCTATACATTTTAGACCATACCTTACAGCGAGTGAAATAGTGCTAAAAGTACAGAAGAGTTTATGAAATGGTAGTCGCACTGATACCTACCTCGTTTCACAAGGAATTGCGAGTTATCTGAGCGGCGTCATTCCGCGATCGCAAGCCTTCGATCTCGGCGGATGGTGGACGTAGCGTGAATCACTACAGCACTCAAATAATCAATTGCTGGCCAAGTGTCACTCCCTCCTGATGTGTTAATGATCCATAACCAGAAAACAAGTATAAATTATTTCTTCTTGGGTGGCGACCAATTATAATTGACTATGATCTACTATGGTTTTACATGATGTCATACTTTATAAGAGGCATACAAATGATTTCTTGTCCACGTCATACAATTAATGGAATATATATTTCGTGTTTGGAATTAGAAGACAAGAATAAATTAATGATACTACGACTTTGGTGTTGATGGACTGAACAAAAATGTTCAAATGTTTGTAAAGCTTATGGGACTTAACTACGGGGTCATCAGTCCCTAAACGTACAAACTAGCTAATACTAAGGACGGCACAAATATCCATGCCCGAGGGGGGATTCGAACCCCCGAGCGTAGTGGCCATGCAGACCGTGACTGGAGCGTCTCAGTTCCCTCGGCCACCGCGGCCGGCCGGACTGAACATTTTCTGACATTACTTATTAGTTTTGTAGTTGGAAATGATAAAAGGAAGAAGCCCGAATTTCTACTGACATTTATAGGTACAAATACTCCTAAGTCATATATAGTCATTTTTTTTAATTTTTAATTTTGTAGCTCTCGGGAAATGTCGTGCCACAAGGTAAAAATAATAGTATACAGCTTGTCCCACATAAAAGCAATATCACCCATGCTCGGCGCGCGCGCCCAAGAAAGTACTTGAACTTACGACGGTGAGCAACCGCGCGATCCGCAGACAAGGTTTTAGCCTTTCTACAATGTTGTTTAAACCGCACATTGAGCAAGGTGTGAAATAATGCAAGAAGAAATTTGGGAGATGGAATTAAAGTTCGGGAAAAGAAGTAAAAAAGTCTGTGGTTTGCGGATGACATTGTCATTCTGTCAGAGACATCACAGGTCCAGGGAGAGCAATTGAACGGAATGGACAATCTCTTAAAAGTAGGTTATAATCAACACTAACAGGAGCTATCAAGGGTGTAAGAAAAACAGGCGACACTGAAAAAATTAGATTAGGTAATAAGGCAATAAAGGTAGTAAGATACTTTGAGTACCATAATAACTTCTGGTGGCCGAAATGAAGAGAATGGTTATGGGAAGAAAAGCATTTCTGAAAATGGGAAATTTGTTTATATCCAAAATTAATCTAAATTTTAGGAAGTCCTTTTGAAGGCCTTTCAGAAGGTAGTAAGAATACTACTACATGATACAAATGGACAAGTTTTTAGAAACGATCGCTATATTTAGTGTAAATTTGACGATGCTGTACTCATTAAAAATGTTATCGTATTGTCTCTGGTGTAAAATATATATTTTTTAAATTTCCTGTTTGATAGCACCAATTGCCGAAACCGGTCGAACAAGCAAATAAAATATTTACAGCTCTGGCACAAGATTCAGTTTTTCAAAGTACGCCGCGGTGGAGTAACCTAGCGGTCTAAAGCGTCTCGCTGCGGAGCGCGCGGTTGCTCGCCGTGGAGGTTCAAGTCCTCCCTGGGGCATGGGTGTGTGTGTGTTTGTCCTTAGGTTAGTTTACCTAGGTTTAAGTAGTTTGTAAGCTACGGACTGATGACCACGCAGTTTGGTCCGATAGATTTACAGACATTTTCGAAGTACATCGAGTCTGTAGACTACCACCTAAAAACAGAACCTTCTGAAATGTGGTGTTACATACGAATGCTGAAGAATCGGTGGATAGTAACTGATGATGAGGTACTAGACAGGAAGAAATAAATTTCTGTCATATGTTGACTAAAGGGATCGATTGGCTGGACATATTCTGAGACATCACGGAATCATCAATTTAGCACTGTAAGGAAATGTGTGGGGTAAAAATCGCAGAGGGAGAGAGAGAGAGACGAATACAGTAAGCAGGTTGAAAAAGATGCAGGTTACTGTTCATATTCGGAGCTCAAGAGGCTTTCACAGGAGAGGGTAGCGTGCAGAGCTGTTTCAAACCAGCCAACTGAAGACCACAACAACACAGTGATTTTGGAAATGCAATGCCCCATGTCTCCAGCTCCGACTAGCATTCTGCCTTCCATTTTTTTCTTTCTTTTCTCTTCCCCTTGCTGCGTTAATCAAGACAGAAATTTTTCACGTGACTCACTGGAGTGCAAAGGCACCGCTATTTTATACACGGTGTTGGAAATAGTATCACCTTCTGTATATGTGCATATCGCTAGCCCATAACTTTGTCACGTCAATGTATGGGTATCGATACGATGAAGAGAAAAGAGTTGTAATAAGTCATTGAAGCCACTCTCGCTGCTAGAAAACAAGCAAAATTTTCTAACGGTAAAAAGATTGAGTTCCAACACCCAAACTCTGAATACTCATGTAATACATGATTTTGAAAATACGATCTCTCAATGTATAACAAACAATTTTAAAAAATCGGCGTATCGACCATTGCGTCTAACTTAATCTGTTAACCAGCAACGTCATTAAACGTGGTACACCAGCCTATCGCGGCACAACTTGTCTTATCGATCACGTCAGTTCGATATGGCCACGTAGCGCAAGTGCAATAAATAATGACCAGTGTTTGAGGGGAACCCGTATCGACCAGCGACGCCGTAAGCCGCACCAAGTACACAAACAGACTGTGCTGTCAGGGGCTGAGGGTCGTAACCCGTCTTCTGACTGAATGTTTGCAACCTGGCCACTTTAAGCCATATTAACGACAACAGTCAGTAGACGATCCTGGCTGATTATCACCTATCGATACGTTTCAGTCTGTTGTAGTTCTCCAACCCTTTTTTTTATCTTACCCTTCACGTCCGGATACATGATGTTCATTTCACGACTTATCATCATCATAAGTCGTTGTGCTCATTGCTGAGCGTCGTGACCCCATAAACCAAGCGTCTCCATCCCAGACGGTTGTCAGCTTCTTTCAGTGCCTGCTGAAGGTGTAGACCGGAGATCTTCTTGAATTGGTCTACCCATCTGCTCGCTGTTCTTCCTCTTGGTCTTCTGCCGTCGATCTTTCCTTGTAAGATTATTTTTTCTAGGTTTTCTCCGTCACTTCTCACAATATGGCCAAAGAACTGGAGAATTTTTTCGTCGACTCGAGAAGAAAGGTATTGTTTAATAGTGGACACATTTGTTCTTCTTTCGGTCCATTTTATGCGTAGCATCCTACGCCAGTACCAAAGCTCAAACGCATCAATGCGTTGTTTGTCTCTGGCCTTGAGTGTCTACGATTCACAGCCATAAAAGTAAAAGAAGACAGAAAACACGAGTGTTTCAACTAGCCGGATCTTTGTGCTATTTGTTGTTGCTCTGCTCTGTCAGATCTCCGTGAGCTTCTTCATAGCCACTCGTCCTAGCGTGATCCGTCTTCTTATCTCCTCTTCACAACTACTTGTGCTGCAGATGGTTGACCCAAGATAGGTGAAGGACTGCACGACTTCCAATTCCTTTAATTGACCTGTGAGCTGGATCTGTTGTTCTCGATCAATTAACATGAGTTTATACTTACTGAGGTTGATGTGTAGTCCATATGCCGAGCGCACTAAAGCACTTTGCTGTGGAATGCGTGGTTGCTCCCCGTCGGAGTTTAGAGACCTCCCTCGGACTTGTGTAAGTGTGGATGCTGTCCTTACGATAAGTTAGCTTAAGTAGTTTTTATGTCTAGGGACTGGTAGGCACAGCATTTTGGTCCCATAGCTTTACACATATTTGGACAGCAATGCCATGCTTCTGTTAATGTATAACTACCATTACTGAAACGATTACTGGGATGTCATTATACAATACGGAATATATATTGCAAACAGAGGAATAAGAAAATGTGTGAACACGTCCACAAAAATTTACTATGTCAGAATAATTTACTGATATACATAAACGCAATAGATTAGTTTAATTACATTTGTTCCCAGAAATAAAAGTTTATTGTAGGACCCAATAAAAACATTAAGAGACCACCGTTAGTGCATCTGTGGAACGGCACCTGTCGGGGAAGACCTGTGGCGTCTCAAAGTTAATCTACTTGAATGGTAATGGTAACGGAAACTGTAAAACATTTTCCTCAGTGGTACCAAAGACGTTGTCTTAAATGTAAGGTCTGCTTTATAGTCAAATATAGGAAAATGAATAGGTCCCCCACGGCTCCAGATTATGTATTGATATGATTCACTAAGGACAGCCATTCTTACAAAAAACCTTACCCAACGAATCTCCAAAGTAGTATCTGTCGTATGGTTCTGTCCTAGATCGAGATGCGTACCAGCTACATTTGTTTTCGATTGCCGTTTCCAATCCTTACACTGTATCTCTTCACAAAGATCCTCAAACATCCCAATCTTCATATACGTGAGTACTAGCGTCTCGTTGGACGCCCATCCTCAAGATTTCAGTAATCCGTATCCACCTATTAAACACCTTTATATCCGAGCATGTCTTATTATTTTCCAGCGAAACTGTTACTTTTCCTTTCAAATCATGAAGTCATTACATACATCTACACTTTCTATTCTGCATTACATCCTAATCTTTGTCTTGAATTGCTTATCCGCCAGATTCGACCGTATTTGTTTCCACCATCTACAGTCGATACACCTACTATTTCCCATATTCAAGGATCGTTTGAAAAGTAATGCATACTATTTTTTGAATGCAACGAAACTACAGGTGACACATACAACATAACATCTAAATCGAACAGTATTTCAGCAACAGGCTGTAATTTTTCCACATAATTTAGTCAGCATCATACGTTATGCCCTTTTACCAACGATGAAGCAGAGCTTTTCATCTTTGACAACAGCATCCGAGACGTGAAAATGTTCGCCACAAGATTAGTACATCTTCCAGAGGACCAAAGAGTTGGAAGTCTGAAGCTGCTAAATCAGCACTTTACGGTACATGTGCCAAGACTGCACTGGCGAATTTTGAAATAAGTTGCAAGGCTGAAAAACTGGAGAATTTTTTGCTCTTCTGTAATCATCCGAGTGGAGTGAGCATTGCGTTCTGTGCATCTTCTCAACATTAAGCTGGAATTACCACATGATATTGAGACAAATTCACTCTTTCCACATATTTATTTGCTATTACGATTGGTTTGATCCTCATTGTCTGCAAAGAAGCCCCACCTCCTTTTCGCAGAGCAACGACGTAACATGAAATAATATGTAAATAAATGTGTCACAGAAGCAACAAGAAAGTTGAGGAAGCGTGGCTAAAAGTGCCATTTACACATAGCGTCTTAACCGAACAAGGGAACAAGACAGTCAGCGATTAGTAGATTTTCTCAATATCATGTGACATTTCCAGTTTAATGTTGATGACACAAAATATGTTTTGCTCATCTGACACTTAGAGATATTTATGCTCTTTGCCTGCCACTAGAGATAATATACACACGCAAGCGACAAACGCATGAGAAACGTCTCTGGTTTCATAATTGTTCGGTACAAGATTGTGATTAAAGTTTGCAATTACTTATTTTGTTGCGGACATAATTGAGATAGAGAAAGATGTCTTCTTTTGCAGAGAAAATCGCACTTAATTATAATCCGACCTCTGAATATATAGTTCTACTACACAAGGTTGATTTCATCTTCATGCTTCACTTCAGGACGTGGGGACATGTATAAGCTGAAACAGTGGCCGATTCTGTTAATCAAGTCAATTCACTGGAAATACTATATTTAATGGAAAGTTCTTTACCGACGATCAGCTGACGCCATACCTTCAACGATTATCCAGACTTACTTTATCGCACATTAATACCACTTTGACGTCTTATTGAAACAGACATGAACTGCACTGTAGGTTGAATTACTAGACTTTCAGCATTCAGCGTTTTCGATAATAGGGAGCACTGAATACAGAATGACTACATTGTCCCCAGTGCAACATTGCCACATACCAATAATTCAGCATACACTTACTGAGAGAGATAAACAGTTTAGTACTACGCCATAGAACGAATACATGGCGCTGTTATTACTATTATAATCTCAACGATAGAAGTGTTTACAAAAAGTTTACGCCAAACAGACAATTACACACCGCAGTCTTAACTATATTAACACAACTTAACATTGAATTTAAATCGTTTCGGTGTATGGAATTAAATTAACTTCACCTTTTTATTAAATATTTATGAAAATTCATCGTTTTTCACAGACTTCTACTTAAATCGTGGCTAGGAAAACTGAGTTTATTGACAGAGCGATCCATCAATGATTCTTTTTCGGCTGACCTAGGTCCGGAAACCTAGAAAAACATGATATACACAGGTGCCACTTTAACAACCGTTGCGAAGCACGGGCATATAAGCTAGTGTTTATATATTAGCACTACACCAATGACAACTAGCGCGGACATCAAAACTAAGAGGCATTACTTTCGGAATGACCCTTGTACAGTCCCGTATCTCTCGTAAAAACCCTAAGCCAATCAAATTTTGTAATTCATCCCTCATAACGTCTATTAATGGGTGGCTCGAACACCATCACTTTGATAAAAAAAGGAAGAACTCATAACACTACATCACATTTGTAATGTGAAGTTTATGATGTTCATAGACAGTATTTAATGATTTAATGTTAATAATATCAAACAATAAATCAATTTCCTGAGACATGTAAAGGTAAAGCAGACAACAATCCGAAGATTAGTTTGAACACCCTAGTGCTTTTCAAGGCATGGTCCTGTTTGGAGGTGGTGTGTCCTTGCCTTCCTCCGACCTTCGAAATGACTTACCAGACAATTATAGGGAGACCTACAGTGTAAGGTGGATTCCGAACCACAGTGCTTCTATTTTTCACATAAGTAACAATGCCAGAGGGGAAAGAAGATGAAAGTGACAGATAAAAATCCTAGGACCTGGCAGAGATCGAACACAGAGCCTTTGTATTCATAGTCTTACACGCTACACCACTGTGCTACGGATCCGCACCGGAGTCGGCTCTCAACTCCATATATAAAGGGTATTGAATATAAGGAGAGGCGTTCAATTAAAATTCGAGCTGCTTCTGGGATTCGAACCTAGGATTTCCTGCTTACAGGGAGGATATTTTATCCACTCAGTTATCATGGCCTTATTGATACTGTTCCTCAGTGTTCTACTATGTAATATGTATCAATGTTTCCACAGCTCTCCCATATCGCTTTAGCAACGCAGTAATGAATGTTAACCCTTTCGTCACCAGTGGGACGTATGTGTCCCACATACGAATTTGTGTCCCTGGTTCAAAGGGATGTAAAAATCCCACATGTGTGTGTTGCTGACATCTAGTTTTGAACGTATCAACAGTGTGGAGCCAGATAGCTTGATGTTTGGCACCTACTGCGTGTATTATCTTCAGTTTTGTATAGTGTGTCTTGCGTTTTGACAGTTTTATACATGCTTTTCTAATATAGATAAGCTTAGTAAAGGAATTTATTGTTTTCTTGCTATAAATATGTAGATTTGTGCACATATTTATTGGTAAATCACACCTACATTCGTGCTTTCCTTGTGGCCAACACGTGTACAGAATTTTATATATGTACACATGTTGGCCACAATGAAAGCACACACACACACACACACACACACACACACACACACACACACACACATATATATATATATATATATATATATATATATATATATATATATATATATATATGAGATCCTGTAATATTATTTGATAAGAAATGTCATATTGCAGGTAAATGATTGTTACTGTTACATAGTGGAAGCCACGACTTTGCATTTGGCAGTTTCGTTGGAAACTCAGAAGGAAAGTTGAATCTGACAATCACAAAAAGAGAATAAATTATGTAACTCTTAATCAAAATATTCACGGGTGTACTGCCGGTCTATAGTGTCCAACGGGCACAATATTTCGGCGATCATACATGTCGCCATCAACAGGTGAACAGACGGACTGAGCTCCTGGAAACGCACCGGCACGGAGATCCGCACGCTACGGCGGCTCGAAGAGAGCCGGGTTCTAGCCCGGTAGCGGGCCATTTAAATACCCTCGGCCCGCGGAGCGACCCCTCCGCGGTCCGCGCCCCGCGCCGCGGTCGCGCAGTGCAACCGATTGGGACGGCCTCTGAGATGACGTCGATGTGAGGGCTCTGTCTGCCGTGGTCGTCACTACGTTACGTTTGCTAGATTTACTCTTAATTAACCCAATCGCTGGTTCCCAAGCTTTGCTAAGAATATAACTACAGGGGCACACACGTTTGATGTATCCGAGCAAGTCGGCGGTCGCTGAACATTGTTTGTCGGTGAATCACGCGATGGAGTATGAACGCACTAGGATTCTGGTACAGACGCCGAGATACTGGGACTGCGTCGTTAGAGAGGCCATTTAAATTCACACAAGTGACGACCTCATAAACCGTGACTGTGGCTATAATCTTAGCAAAGCTTGGGAACCAGCGATTGGGTTAACTAACAGTAAATGTAGCAAACGTAACGTAGTGACGACCACGGCGGACAGAGCCCTCACATCGACGTCATCTCAGACACCGTCGCAATCGGTTCCACTGTGCGGCCGCGACGTGGGGCGCGGACCGCGGAGGAGTCGCTCCGCGGGCCGAGGTTGTTTAAATCGCCCGCTACCGGGCTAGATCCCAGTTCCCTTCGAGCCGCCGTAACGTGCGGATCTCCGTGGCGGCGCGTATCCAGAAACTCAGTCCTTCAGTTCACCTGATGATGGCGACATGTATGATCGCCGAAATATTGTGCCCGTTGGACACTATAGACCGGCAGTACAGCCCTGGATATTTTGATTATCAAATACGCCGGGAGAAACTCAAGAATCATATGTAACACTTGGTAATAATTTGTCACTTCGTAGTTATAGAAATGTCGAAACTGACAAAAGAGGAAATTCTTTGACAACTTGTTTTCGCTGACGCGTTGTCTGTAGACGAATGTAATGAAGAGGCAGCAAAAGAACATAAAGCACTTGATGAATCAAATGTGACATATGAGAACTTGCAAATGACAGCTACAACTGTAAAAGAAAGGGAAGTCATTCATCACAAAAAACACACCAAGAGTTGTTGGCGTTCCTGGTGATACGCCTTCGAGCGCAGTTGGAAAGCATTTTCCAACAACGAGCACATGGTGGTGTTGCTGACAATGCAGCACACGGACAAGGACAACTTTCATAGGTAACTACTGGAAGTACAACTATGTAGGCTTTTTAGCCATGTTTTGAAAAATTACACATTAATGTTAAGCTCTGAACAAATAAATGTATTTGACATTATATTAGTATTCTAATTTGTACAGGTCCTAATCCCCATTAAAATATCGGTGCTCTGAATTTACTCCTCCTGGAGTCGAGAGGAACGTGTAAGTTGCGCATAAAATAGCTGTAAAATCTAAATAACAACGTATAGTTAGAAACATGGCCTGACTGCCCATTCCAAAAGCAAAAAAAGCAATTGCTTCAGTAACATGCGACATATTAATGCATTCTGTCACAAAATGTTAATTGTAACAGTCTTGCTTTGTAATTTACGCAAAGGTGATGTAAATATCAAACCATAATTAAAATTTCTGAGATATATATTATCTAAAAAAATAAAGATATGGACTAAAAGGAGAGGTTTTGAATTAAAATTAGTTCTGTGGCCATTATTCGCACCTGGAACCTTGTACTTAGTAAACAGTCACTTTATCAAAACTTTTTTGTCCCCTTCCTCCCCTACAACCAGTCTTTCTGCTCACCAAAATCGCCTTCTTTTTCGTCGGCTTCTATGGGCCTCTTTTATTTTTAATTTTTATTTATTTATTTACTTTTAAAGCTTCATTCAATGTTCTACTTGCAAATATAATTTCTTTTTGCGCAAGCTTCGCTAAGAAAAAGAAAATGAAACTGATTTGAAGAATTCCGTCTTGCTGTGCCACAGCTTTAAAACCGACGTATAACAAAAAGCAAAGTCACTTCTTCGGTGCCAAAGATAACCTGTTATTCTTCTGTTTACTATAAGAAAAAATAACTTTTTTTTTCTTTTCCATGGCCCTGCCCACGTCGATTTAAAGTTCGACGTTTCGGTATTTGCGTTTCCGGTTGCCATTCAGCTTCTTTGTTGCTTTCTGTTATTTACTTAATGTAAAATGCTTTCTTTATCTACTGAGACACTGCAGTTACATTCGCGATGTAAGCATTGTAACAAAGGACAATAAGTACCGACAATATTAATAAAGCTACGTTTGCATTGTGAGAAAGGATTTAGAGTGTATTTCTCATCTACATACACACTCCGCAATCTACCGAAAGGTGCGTGCTGGAGGGAACACTGTACCACTACTAGGCATTTCCTTTCCAGTTCCACTCTCAAATAGAAAGAGGAAGAAACGAATGCCTATATGTCTCCGTACGAGCCGTAATTCTCTTGTCATTGTGATCACTATGCGAAATGTACGTAGGCGGCAGCAAGATCGTACTACACTCAGCTTCAAATTCCGGCCCTCTAAATTTCCTCAACAGAAATTCACGAAAAGAACGTCGTCTTTCCTCCAGCGATCCCCAATTGAGTTGCCGGGGCATTTCCGTGAAACTCGCGCATTGGTCGAACCTACCAGTAACAAATCTAGCTGCTCGTCTCTGAACCGCCTCTATGTCTTCCTTTAAACTGATCTGCTGCGGGTCCCAAACACTTGAGCAATACTCAAGACGTGGTCGTACAATCGTTTTATACGCGGTCTCCTTTACAGGTGAAGTACATCTTCCCAAAATTCTCCCAATAAACCGAAGTCGGCTGTCCGCCCTACTCACAACTGTCCTTACATGCTCGTTCCATTTCATACCGCTCTGCAATGTTACGCCTAGATATTTGAACGACGCGACAGCATCAAGAAGCTCACTACTAATGCTGTATTTGAACATTATGGGATTTCTTTTCTACTCATGCGCATCACCTTACATTTTTCCACATTGAGAGCTAGCTGCCAATCTTCGCACCAACTAGAAATTTTGTCTAAGTCATCCTGTATGCTATTACAGTCAGTTACAGAAGACACCCTCCCATACACCACAGCATCATCAGCAAACAGCCGCATATTACAACTTACTCTGTTCATCAGATCATTTATATAGATAGAAAATAATATCGGTGTATTCGAACATTATCGGATTGTTTCTCTTACTCATGCGCATCACCTTACATTTTTCTACATTGAGAGCTAGCTGCTATTCTTCACACCAACTAGAAATTTGTCTAAGTCATTCTGTATGCTATTACAGTCAGTTACAGACGACACCCTCACATACACCACAGCATCATCAGCAAACAGCCGCAAATTACAAGTTACTCTGTCCATCAGATAATTTATATAGATAGAAAATAATAGCGGTCCTATCACTCTCCCCTGGGGCACGCCTGACGATACACTCGTCTCTGATGATCACTCGCCGTCGAGAACAACGTACTGCGTTCTATTACTTAGAAAGTCCCCCAGCCAGTCGCAAATCTGTGAATCTATTCCATAAGCTCGTATCTTCGTTAGCAGTCTGCAGTGTGCCACCATGTCGAACTTTTTTTCTTGTTAAAGTTCCTAGGTGACTCTTCACTTGCTGATCCTGATTTCTTCCATTCAGAGCAAAGGATGCCGAGAGGTAAGAGAACAATGCAGCAAATAACTTTTCATTTACGGAGCTTAGGTGCACTTTAACAATTCATTATCTTCGGAACTTCGGATGTGGTACCGCGTCGAACGCCTTTTGAAGTTGAGAAAAACACAATCTACCTGTTGTCCTTCATTCATGGCTTGCAAGTTGTCATGTGAGAAAAGGGCAAGCTGAGTTTCATATGAACGATGTTTCCTTAACCCGTGATGATTCATAGAAATAAGCTTTTACGTCGCAAGGAAATTTATTATATTCGAACTGAGAATATGCTCCAAAATTCCACAGGAAACTGATGTCAACTATATTGGTCTGTAATTATGAGTGTCAGTTCTTTCCTTTCTTATAAACTGGAGTTATCTGTGCTTTTCTCCAATCACAAGGAACTTTGCGCTGAATTAAAGATTCGCGATAAATGCAAGCTAAGTAAGGGGCCAATGCCGCAGAATACTCTTTGTAAAATCGAACTATACCACCAGAATCAGGAGACTCCATTTCGGAATTTGTTCGTTGATAAAATGATGGTACATTTATGCGGTCCTTCTGCGTGAAAGATTTCTTAAAGGTTAAATTTAGAACTTCAATTTTCCGTTTGCTTTCTTCTATTACTGCCCCGGTATGGTCAACGAGTGACTGGATAGTGGACTTTAACACACTTATCGATTTTATTTTATTATCAGAATTTTTTCGGGTTCTCGGAGAGATCTTTTGCTAAGGTATGGCTGTGGTAACTATTGTATGATTCGCGCATTGATCATTTTATAGACGCACGAACCTTTACTAACTTTTTGCGTGTCATCATTTGCATGTTCTTTGTAGAATCAAGAGTGCAATAGTCTTTGTTTTCTCAGTAGCTTTCTACCATTATTATTATACCACGGTGAATCTTTTCCATCGTTAATCGACTTTACAGGCACATATTTCTCTAACCCTTTATGTACAATGCATTTAAATTTAGTCCACAATTCCTCTACATCCATTGTACTGCAACTAAACGATATCCATTCATTTTCTAAGTGCGATTCTAACAATTGCTTATCAACTCTTCCTATCAAAAACACGCTCCGAAACTTCTTGATTGGTTTATGAACTTTGGTCACCATCGACGCTATGACGATTTATTTATTTATTGTTTTTTTCTGTTCCATAGGACCCAATTAAGGAGTGCGACTCCATGGTCATGGAACAAGTCAATACATTAATTGTTACACAATAGAAGTAGAAAATTTTTAAGTAGTCCTTTGCACACGACAATCTTAATACAAAGTGAAAAGAATCGATAAAGAAAAAAAGGAATTAGCTTAATTGTTTAACTTTTCTAGGAGTTCCTCGACAGATTACAAGGAGTGAGCCATGAGGTAACTCTTCAATTTAGATTTGAAAGTGTGTAGATTAGTACTAAGATTCTCTACTTCTTGTACCAGCTTATTGAAAATGGATGCCGCAGAATACTGTGCACCTTTCTGCACAAGTGTCAAGGTGGTGTGAGGCAAATGTAGATTCGACTTCTGTCTAGTATTCACCGAGTGAAACCTACTAACTCGTGGGAATAATCTGATATTATTAAAAACAAACGACATTGAAGAAAAAACGTATTGTGACGCCAGAGTCAAAATTCCCAGATTACTGAAAAGGGGTCGACATGACGATCGTGAACTGACACCAGTTATTGCTCGAACCGCCCGTTTTTGAGCCAGAAATATCGTTTCTGCATCAGGCGAGTCACCCCAAAAACAATGCCTTACATCATAAGTGAGTGAAAGTAAGCGTAATACTTTTCGTGTTGAAAAATCACTTATTTCAGATATTGTTCTAATGGTAAATATAGCAGAATTAGTTTTGTAACAAGATTCTGAAGATGGGCTTTCCACGACAGCTTACTGTCTATATGAATACCTAGAAATTTGAACTGTTCTCACTTATCATATGCCCATTATGTGTCATCGAAATGTAAGCTTTCCTCAAATTATGTGTTAGAAATTTAAAAACTAAGTTTTACTGTGATTTAACATCAACTTGTTTTCTACAAGCCATGAACGTATCTCTTGAACTGCATTATTTGATACTGTGTCAATATTACGAGCAACATCCTTCACTACCAAGCTGGTATCATCAGCAAACAAAAATATTTTACAGTCATCGGTTATACTCGAAGGCATATCGTTTATATAAATAAGAAACAGCAATGGTCCCAAAACAGACTCCTGGGGCACCCCACACTTAATTGTGCCCCATTGGGATTCTACGCCATAGCCATTTTCTACACTGTGGAGAATTACCTTCTCTTGTCTATTATTAAAGTAAGAGGTGAACCAATTGTGAGATACTCCCTGTATTCCATAATTTTCCAACTTCTGCAACAATATTTTGTAATCAACACAATCAAACGCTTTTATTAAATCAAAGAAGACGCCTAATGTCCGTAGCCTCTTATTTAACCCATCAAGTGCCTCTCAGAGAAACGAAAATATATAATTTCAGTCGGTAAACCGCTTCTGAAACTAAACTGTACGTTTGACAACAACTTATGTGAACTGAAATGGTTAATTAATCTTGAATATACAGCATTTTCAATAACTTTAGAAAAAATCGATGGCATAGAAATAGGTCTATAGTAGTCTACATTATCCTTCTCCTTTTTTATAAAATGTTTTCACTACTGAGTACTTTAATCTGTCAGGAAACTGATCATTCTGAAAGGAAAAATTACAAATATGGAGAACAGTACTTTAGAATTCTGCTAGATTCCCCTTGATATCCACAAGAGTCCTAGTGATTTAATTATTGACTCAATCTCCCATAGCATATCATGGTCACTAATTCCTGACTCTACACAGACATCGTTAATAAGGTCAGGCCTGTTCGTAGCTATAAGGTCCTCCTTGGTAACAGTCACCAAGACGAAGAAACTAACACTGGTTAAATTTCTAGTTTTTGGCCTTATTTTATTTATTACTATATTCCGTTATTTAGATGTCATTTGGTTCATCGCGGTGGAGTGGGTATGCCATCGTTTTCTCCGAAAACTGTCTTGAGCAGTTAAACCGGAAACCAACGCACAATGGAAAAATATTGTGCGTTGGTTTCCCGTTTAACTGCTCAAGACAGTTTTCGGAGAAAACGATGGCATACCTACTCCACCGCGATGAACCAAATGACATCTAAATACAGAAATATAGTAATAAATAAAATAAGGCCCAAAACTAGAAATTTAACCAGTGTTAGTTTCTTCGTCTTGGTGACTGTTACCAAGGAGTTTCTTGTACATAACGAGGAATAACCTAAGACAAGTGGCGGTATGGGGTGGGGGGTGGGGGTGGAGTCAACATCACCTAGATGACAAGGCCGTACAACAGGCCGTGCCTAAGTCACACTTAGAGGCCGCGACCGCCATCTGACTGGCCGGCCGCTGCGCGGCGGTGGGCGTGCCCCAGCGGCCAGCCAGTGGGGTGGTGACCGCGGCCTCTAAGTGTGACGCAGGCACGGCCTGTTGTAAGCCTCGTCTCTGGGTGGTGTCGGTGGAGTACTCACCGCGCTGCAGCAGGACGCTGGCGTGCGGGTTGCGGTGCTTGGTGGCGAGCGAGGAGCAGTTCCAGCGGTGGTGTCGGAACTGGAACTGGCACTCCTGGACGGCGTGGTGCAGGCCCTGGATGGCGACGCTGGTGGCGGCGGGCCGGCGCTGGCAAACCTCCTGCTGCTCGCGCGTCAGCCCCGCCAGCGTGCGGCACACCGCAGACTGAGAGCCGCCCGCCGGCTGCCACCAGCACCTGCCGAAGAGGAGGCCGCTGGCAATCTCCAATTTACGAGGGGAACACCAAGCATACTACACACGGATTCTGATGGGTCGCAGGTATGTTGTGAGGGAATTCCTCCAGACCGTCAACCTAAAAGGATTTAGGGAAATGCCGGCCGCGGTGGCCGAGGGGACTGAGGCGCTCCAGTCAAGGTCTGCACGGCCACTACGGTCGGGGGTTCGAATCCCCCCTCGAGCATGGATATTTGTGCCGACCTTAGTCTTTGCTAGTTCATAAGCAGTTTGTAAGCTTAGGGACTGATGACCCCGTAGCTAAGTCCCATAAGTTCTACAAACATTTGAATTTGATTTAGGTAATTTCCTAGACCTCGTGTACATCGAAGGAAACGGCGTTGCGATCGATATATATCGAATATTCGATTCGCCATGGTCGAAGTGGTGACTGATGGAAGCGCTGGTTTTGAATCGTATCTGTGTCGTGAAAAATTGCCAGTTTTCATTAAAGACATAGCCAAAGTTTATCCGGGATACGGGAAAGAAAGAATGTTACCACTATCGTATACTAACGGAGGTGTCTCTCAGGAATAAGGTAGTGTACTATTTTTTTCTATAATAAATAAATGCTTCGTTCGAGGTATTCATGCTGTACTCTTAGGTTCCTGTCTAACCACATCCTTTATAATCATGAGAAAGTTACAACAAATGGATTCGCTACCATTGACGATGTGGTATTTCTGAACCAGATATTCGGGCGCTACGAAAAAAAAGGTCAAAGGTAGGTTAGGTACATTTTAAACAAGTATTTTTTTTTAGTACGTGAAACACTACATCGAACGTAAACACCATATAGAACATTCGATATATATCTATCACAACGCCGTTTTCTAATATTTACACGAGATCTAGGAATTTACCAGAATTTATTCCAATGGGCCTTGATTTCTAAGAAAGTCTAAATCAAATTCGCAGCAAATTACCATGCGGAACGCATCTACTTATACATGGCGGTTACCGCTCAGCGTTACATCGTGGTGTAATCGACAAGTGCTAGGCTCCCAAGCAGCAGATCCGGGTTCGATACCTAGCAGCAGACAATTTTTAAAATTTGTAATTGCTAGTTTTTATTTATTTACACGAATTGGCCAACTAAGGACCACGTTACAAATTTTATTTCATATTCAGTTTCTTCTTTCTCTTCTCTAGGGCTGCTCTTCTGCCTGCTGCCATTTTTGCCAAATGTTCAGCTGTCAGTTTCCTGGTGGTCTGAAAAATGACGAATTCAGTTACTGCCTTTATGTACTTGTCCCTATTCGTCGCGTCCATGTCTGTGAGTCCAAGTTCCATGAGGTCGTTTTTTTATTCCTTGTAACCAACAGTTGGGTGTTTTCCTCTGTTGAATTAAATTGAAGATTTTCTTCGTTAATCTGCTGTCATCCATTCTCACCAGATGAGCGAAGAACATAAGCCTTCTTTTTCTCATTTCCGTTATAACTGATTTAATAAACTGACAGACCTTGTCATTGCTCATTTTTACCCGTGTTTCGCCAAATTTTTTTTGTGTCCACCAGGAGGCTCCCTCGGAATTACCCTTTCCTTCCTCTCGTGCTCATCTACTAGTCCTTTGTTCTTGAGGGAGAGTGTTTCTGCTGTATATTGTACTTCGGTTCTTGTCACTGTCTTGTAGTGAAATAACTTCGCATTTCGAGATAAGCATTTTTTGTTGTACAGCTTCATTCCTACGTTTTATATTAAAAAAAAATTAAAAATAATTAAGGAAGAAAAACAAAAATAATGGAAAGTCAAACGATTAAAAAATAATCAAGAAAATTTTAAAAATGAAAAATTTCCCCTTTCGGGTCATTTATTTTTCACTTTTCTTCGTTTCTCTTCTTTTAAATTGGAGATTCCAATTGCGAAGCAAACATTCGGCGTATTTTAAGGCGTTAGTGAGTTCACCTTTTGACTTCTCATCACACACATCCATTTCCGTAGAGGTTTCGTGTGATGCTCCTGCTTCTATCATAGCGCATTGTTCTCCACGTTGCGCTACTTGCCGCACGCATGAACGACACGCTACGAATGACTAACCGATTGGCTGTAGCATAATAGTCCACTGGGACGCGTCACGTGAGTACACACGTCATAGAAGGAGATAAAAACAGCACATTCAGGAACTGTAAACGTAGGTATTAAATGTTGCCCAAATATTATAGATATTAACAAAAGACTGTTTACTGATTTCGAAATAGGCTTCAATCGCCTTAAAAGTATGCTTCGAAAAAACAAAATGAATAAAATAATCGTCGCGCAATACATAACATATTGAGCGAATGTTACATGTTTTTATCCTGACCATTTACTGCAAACGTTTACATAAGAATGGTTATAAAAATACATAATTATGCACAATCATCGGACTGGTGTGAAAAGTAATTGATCGAACGTGGACCCAGGTCGCCTGCATGGCAGCCTCGCATCTTGCCGATTACACCACGCTGTCTCGTTGAGCGGTAACCGCCATGCATAAGTAGACACGTTACGCGTGGTAATTTGCTGCGAATTTGATTTCGATTCTCTTAGAAATCAAGGCCCACTGGAATAAATCCTTTTAGATTAATGGTCTGCAGGAATTCCATCACAACATACCTACGACCAGTGAGTTTCCGTTGGTACATACTTAGACGAATCATAGGCGGATATAGCCGTAGGTCTGCGCGGATGCAGATATCCGCGGATATCCGCAGCGTTTCTTACTTTGGGGATAAAAGTATGAGCAACGCAGTACGTATATCAAAATGATAGCGGAAAACTGCATACCTGTGGACCTTTCTACGCGACCGTGTCTTATCTTCGATCTGTCAAGTGCTTTCTGCTGGCAAACCGTCACACTGCCCACCAGAGGTGCCATGCCAAATTTTCGCTGCCTTCAGTTAGCGCTTTCTAGTGACCGAGCGACAACGTATGTCGTAGTGAATACAGTGACAGTTCTTTCTTAAAATGAAGACGACCTCATTGGATACTATATCGTGTTAAAAGAGGTGATTTGAGATTAGTTAAGGAAAATTTGTATATATATATATATATATATATATATATATATATATATATATATTGTTGCAACTGAATGAACCGTACAGCCGCGCATACAATACGAACAAACATACAAACAAACATTCATGTTTATGCATTACATAAATGGTGAAGAAAGTGAAAAACATTGACAATAGCATTTTATAGCAACTTTCATAATCAGATACTGTGTACAGCGAAAGTAACGTATTTAGGATGGTACACAATGTTAGATTGTATAGGCTGGCCATAGCTGCACCCGACATTGTCTCTTTTTGCTGACAGTTACCAATTAGAAGTAGACGGCAGTTTTAACATTTGAAATGACATCCTTTGCTTTTTGTCACATAATATGGGGAAAATAAAGTGTGCCTTTTGTAAAACTCCGAAGAACTTTATCTTTTTTTTTTCTTTTTTTAATTAATTAATTATTTTTTTAATACAAACACAGTAAAATCACCTCTATTCCGGTCAGTTTTAACCACTGAAATTTAAGAAGATGCCTATATTAAACAGTTCACATGATATAGATGAAACAATTAATTCCTCTAACTGGGGAGTTGTCAATAATGGGGTTCCACAAGGTTCGGTATTGGGTCCCTTGCTGTTCTTAACATATATTAATGACATGCCATTCTACATTCACGAAGATGCTAAGCTAGTACTTTTTGCTGATGATACAAGTATAGCTATCACACCTGACAAACAGGAATTAACTGATTAAATTGTAAATGATATCTTTCAGAAAGTTATTAAGTGGTGCTCTACAAATGTACTCTCATTAAACTTTGATAAAACACAGTATATACAGTTTCATACAGTAATGGTATGACACCATTATTAAATTTAGACTTTGAACATAAATCTGTAGCTAAGGTAGAATATTCAAAATTTTTAGGTGTTTGCATTGACGAGGGACTGAATTGGAAGAAACATATTGAAGATCTCCTGAAACGTTTGAGTTCAGCTACTTATGCTATCAGAGTCATTGCAAAATTTGGTGATGTACATCTAAGTAAATTAGCTTACTACGCCTATTTTCATGTATTGATTTCATATGATATCATATTCTGTGGCAATTTAACATTGATTAAAAAAGTATTCATTGCACAAAAGCGTGTAATCAGAATAATTGCTGGAGCCCACTCAAGAGCATCCTGCAGACATTTATTTAGGGATCTAGGGATCCTCACTGATATATATTCACCCATGAAATTTGTTATTAACAATCCAACCCAATTCAAAAGTAATTACAGTATGCATAGCTACAACACTAGGAGAAAGAATGATATTCACTATTCAAGGTTAAATCTAACTCTGGTCACTTACCAAGTAGCATAAAAAGTTTGACAAATAGCTAACTAGTATTTAAAAAGAAATTAAAAGAAAACTCCTTCTATAATGTAGATGAATTTTTAGATAAAACTTAAAGAACAACAAAAAATATAATAAAAGTCCTTAAAATATTGGTTGTCAAGTGCAGACAACATTTACTAGACTGACACGTTCCACATCATTACGAAATGTCGTATATATGATCTATGGAACAAGTATTAATCTAATCTAATCTAATCTGACGTACTGCTACGACCACTCGGGCTCTGTTTTTCTGTTTCGAATAGCCTGTTTTGGAGTAGGTAAAGAACAGTTACTGTGATTGGAGAAGTCAAAAGTAGTTGTCGCAGAAATGACACTCTAACAATAATTATATCATTAGATACCATGGTTTTAAATATTACTATCTATTACTATTATCCATTAAAAACTTTTACATCTGCGGATGCGGATAACTAAATTGCGGGTGCGGATGAAGAGCCGCGGAGACCTATAGACAATAGGAATTCTTCGGAGGAGGGGGGGAGGGGGGCCAGAATTTGTGGAATCGTTGAAACAATCAGAACTAAGGGTCATCCATAAATTACTCACACTTTCAACAATATGTGAAAAATGTTTATATTTCTTACTGTACTATGCTTTTGTAAACCGATAAAACTTTCCGTTACCGTACTTTTTTTCAAATCTCGAGAGAGGGAATACACCTACTTCATCCCCCTCACCGTTCTTGCGTCTGTCACTGACACCAATGATTCTTACATCTATGTTCGTCCTATCAGTAACATGTACACTTTTGAGTCTAAAACCCTTTTTTCAGTGTTCCTGAAGACCTCTAACGTAGAAACCTGGCCAGTGCACGCCACACAGCCCCTGCTACCAGTGTAACCACTTTCTGTGTGGAGTCGGACAACGCCACCTAGATACAAAGCCCGTGCGCTGCCTGCCAAGAGCAGTCGTAGGACAAGCAATCTATTTGTATTATCAAGCGTTGTCATAAGGTTGGGAGTACGTGCATGCTGCACAGTGTGTTTCAGAATGTTCTTAATCGTATTTATGTGATTTTTCCGTGCACATTTTTGCTGTAACGAGACGAAGTGCCTAATATGATTCGTCCGCTTCCAATACCGGTAAGAACTAATCTAATCTAATATATGGAGCAGAGTGTCCGTTTGTTTGTACGTGTTGCATACAAATCTACAGTTTTATTCCAATCTTTATGAAATTTTGTACACGCAAGCTTCAATCCATGAGGACGGTCGCTGTAAGAATCACATACGATATATTGTTCACGAGATATGACGTCATAAACAATGAAATGCGCGAAAAACTGCTGCATTTTGCGAAAATGTTGCTCATTTTCTCCTAAACCATTAGACCAATTTCAACCAAATTTGGTACACACATTCCTTACCATAAGGTAACAATTGCTGCATAGTTAAGAATCACATACGGCACATGGTTCAAAAGATATTACGTCATAACCAATAGAAATCGCAAAAAATGCCATATAACGCGGCGATACTTTCGAAATACACTGTATGAGAATGACACTATTTAGCGACTTGCAACAAATTTTAAACATAATTTCAAACCTTTATTAAACTTTTTCTCTCTGGCAACCACAGTAAAATGATGAAAAGAAAAAAAGTTTCTCGCTTACTACTTTTCCGCTGTTAATGGAGTAAAACTACGGTTCTCGGTATGACGTTACAATTTATAATTTGAACACTACAAATTGTAGCGACAGGAAATTTTTCAGACAGTATACACATATATATTTGAATGGAGCTTCTACATTGTATCACATTCCGACAAGTAGTTCATGAGACATGAGATATAAGCACATAATCAGTAACGTTCTGCTGTTCATGGACTAAAACTCCGCCTTTTGGTGTGACGTTACAATTTACAGTTTCTACACTACAAATTGTAGCCGCAGGAAATTTTACAAACCATGTACACGCATATAGTGGGGTGTACCTTCTAAATTGGATCACAGTGCGACACGTAGATTATGAGATACGAGTACATAAACAGTAACGTTCATGGGAAACTACCCCATCACGCACCAAGTTTTAATCTATTACTTCTTTACTACAAATTGTATTCCCAGGAGATTTTACAGACATACAACCCTTATACAAATGAATATATACCTGAAAAATAGCAGGAATAAACAAATAATTATCCGGGGAACGCCGGGTTTTCAGCTAGTAGTTCATACATATACCAACTGAAATTTGTCGGTGAATCAAATAACATTAATAACATTCTGAAACACTGTCAGAATGCATATATTCCCAAACTCATTACAACGCAAAGTAAAACAAATAGTTTGCTTGTGGTATGACTACTCTTGGCAGGCAGCGCACAGACCTTGTACCTATGTGGCGTTAAGTGGGCGCCTCACGTATTAAGTAAACCCTGGAATCCCATCACTCTATGGCGCAAGTCGAGGAACCTGCAGCCAATACGAAAACCGTCTGAGTCTCTGTACCAGAGGTTCGCAGTCGGTCCTGTCAACTAAGCTGAAAAAAAAAATTACGGGTATGCAGCCAGGTATGAAAGTCGGCGTCGGTCGATATTTCGGCAGGAGTACAGACTGCCATTCTGAAGGCGATGCTGCATATGGTGAGATGCCCAGAGGTGCCTCAGACAGAGGGCATCCCAGGGTGCCCCTGAGAGCTACAACACCAAGAACCGCTTCTCGGCATTTGGAAAGATCGGTATATATATGAGGGTGCCCCTAAGAGCTACAATGCCAAGAACCGCTTCTCGGCATTTGACAAGATCAGTATATATATAAGGGTGCCCCTGAGAGCTACAACGCCAAGAACCGCATCTCGGAATTTGGAAAGATCAGTATATATATAAGGGTGCCCCTGAGAGCTACAACGCCAAGAACCGCATCTCAGCATTTCGAAAGATCAGTATATATACATATGGGTGCCCCTGAGAGCTACAACGCCAAGAACTGCTTCTCGGCATTTGGAAAGATCAGTATATATATATAAGGGTGCCCCTGAGAGCTACAACGCCAAGAACCGCTTCTCGGCATTTGGAAAGATCAGTATATATATAAGGGTGCCTCTGAGAGCTACAACGCCAAGAACCGCTTCTCGGCATTTGGAAAGATCAGTATATATATAAGGGTACCCCTGAGAGCTACAACGCCAAGAACCCCTTCTTGGCATTTGGAAAGATCAGTATATATATAAAGGTGCCCCTGAGAGCTACAACGCCAAGAACCGCTTCTCGGCATTTGGAAAGATCAGTATATATATATAAGGGTGCCCCTGAGAGCTACAACGCCAAGAACCGCTTCTCGGCATTTGGAAAGATCAGTATATATATAAGGGTGCCCCTGAGAGCTACAACGCCAAGAACCGCTTCTTGGCATTTGGAAAGATCAGTATATACAAAAGGGTGCCCCTGAGAGCTACAACGCCAAGAACTGCTTCTCGGCATTTGGAAAGATCAGTATATATATAAGGGTGCCCCTGAAAGCTACAACGCCAAGAACCGCTTCTCGGCATTTGGAAAGATCAGTATATATATATATAAGGGTGCCCCTGAGAGCTACAACGCCAAGAACCACTTCTCGGCATTTGGAAAGATCAGTATATATATAACGGTGCCCCTGAGAGCTACAATGCCAAGAACCGCTTCTCGGCATTTGGAAAGATCAGTATCTATATAAGGGTGCCTCTGAGAGCTACAACGCCAAGAACCGCTTCTCGGCATTTGGAAAGATCAGTATATATATAAGGGTGCCCCTGAGAGCTGCAACGCCAAGAACCACTTCTCGGCATTTGGAAAGATCAGTATATATATAAGGGTGCCCCTGAGAGTTACAACGCCAAGAACTGCTTCTCGGCATTTGGAAAGATCAGTATATATATAAGGGTGCCCCTGAGAGCTACAACGCCAAGAACCGCTTCTCGGCATTTGGAAAGATCAGTATATATATAAGGGTGCCCCTGAGAGCTACAACGCCAAGAACCGCTTCTTGGCATTTGGAAAGATCAGTATATATATATATATATATAAGGGTGCCCCTGAGAGCTACAATGCCAAGAACCGCTTCTCGGCATTTGGAAAGATAAGTATATATATATAAGGGTGCCCCTGAGAGCAACAATGCCAAGAACCGCTTCTCGGCATTTGGTAAGATCAGTATATATATAAGGGTGCCCCTGAGAGCTACAACGCCAAGAACCGCTTCTCGGCATTTGCAAAGATCAGTATATATATTAGGGTGCCCCTGAGAGCTACAACGCCAAGAACCACTTCTCGGCATTTGGAAAGATCAGTATATATATTTAAGGGTGCCCCTGAGAGCTACAACGCCAAGAACCGCTTCTCGGCATTTGGAAAGATCAGTATATATATATAAGGGTGCCCCTGAGAACTACAACGCCAAGAACCGCTTCTCGGCATTTGGAAAGATCAGTATATATATATATAAGTGTGCCCCTGAGAGCTACAACGCCAAGAACCGCTTCTCGGCATTTGGAAAGATCAGTATATATATAAGGGTGCCCCTGAGAGCTACAACGCCAAGAACTGCTTTTTGGCATTTGGAAAGATCATATATAAGGGTGCCCCTGAGAGCTACAACGCCAAGAACCGCTTCTCGGCATTTGGAAAGATCAGTATATATATAAGGGTGCCCCTGAGAGCTACAACGCCAAGAACCGCTTCTCGGCATTTGGAAAGATCAGTATATATATAAGGGTGCCCCTGAGAGCTGCAACGCCAAGAACCGCTTCTCGGCATTTGGAAAGAACAGTATATATATAAGGGTGCCCCTGAGAGGTACAACGCCAAGAACCATTTCTCGGCATTTGGAAAGATCAGTATATAAATAAGGGTGCCCCTGAGAACTACAACGCCAAGAACCGCTTCTCGGCATTTGGAAAGATCAGTATATATATATAAGGGTGCCCCTGAGAGCTACAACGCCAAGAACCGCTTCTCGGCATTTGGAAAGATCAGTATATATATAAGGGTGCCCCTGAGAGCTACAACACCAAGAACCGCTTCTCGGCATTTGGTAAGATCAGTATATATATAAGGGTGCCCCTGGGAGCTACAACGCCAAGAACCGCTTCTCGGCATTTGGAAAGATCAGTTTATATATAACGGGGGCCCCTGAGAGCTACAACGCCAAGAACCGCTTTTCGGCATTTGGAAAGATCAGTATATATATAAGGGTGCCCCTGAGAGCTACAACGCCAAGAACCGCTTCTCGGCATTTGGAAAGATCAGTATATATATAAGGGTGCCCCTGAGAGCTACAACGCCAAGAACCGCTTCTCGGCATTTGGAAAGATCAGTATATATATTAGGGTGCCCCTGAGAGCTACAACGCCAAGAACCACTTCTCGGCATTTGGAAAGATCAGTATATATATTTAAGGGTGCCCCTGAGAGCTACAACGCCAAGAACCGCTTCTCGGCATTTGGAAAGATCAGTATATATATATAAGGGTGCCCCTGAGAACTACAACGCCAAGAACCGCTTCTCGGCATTTGGAAAGATCAGTATATATATATATAAGTGTGCCCCTGAGAGCTACAACGCCAAGAACCGCTTCTCAGCATTTGGAAAGATCAGTATATATATAAGGGTGCCCCTGAGAGCTACAACGCCAAGAACTGCTTTTTGGCATTTGGAAAGATCATATATAAGGGTGCCCCTGAGAGCTACAACGCCAAGAACCGCTTCTCGGCATTTGGAAAGATCAGTATATATATAAGGGTGCCCCTGAGAGCTACAACGCCAAGAACGGCTTCTCGGCATTTGGAAAGATCAGTATATATACAAGGATGCCCCTGAGAGCTACAACGCCAAGAACCGCTTCTCGGCATTTGGTAAGATCAGTATATATATAAGGGTGCCCCTGGGAGCTACAACGCCAAGAACCGCTTCTCGGCATTTGGAAAGATCAGTATATATATAAGGGTGCCCCTGAGAGCTACAACGCCAAGAACCGCTTCTCGGCATTTGGAAAGATCAGTATATATATAAGGGTGCCCCTGAGAGCTACAACGCCAAGAACCGCTTCTCGGCATTTGGAAAGATCAGTATATATATAAGGGTGCCCCTGAGAGCTACAACGCCAAGAACCGCATCTCGGCATTTCGAAAGATCAGTATATATACATATGGGTGCCCCTGAGAGCTACAACGCCAAGAACTGCTTCTCGGCATTTGGAAAGATCAGTATATATATATAAGGGTGCCCCTGAGAGCTACAACGCCAAGAACCGCTTCTCGGCATTTGGAAAGATCAGTATATATATATATATATATAAGGGTGCAACTGAGAGCTACAACGCCAAGAACCGCTTCTCGGCATTTGGAAAGATCAGTATATATATATATAAGGGAGCAACTGAGAGCTACAAGGCCAAGAACCGCTTTTCGGCATTTGGAAAGATCAGTATATATATAAGGGTGCCCCTGAGAGCTACAATGCCAAGAACCGCTTCTCGGCATTTGGAAAGATCAGTATCTATATAAGGGTGCCTCTGAGAGCTACAACGCCAAGAACCGCTTCTCGGCATTTGGAAAGATCAGTATATATATATAAGGGTGCCCCTGAGAGCTACAACGCCAAGAACCGCTTCTCGGCATTTGGAAAGATCAGTATATATATATATATATAAGGGTGCAACTGAGAGCTACAACGCCAAGAACCGCTTCTCGGCATTTGGAAAGATCAGTATATATATATATAAGGGAGCAACTGAGAGCTACAAGGCCAAGAACCGCTTTTCGGCATTTGGAAAGATCAGTATATATATAAGGGTGCCCCTGAGAGCTACAATGCCAAGAACCGCTTCTCGGCATTTGGAAAGATCAGTATCTATATAAGGGTGCCTCTGAGAGCTACAACGCCAAGAACCGCTTCTCGGCATTTGGAAAGATCAGTATATATATAAGGGTGCCCCTGAGAGCTACAACGCCAAGAACCCGTTCTTGGCATTTGGAAAGATCAGTATATATATAAGGGTGCCCCTGAGAGCATCAGTTTATATATAACGGGGGCCCCTGAGAGCTACAACGCCAAGAACCGCTTTTCGGCATTTGGAAAGATCAGTATATATATAACGGTGCCCCTGAGAGCTGCAACGCCAAGAACCACTTCTCGGCATTTGGAAAGATCAGTATATATATAAGGGTGCCCCTGAGAGTTACAACGCCAAGAACTGCTTCTCGGCATTTGGAAAGATCAGTATATATATAAGGGTGCCCCTGAGAGCTACAACGCCAAGAACCGCTTCTCGGCATTTGGAAAGATCAGTATATTTATAAGGGTGCCCCTGAGAGCTACAACGCCAAGAACCGCTTCTTGGCATTTGGAACGATCAGTATATATATATATATATATAAGGGTGCCCCTGAGAGCTACAATGCCAAGAACCGCTTCTTGGCATTTGGAAAGATAAGTATATATATATAAGGGTGCCACTGAGAGCTACAATGCCAAGAACCGCTTCTCGGCATTTGGTAAGATCAGTATATATATAAGGGTGCCCCTGAGAGCTACAACGCCAAGAACCACTTCTCGGCATTTGCAAAGATCAGTATATATATTAGGGTGCCCCTGAGAGCTACAACGCCAAGAACCACTTCTCGGCATTTGGAAAGATCAGTATATATATTTAAGGGTGCCCCTGAGAGCTACAACGCCAAGAACCGCTTCTCGGCATTTGGAAAGATCAGTATATATATATATAAGGGTGCCCCTGAGAGCTACAACGCCAAGAACCGCTTCTCGGCATTTGGAAAGATCAGTATATATATAAGGGTGCCCCTGAGAGCTACAACGCCAAGAACTGCTTTTCGGCATTTGGAAAGATCATATATAAGGGTGCCCCTGAGAGCTACAATGCCAAGAACCGCTTCTCGGCATTTGGAAAGATCAGTATATATATAAGGGTGCCCCTGAGAGCTACAACGCCAAGAACCGCTTCTCGGCATTTGGAAAGATCAGTATATATATAAGGGTGCCCCTGAGAGCTACAACGCCAAGAACCGCTTCTCGGCATTTGGAAAGATCAGTATATATATAAGGGTGCCCCTGAGAGGTACAACGCCAAGAACCATTTCTCGGCATTTGGAAAGATTAGTATATATATAAGGGTGCCCCTGAGAACTACAACGCCAAGAACCGCTTCTCGGCATTTGGAAAGATCAGTATATATATATAAGGGTGCCCCTGAGAGCTACAACGCCAAGAACCGCTTCTCGGCATTTGGAAAGATCAGTATACATATAAGGGTGCCCCTGAGAGCTACAACACCAAGAACCGCTTCTCGGCATTTGGTAAGATCAGTATATATATAAGGGTGCCCCTGGGAGCTACAACGCCAAGAACCGCTTCTCGGCATTTGGAAAGATCAGTTTATATATAACGGGGGCCCCTGAGAGCTACAACGCCAAGAACCGCTTTTCGGCATTTGGAAAGATCAGTATATATATAAGGGTGCCCCTGAGAGCTACAACGCCAAGAACCGCTTCTCGGCATTTGGAAAGATCAGTATATATATAAGGGTGCCCCTGAGAGCTACAACGCCAAGAACGGCTTCTCGGCATTTGGAAAGATCAGTATATATACAAGGATGCCCCTGAGAGCTACAACGCCAAGAACCGCTTCTCGGCATTTGGTAAGATCAGTATATATATAAGGGTGCCCCTGGGAGCTACAACGCCAAGAACCGCTTCTCGGCATTTGGAAAGATCAGTATATATATAAGGGTGCCCCTGAGAGCTACAACGCCAAGAACCGCTTCTCGGCATTTGGAAAGATCAGTATATATATAAGGGTGCCCCTGAGAGCTACAACACCAAGAACCGCTTCTCGGCATTTGACAAGATCAGTATATATATAAGGGTGCCCCTGAGAGCTACAACGCCAAGAACCGCTTCTCGGCATTTGGAAAGATCAGTATATATATAAGGGTGCCCCTGAGAGCTACAACGCCAAGAACCGCATCTCGGCATTTCGAAAGATCAGTATATATACATATGGGTGCCCCTGAGAGCTACAACGCCAAGAACTGCTTCTCGGCATTTGGAAAGATCAGTATATATATATAAGGGTGCCCCTGAGAGCTACAACGCCAAGAACCGCTTCTCGGCATTTGGAAAGATCAGTATATATATATATATATAAGGGTGCAACTGAGAGCTACAACGCCAAGAACCGCTTCTCGGCATTTGGAAAGATCAGTATATATATATATAAGGGAGCAACTGAGAGCTACAAGGCCAAGAACCGCTTTTCGGCATTTGGAAAGATCAGTATATATATAAGGGTGCCCCTGAGAGCTACAATGCCAAGAACCACTTCTCGGCATTTGGAAAGATCAGTATCTATATAAGGGTGCCTCTGAGAGCTACAACGCCAAGAACCGCTTCTCGGCATTTGGAAAGATCAGTATATATATAAGGGTGCCCCTGAGAGCTACAACGCCAAGAACCCGTTCTTGGCATTTGGAAAGATCAGTATATATATAAGGGTGCCCCTGAGAGCTACAACGCCAAGAACCGCTTCTCGGCATTTGGAAAGATCAGTATATATATAAGGGTGCCCCTGAGAGCTACAACACCAAGAACCGCTTCTCGGCATTTGGAAAGATCAGTATATATATAACGGTGCCCCTGAGAGCTGCAACGCCAAGAACCACTTCTCGGCATTTGGAAAGATCAGTATATATATAAGGGTGCCCCTGAGAGTTACAACGCCAAGAACTGCTTCTCGGCATTTGGAAAGATCAGTATATATATAAGGGTGCCCCTGAGAGCTACAACGCCAAGAACCGCTTCTCGGCATTTGGAAAGATCAGTATATATATAAGGGTGCCCCTGAGAGCTACAACGCCAAGAACCGCTTCTTGGCATTTGGAACGATCAGTATATATATATATATAAGGGTGCCCCTGAGAGCTACAATGCCAAGAACCGCTTCTCGGCATTTGGAAAGATAAGTATATATATATAAGGGTGCCACTGAGAGCTACAATGCCAAGAACCGCTTCTCGGCATTTGGTAAGATCAGTATATATATAAGGGTGCCCCTGAGAGCTACAACGCCAAGAACCGCTTCTCGGCATTTGCAAAGATCAGTATATATATTAGGGTGCCCCTGAGAGCTACAACGCCAAGAACCACTTCTCGGCATTTGGAAAGATCAGTATATATATTTAAGGGTGCCCCTGAGAGCTACAACGCCAAGAACCGCTTCTCGGCATTTGGAAAGATCAGTATATATATATAAGGGTGCCCCTGAGAGCTACAACGCCAAGAACCGCTTCTCGGCATTTGGAAAGATCAGTATATATATAAGGGTGCCCCTGAGAGCTACAACGCCAAGAACTGCTTTTCGGCATTTGGAAAGATCATATATAAGGGTGCCCCTGAGAGCTACAATGCCAAGAACCGCTTCTCGGCATTTGGAAAGATCAGTATATATATAAGGGTGCCCCTGAGAGCTACAACGCCAAGAACCGCTTCTCGGCATTTGGAAAGATCAGTATATATATAAGGGTGCCCCTGAGAGCTACAACGCCAAGAACCGCTTCTCGGCATTTGGAAAGATCAGTATATATATAAGGGTGCCCCTGAGAGGTACAACGCCAAGAACCATTTCTCGGCATTTGGAAAGATCAGTATATATATAAGGGTGCCCCTGAGAACTACAACGCCAAGAACCGCTTCTCGGCATTTGGAAAGATCAGTATATATATATAAGGGTGCCCCTGAGAGCTACAACGCCAAGAACCGCTTCTCGGCATTTGGAAAGATCAGTATACATATAAGGGTGCCCCTGAGAGCTACAACACCAAGAACCGCTTCTCGGCATTTGGTAAGATCAGTATATATATAAGGGTGCCCCTGGGAGCTACAACGCCAAGAACCGCTTCTCGGCATTTGGAAAGATCAGTTTATATATAACGGGGGCCCCTGAGAGCTACAACGCCAAGAACCGCTTTTCGGCATTTGGAAAGATCAGTATATATATAAGGGTGCCCCTGAGAGCTACAACGCCAAGAACCGCTTCTCGGCATTTGGAAAGATCAGTATATATATGTAAGGGTGCCCCTGAGAGCTACAACGCCAAGAACGGCTTCTCGGCATTTGGAAAGATCAGTATATATACAAGGGTGCCCCTGAGAGCTACAACGCCAAGAACCGCTTCTCGGCATTTGGTAAGATCAGTATATATATAAGGGTGCCCCTGGGAGCTACAACGCCAAGTACCGCTTCTCGGCATTTGGAAAGATCAGTATATATATAAGGGTGCCCCTGAGAGCTACAACGCCAAGAACCGCTTCTCGGCATTTGGAAAGATCAGTATATATATAAGGGTGCCCCTGAGAGCTACAACACCAAGAACCGCTTCTCGGCATTTGGAAAGATCAGTATATATATAAGGGTGCCCCTGGGAGCTACAACACCAAGATCGGTATACATATATATATATATAAGGGTGCCCCTGAGAGCTACAACACCAAGAATCGGTTCTCGGCATTTGGCATGATCAGTATATATACGTTCAAGGTGACACTTTATTTATGGGTAAAATAACAACATTCAAAACGACACAATGGGACCAGAAACTCGCTAGACTAGATATCTCACATCCTGGAGTGTGGGCTCTGGCCTGACACTTCACCAGGGAGAAACTCTACATGCCTACAATACAGGACCAAACGGCCCAGCATACTTAGCGGAAGAGAAAGCTGAGCTAATGGCCCAAACACTAGCAGCGTCTTTCACACCGAACCTGGCTCCATCCTACTCAGTGTTCACACTTGAGACGGACCAGGCGATCACACGCTTCATGGCCCAGCCTCCGCGCAACGAAATTAGACGCACTAGCACTCATGAAATCACATGGGCCATCAAGCATACCACAGCCAGAAAAGCGCCTGGCCCTGATGGCATTCAAAACCGTGTTCTCCAGGAGTTCACGGATAGAGCAATAGAGTACCTGACACACATCACAAATGTCATCCAGCAACACCAACACTTCCCTGCCTTTTGGAAGGCGGCCAAGGTCCTGATGTTCGGGAAGCCAGGTAAAGACAACTCTCTCCCACAAAATTACCGACCCATCAGTCTGCTGAGCTCGCTCAGTAAGATAGTTGAGAAGGTAATACTTAAACGTTAAACGTCTCACTCGGCACTGCATCACCAATGACACGCAAAGACCGGAGCAATTCGGATTTAGGAATCATCACTCCACAACACAACAACTCCTCCGCGTAGTTGAAGACATAACAGACGGCTATACCAAAAAACAAAGCCACTGGGTCGGTGTTCCTGGACATCGTAAAAGCTTTCGATCGTCTCTGGCACAACGGCCTTTTACGCAAACTTAACGACGCCGCGTTTCCCGACAGACTCGTGCATCTCATACACTCATATCTCACCAACAGAAGCTTCAACACTGACGTGCAGGGCAAACAGTCTACACGACGTGGTATTCAAGCCGGAATATCCCAAGGCAGCATCCTGGGGCCCCTCTTGTTTAATCTCTACATTAACGATTTTCCATCCACACATAACACGATGACTGCAATCTATGCAGATGACACCGTCATCATGGCGCAAGATTGGAAACCATCAAACATAAATTCACGCCTACAGACAGCACTCAGAACTGCCGAACCTTGGTTGGAGAAATGGCATGTTAAAGTCAACGTCGACAAGTGTGAGGCACTTCTGTTCACACGCAGACCGAAACACCTGAGCAAACACCAATAATGTAGACCCATTACTCTACATACACGCCCAATACGTTCCGTGAGAAAGTCAAATACCACGGTGTCTGGATGGACCGGAAACTCACATGGGGAGACCACATACAACACATGACCAACCGAGCAAACGCGAGGCTCAAACAACTCTACCCGATGCTCAACAGGGAAAGCAAACTGAATAGTCGGGTGTCGAGGAACCTCTACATGACACATATTAGACCTCTGATGACGTACGGTGCTCTGTGCTGGGCATACGCGGCGCCAACACGGCTGCGCCGCCTGCAGCTCATACAGAACAAGGTACTACGTATCATAAGCAACGCTCCACGATACACACGCACCGTGGATCTTCACAATGAATACCGCCTATAGCGCCTCTCGGTGATATTCAAGAAACTCGCCACACGACTGTAGAAGAACTCGAGACACTCGAACAACCCCTTCATCCTACGCTTGGGGAACTACGATCACAACCATAGGTGGAAACATAAACGCCCAATGACACTTCTCCTCAGAGACTAACCACCTACGGTCGTAGGGAACACCAACTCGCAAACACGATGAACATGGAAAACCCCTGCAGAACAGCAAACTGACTGGCAATGCCAGCTGAACCCACAGCCGACCTACAGGCCAAGCAGGGAAACCACATTCAGCTCACTAAACACAAACAAACCTAAACAGTCCCACACCCTTAGCCAGTTCTATGACCGAATTGCCTAACTTCCATGACAAACTTGGCTATGTTACAGGTATTCTGCCACAGCCGATGTTCAAGGGTATTCTGCCGCAGACGACCTAGGAGACTTTACAGGAGCTCAGCTGCAGCAGAACCTCGCATCAAACGGACTGATTCTTTATGACGAACCTGGCAAAGTTAACGGTACTGAGAAAATACCCATTACTAACATTACCAAACCTTGCATGATCTGTCGCAGATAGCATACCGCTACTGCCCTTCAAACCTAACCCACTGTCGCAGAGGTTTTTTTCCCTTGGCTCTTGCCTTGGTACTTTTTTTCCTCTCCCCTTACATACCTTTACCCTTCGTATACCTTTAGACCAATTCTATCTTCAGATGCACCGTATTAATAGGTGATCGTGTCCACACGTACGGATAACATCGCGGTTTCCACATCTCGTGATCCACTTTAGCAAACTAACCTAATTACGGAGGTGACCTTTTATGATGGTCACCACGTTGGTGTGGGCGTGGAGGGGCCCCATCCTTTGCCAACTTTATTTATGATAATGCAACGTACGATTTCCCTAAAAGGTGAAACACGTCCACTGAATGTGTGGTCGTGTTCCATTTTGAGTTATTCAAGTGTTTCTCTACCATTGTTATTGTCTATTTCTATGTCAATTATTTTGTTCCTTTATTAATGATCAATTCCCCATGTTCATATATGTTTCCACCCATGTGATTGAACTTCTGTGTTCGGATAAATGTAGAAGTTTGTTTTTAATATTGACTGACTGCCGCGCAATGGCTTACAGTCGCCGCCTGGCGCTTTAGGCCTCGTTTGATTAAGAACACATGGCTTCGTATGTCGTCTGCACTGCCGTTTGCTGGGTGGCCAGAGAGAATCTTACTTGGCAAGATGGCGAGGTGGCCGTGTTCTTAGTGTAGTACCAACATAATCATAGACAAAAGAGGTGACAAAAGGGACCTCTCTGGAGCTCTAGTAAACGGTATTATCTTCTTCAGGTAGCGAGGAGTTGGTAGACAGTAGCCACTGAACACACTCTGGAGTGCTTTTAGCGCCCCTACACCGGTGTGTGGAGGGGAAGGCTTTGGGCATAGCCTGAGGCTTCACTCTTGCTGCGGCCGCCGAAGCGAGTATATCATCGAATCATGCTGAGGAGGTACCGTGATGTTAGAACTTTGCTTTCTTTGTGATCAGGCAGTCTTGGTTTATCAGTGATAGTTTTTCTTGAGTAATTATTTCGCTATGCGAGGCGAAGTGTTTCTTAATTTACAGAACTCGAGTAATTCAGTGTAAATTTAGTAATTGCATTTTCATTCCGGTGATGATTTTGTGTCCGGTTTTCGCAAGTTGGAATACACGTGTGGCGTTCAGCCTTTGCGTGAACTTAGTATGTCTGAATTTCCTTGATGTTTTTAACTAACGTTTTCGCGTTGTGTCTGGATCCGCGAGTATGCTACATTTTTCTCAGATTTTCTGGTTTTATTCCGTCTTTCCTGTCTTGGTATGAGCGATTGCACAACGTGCTTTCGGAACGGCCATTACTTCAGCCTTCAGCCATGCCTTTACTGATACTAGCTTTCTTCTATATGAATTCTCGAGTTTGCTTCACTTGCTTATTCTATATTAATTCCTTTTGTAAATTCCATGTAATTCACCGTGGTCTCACACCACGTGCTACTTAAGGATAGTATGCCGCTGCCTCCCCGCACATGAGTTTGCTTGGTGAATAGTGTGATTTTAATTGTGCTTGAAGACACTCGCCATCTCGTCAAAACGCCACCGACTCTTCGTTTCACCACTGCTATCAAGTGTTGCCGCTTAAGTAATGTGTCGCAAGCATTATGTCTATGAATGAATGAATATGCTTTCCTTTATCCACTGTGTATTTGCAAATTTCCTCCCACGTTACCTCCATGTTCATAAAGGCGAGAAACAATTTTATTACGGGCAGTAACTTTATGATTTAATTCACTTTTGTACAAGGTGTGTGCTTTATTGTGCTTAATTTGGTCTCCCCACATTTATTTGCTTGTTCATTTTTTGAATAGATCATAAATTAGAGTATCAAACCTGTGCTTCATAACTTCATGCTCCCTATCCCATGTTTAATGATCTATTCCTTATTTTAAACATTAATTTTGTGTTTGTTAAAACGTTGGCTGCTCCCTTGAGTGAGCAATTAGATAAATTTCCGTTGCGCAAGTACTGTGGTCACTCACGAAGTAATTTAGAACAGCAGTGAGCGTTTTAACTTGCATTTACAGATCTCTACTGCCCGAGATCTTTCATAGAAAATTGAACAAGCTACTTTCAAAGTTCTCACACATACCAGAACCTTTAGCACAAGCATATACACTCTCATGTTCATCTACCTTACGTCTATTAATAGTTCTTACAAGAAACATATATTACAAGACTTCCAAAATCTTTGATACCAACCTCACCAGTATCATCGGGACCAATGACCAGTGTAGTTTAGTTCCTTGAACCCCAAACCAATCAATCAATAATATCACCACCGTTGAAACTCTTAAGGCCACCAATCTCATGTCCCACAACGAACAATTGCTAGTCAGCTATCCACTTTCTGCTTGAAATGTGTCATTCTTCTCAATACTAAAATTCAAAGTGGCTCCAACAGAAAGTTGTGCCTGAGATCCTATTCCTTTAATTTTTACTCTCTGGCCTGAATTTTAGCGCCGCGCGGGGCTAGCAAATCTGATCCACGCACCTCTAGACAACCAAATTGTTGTTGAGGGGTATATTCAATTTTAGTATAAAATCTTCTGAAATGTTTGGAGGATCTGGATGGCTTACAGTAGCGTTTATGAGGACTGGTGATCCAAAAAAGGAGGACTCCAATGATTTTTAGAGAGGAACATTATTACATATAGACCATCGAGTATTGCTGAGGTACCTAACAGAGATTGTGGTACATCCTATATTTATACTACGCGAGGAAGAGAACAAAGGTCTTTGCCGATGAGGCAGTGTATGTTTCTATTAAAATAGTAGGGCCTTTTGAATATAAATTTAATTTGAAATGAGATCTGTTATCATTCTTATTAAAAACAATGATCCTTTCCTTAAATCCCTACTATACACTCATCTCGCCAAAAGCCGCTAAGTGATTCTTCTTGGTGTTGTAGCTCTCAGGGGCACTCTGATATGCTAGCAAGACTGGCAGCCTTTACCACTTCAGACACACACACAAAAAGAACTTCAAATGTTTGTAAAGCTTAAAGTACTTAACTGCGGGGTCATCAGACCCTAAACTTACAAACTACGTATGAACTAATATTCGTAGAATATATGACTTCAGCTGCTATTGGGCAAAGCTGAAATTGTGTACCCAGCCGGGATTCGAACCCGGGTCTCCTGCTTTCTAAACAGTTGCGCTGACCCCTACACCACTGGGGACACAGTGATCACCGCACCTGTAAGGACTACCCATGCACGCCTCCCGTCAGATACAAATTCCCAGCTTCGCCCTGCCCAGCTTTGCCCAATAGCAGCTGAAATCATATATTCTACGAATATTAAATAATAACAGCTGCAGGATCAGAATGTGACGTCTGTTCTTTCCGAACAGACGCCACATGTATATATATAATATGCCGGTGACGGGCAATGATCCTATCGTTAGTGGGGGGGGGGGGGCGTGGGGGGGGGGGGCAAGTTTGAAGCCCTTACTCTTACGAGAATTAGTTAAACTACGAGTTTGAGTACTATGGGCAGGGCGAAACTGGGAATTTGTATCTGACGGGAGGCGTGCATGGGTAGTCCTTGCAGGTGCGGTGATCACTGTGTCCCCAGTGGTGTAGGGGTCAGCGCAACTGCCTAGAAAGCAGGAGACCCGGGTTCGAATCCCGGCTGGGTACACATTTTCAGCTTTGCCCAATAGCAGCTGAAGTCATATATTCTACGAATATTAAATAATAACAGCTGCAGGATCAGAATGTGACGTCTGTTCTTTCCGAACATACGCCACATGTATATATATAATATGCCGGTAACGGGCAATGATCCTATCGTTAGTGGGGAGGGGTGGGCAAGTTTGAAGCCCTTACTCTTACGGGAATTAGTTAAACTACGAGTTTGAGTACTATGGGCAGGGCGAAGCTGGGAATTTGTATCTGACGGGAGGCGTGCATGGGTAGTCCTTGCAGGTGCGGTGATCACTGCGTCCCCAGTGGTGTAGGGGTCAGGGCAACTGCCTAGAAAGCAGGAGACCCGGGTTCGAATCCCGGCTGGGTACACATTTTCAGCTTTGCCCAATAGCAGCTGAAGTCATATATTCTACGAATATTAAATAATAACAGCTGCAGGATCAGAATGTGACGTCTGTTCTTTCCGAACAGACGCCACATGTATATATACGTATGAACTATTCCATCATCTTTCGGGAGTGGACCCGGGACAGCGACAATTCTTCGTCCGATATTTCGGCTGCAAACCTTACAGCCATCTTCAAGGCGAGTCCAAGACTGAGTTCGCAGCGTCTGCGCGTGCCTATTTATCCGTCGTCACGATCAATAGATTACCCGCCAGTTGTATGTGTACAGATTCCTCTACAACTGAGTCCCAGAAAGTAAAAGCTGTGGTTGAAATCTTTACTTCTTTGTAATTCATGGAATGGCCACAAGAAATACAATGTTCGGCTACTGCAGAATAATTGGACTGAAGACGGCGTGTATACCGCTGGTGCTCAACGCATCGTTCCTGTACAGTCCGCGTGGTTTGACCTATGTAACGTTTTTCACACTCACAAGGGATTTCATAAACCCCCGATTTTCGCAATATGTATATATATATATCTGTATGGGTGGGCTTGCGTATACGCAATGACCTAGGAATCCATCCGCTTTGCGTCGAACAAGAACGTCCAGGAACGGTAAACAGCCATTCTTTCCCGCTCCATAATGAACTTGATGTTTTCATGAACTAACTTATACTAAAGACGACACAAACATCCATGCCCGAGGGGGCATTCGAACCCCCGACTGTGGACGGCCGTGCGCACTGCGACACGGCGCCCCGTACGCGGCTCAAACCAGAAAGAATCTCTTCCGATTCAAAGTGACACACGTAGTTTCTACCGACATGAGCCACCACCTACAGTTTGGTGCACCCAGTGGTCTTCGTGGCATCCGGAAGGACCTGTTGCACATATGGAAAGAATCCACTCGCTAAGCTCACGGAGGGCAGTATGGCCTTCTTCCCCTCCCTAGCAGCCGTATTCCTATTACTCAGCGTTGGAGCTCCCAGCTATAAGTATTCCCGCCATCTGCGATTCCCGGAATCTAGCAGGTTGAGAAGTAACCACGGGACAAGCGATGGGTTAGAAACATTGTTCTGCATAGATTGATAAGACGAACCGGATAGGCCACTCGATCTGTTCCCCGGTAAGTCTTTCCCTGCCTGCCATGGACTAGCATGTATTAGGGCGTCCTCCTACGCGCTCACGGGTGGCGTATCTGCCTCATTGCGAGCAGTAACAGAGCTGGCTGCAGGCCCGGGCCGATCGGTGGACACATGGAACGTCCGCTGGATGCCCACGGGTGCCCACAACAGCGGTGCCCCTGGAACAGCGGTCTCCAGCTGTGCAACCAAAGTTAACACCGCCAGTGGAGCGTCACCAACTCAGCTAGCATCCGCACACAGCAGCCACTGTCCCTACCCACGACTACAGCACCTAATGAAACGAATGACTACTAAGATGCGATATAGGACTCAACACTAGGTATGTAACGTGAACGTGAAACTGTGCTATGAAGTAAGGCTGTCATGCAGAAGTGAAAGAAGTGGGCAAAGAAATTTAACAAGTGCGACTAACAAAGAAAACTGTAGCGGTAGAGGGGGCGCAAATACACAGCTACCGAACTACACTATTTTGAAAATACGAGAGAGAGGACCTACTAAATACACAAACATGCAACGAACATAAGATTTAAAATTGCAGAGCAAAAAAATGTTCAAATGTTTGTACAGCTTATGGGACTTAACTACGGGGTCATCAGTCCCTAAACTTACAAACTACTTATGAACTAGCTAATCCTAAGGACGGCACAAATATCCATGCCCGAGGGGGGATTCGAACCCCCGACCGTAGTGACCGTGCAGACCGTGACTGGAGCGCCTCAGTCCCCTCGGCCACCGCGGCCGGCAATTGCAGAGCAAGCAAGTAATTGAAAATAGCTCGCTGGTACCTAACTTCTGTGCGCTGTCGTTGCTGCCTGCTTGATAGCTGACGCCCAATCTGCTTCACCTGGTCTTCCTCAGTCTAGAGTGCCATCTTCGGAGACGTTATCCTATCCGTCCACAATGAACACACAAACAATACAAAATACCTCTACCACATTAAAAGCTCTCTCCGAAACAGTCTGTTAACCCGTGAAGGGCGCATATGCAATGTAAGAACTTCCATGGACAATACGCCAAACGTCTCACAAAGGCCTTCACAGACAGACATATTCTCGAAACGTAGTCCGTAAAAAAGGTACTCCACTATCAGCAGTAACTAACTGCACTGATAGGAAGCGGAGAACGGGAATGATGGGGTAATGAGAGGAGCGGATGAAGGGGAAGAGAGGGGAGCAGCAAGTGAACTGGTAGAGACAATACGAGAAGATGATGGAATGAACACCTAATGTAGGAATTGTTATTCTGAATTATATACACCATCGTTTATATCAAACGGAGACTAGGACGAAATGGGCAAGGACAGGGATATGGGTAGAGGAAGGGAAGGTGGTACAGAGAGCGGGACGAGTCGACGGTTAGGAAACGTGGGGGCAGGACAAGAGAAGAAAGGTAGGTAGATAGATAGATAGATAGAGGGGGGAGAGGACGGAGGAGAAGAAGCATAGGGAGCTGAGAGAGGAGGAGATGGACAAAAAAAAGATTGGAAATCTCCGGCTTTACTGCTAGTATTTAGGAAAGTGAAAAGGTGCGGTTTAACAGCTTTTAAACATTTGTAAAATGACATGTTATCCACAGCAGCTGAAAGCTATCGGTTTTAGTTAATGTACTTACTTAAGCGCCAGCAGAGCATACATTAACCGAAACCCGTAGCTTTGAAGCAGCTGTGGTGAACATGTCATTTTACAAATGTTTTGCTAGTCGTTAATATAAAAAAGTACGACAGATCGCCATCTCTAAAGTTCAAATTGTCAACAACGAAGAAAAAATAGCTCACAAACTGTCTACACCGCCTGCTCGCTACTTCTCTATTAGGGTATGATATGAAGTCACAGCTGAAAGTAGCCATGTGCTGGAAGATTACCCCATTTCTGTTTCTAGATCAAAAGTTTCTGTCGGCACTCTATGAACAGGTACAGGGTAAACTGGAGAGGAATGAAAGTGGCAGAAGTAAAAGCCGGCCATTCGTAGAACGATTAGAGATTGTCGTACAAAAAAAAAAAAAAAAAAAAAAAAAAAAGTCTCCTTAGAAAATCCTGCAATTGAAAACATTCTAGTATATGTAGATGCCTATGAAAAGTAATAACATTTATCATAATTTTAACATAAATAGTAATTAACCCATTGGCGAACTTTGACCGATAGATCCGTCACTGTACTATGCGTATTAACGTACAATGACGGATATTTCCATCACTGTGCAGGCCGCTCGTATCCTCTATGACCTCATTAATATTGATGTGGGAACGTTTCAAAAGACGATATCTCGTAAAGGACTTACACTAGAATCCCGCAACAAACACTGCTGATATTCTAATTCACCCTACTTTTAATTTCTCAATGTCTACAGGCATTGTTTCATTTTAAAAAAACTGTCTTTGCAGAAAAAATACACTTTCTAATATTTATTAAAATCTGATTTTTGGCTAAGAATACGAACCCCTGACTACCAATCCATTCTGTGAAAACCGCGCATCAATCGCACTTTCCGTTTCCGCAATATTTGCGGTGTATGTATTAGGTTGTTCAACCTGTATAGTTTCTCGGTGAATATGAGTTTGCAGGAATTAGCCACAGCGACGGGTGATGGGGTTTAGCTGGTACAAATATTCGATTTGCGTCATTGCCACACACAATACGACTTACCAGAAAATTGCCACCATAATGGCGTCCAGCCTGGAGTTTGATGTATCCAGTAGACTTGCGCATAACAGTTCGCGATCGGGAGCTCTCACATTAGTTCGCAGCTCTGCCGCGAACTAGATCGTTATCTTAGTTCGTCCGCTCCCAGTGACAGCTGAGCGGCGTGGTCTGTGCATGCAGGTGGTGGGACAAGTTCCCCCACCTAGCTGCTTCATGCGCTTGCTCCTTGAGCCGCTGACGTCATCACGCAAACCAAAGGAAACAGATTGTGGATAATTTCTCGCTTTTAAGTTTAGAGTTATCTCTATATCTTGGCATTATGGAATTTATTAGTCCAATATTGCAGAGTGCAGAATACTTCAAAGCAAAAATTTTGTAGCACTGAACTATGTAATCTAGCAGGCATACGCTCACCTCGAAATGGTACTCATCAGCAGAAGGCAAACATATGATTATTAATTCTGTTGCACGCCCTCTCGCTATTGCCCGTCTGTCTTCGAAAAAGAATCCAACGAACTAAGAAGCGAGATACGTTTGGCATAATAGTTCGCGACCGGTAACGTAAGTTTTAGTTCGCGACCGATTGCACATATTTTAGTTCGCGACCGATCGCGCATATTTTAGTTCGCGACTGGTAACTCTCCTTTTAGTTCGCAGCTCGGCCGCGAAGTAGGTCGCTCTGTTTAGTTCGTCCGGTCTTTTTGGCTTTTGCTGCCGCTATTAAAAGAGCTCTTTCTTTTGCTATGACAGCTTTTTTATGTAATGATCACTGTTGCCCGTATTTTGAGGCAAATAGACATCAAATACTTAAACAAATAAACCAGTTATTTACACGAATGGGTGATACAATGGAATTCAACTACTTTACAGAGTACTCGTAGTATTTTATTTTTAAAATGGATTTCTCTATTTATTCTATTAAATAAACCAAGTTCCTAAGCGCAGAAACGCATTTTTGTCTTCGGTGCTGGGCGAGTCCAATCCTTTGTTTCGGAGGGGCGGCCGCCTCAGTTGCATCGAAAGTTAAGCCAGTCCGGTCAACCTCACACTTATTACAGAAATTGATTTTGTATTAACAAATGAAATAGAAGAAATTTTTTATGTTCACGCTAGCGACATCGATGACAATGGGTTTCGACCTTTACATTCTGACGACAGGCAGTACTACAGTTTTGTAGCTAATTAATTCTATACGGGTTCGTTACTTTACAGTGTTAGTGTCGCTTATACGACGTTATCCTCAAAATTCAACCCCGCGAGCCGTCAACAGGACCGTGCAGGCGAGAGAAAATGGTTGATGCATAATTTCTCGCATATAATTGCAAACAATGTTAAGTTTGGAGTTCTCTTTACTTCTTTACACTATGGAATGAGGGTAGACACTGCTGAATACCTTAGAAAATAAAATTTGTGGCAGTGAACTATGAAACTACAGCTGAGCTGCATCTCAGCTCGAAATGACGGTAATTGGCAGAAGGGAACCCCACGATTCTGCGCGCTCTCGAGTCCTCTCGCTGTTCCCCGTCAGTCTTCGAAAAAGGAGCGGACGAACTAAGAGGCGAGGGATCTGCGAACTAGTTCACGTAGTTCGCCTGTGGGAGCGCTCTTCCGAAATAGTTCGCGAACTACACAAGACTAGTATTCAGCGGCTGGAGCACTGCCGTGAACCGTAAGGCTAGTTTAGACGACGAAACTGCGCTACTGGCCAGTGCGCATGCGCGGCAGGCGTTCGCACAACTCGTTGGCGAAACTAAACATTTTCGGCACAGCCCAACTTTGGCGAAACTGATTGCGCGTGTTTTTAAATGTTTGTTGTTTGTTAAGCTTATGGGACTTAACTACGGGGTTATCAGTCCCTAAACTTACAAACTACTTATGAACTACTTACGAACTAGGACGGCACAAATATCCATGCCCGAGGGGGGATTCGAACCCCCGACCGTAGTGACCGTGCAGACCGTGAATGGAGCGCCTCAGTCCCCTCGGCCACCGCGGCCGGCAATTGCAGAGCAAGCAAGTAATTGAAAATAGCTCGCTGGTACCTAACTTCTGTGCGCTGTCGTTGCTGCCTGCTTGATAGCTGACGCCCAATCTGCTTCACCTGGTCTTCCTCAGTCTAGAGTGCCATCTTCGGAGACGTTATCCTATCCGTCCACAATGAACACACAAACAATACAAAATACCTCTACCACATTAAAAGCTCTCTCCGAAACAGTCTGTTAACCCGTGAAGGGCGCATATGCAATGTAAGAACTTCCATGGACAATACGCCAAACGTCTCACAAAGGCCTTCACAGACAGACATATTCTCGAAACGTAGTCCGTAAAAAAGGTACTCCACTATCAGCAGTAACTAACTGCACTGATAGGAAGCGGAGAACGGGAATGATGGGGTAATGAGAGGAGCGGATGAAGGGGAAGAGAGGGGAGCAGCAAGTGAACTGGTAGAGACAATACGAGAAGATGATGGAATGAACACCTAATGTAGGAATTGTTATTCTGAATTATATACACCATCGTTTATATCAAACGGAGACTAGGACGAAATGGGCAAGGACAGGGATATGGGTAGAGGAAGGGAAGGTGGTACAGAGAGCGGGACGAGTCGACGGTTAGGAAACGTGGGGGCAGGACAAGAGAAGAAAGGTAGGTAGATAGATAGATAGATAGAGGGGGGAGAGGACGGAGGAGAAGAAGCATAGGGAGCTGAGAGAGGAGGAGATGGACAAAAAAAAGATTGGAAATCTCCGGCTTTACTGCTAGTATTTAGGAAAGTGAAAAGGTGCGGTTTAACAGCTTTTAAACATTTGTAAAATGACATGTTATCCACAGCAGCTGAAAGCTATCGGTTTTAGTTAATGTACTTACTTAAGCGCCAGCAGAGCATACATTAACCGAAACCCGTAGCTTTGAAGCAGCTGTGGTGAACATGTCATTTTACAAATGTTTTGCTAGTCGTTAATATAAAAAAGTACGACAGATCGCCATCTCTAAAGTTCAAATTGTCAACAACGAAGAAAAAATAGCTCACAAACTGTCTACACCGCCTGCTCGCTACTTCTCTATTAGGGTATGATATGAAGTCACAGCTGAAAGTAGCCATGTGCTGGAAGATTACCCCATTTCTGTTTCTAGATCAAAAGTTTCTGTCGGCACTCTATGAACAGGTACAGGGTAAACTGGAGAGGAATGAAAGTGGCAGAAGTAAAAGCCGGCCATTCGTAGAACGATTAGAGATTGTCGTACAAAAAAAAAAAAAAAAAAAAAAAAAAAAAAAAAAAAAAAAAAAAAAAAAAAAAAAAAGTCTCCTTAGAAAATCCTGCAATTGAAAACATTCTAGTATATGTAGATGCCTATGAAAAGTAATAACATTTATCATAATTTTAACATAAATAGTAATTAACCCATTGGCGAACTTTGACCGATAGATCCGTCACTGTACTATGCGTATTAACGTACAATGACGGATATTTCCATCACTGTGCAGGCCGCTCGTATCCTCTATGACCTCATTAATATTGATGTGGGAACGTTTCAAAAGACGATATCTCGTAAAGGACTTACACTAGAATCCCGCAACAAACACTGCTGATATTCTAATTCACCCTACTTTTAATTTCTCAATGTCTACAGGCATTGTTTCATTTTAAAAAAACTGTCTTTGCAGAAAAAATACACTTTCTAATATTTATTAAAATCTGATTTTTGGCTAAGAATACGAACCCCTGACTACCAATCCATTCTGTGAAAACCGCGCATCAATCGCACTTTCCGTTTCCGCAATATTTGCGGTGTATGTATTAGGTTGTTCAACCTGTATAGTTTCTCGGTGAATATGAGTTTGCAGGAATTAGCCACAGCGACGGGTGATGGGGTTTAGCTGGTACAAATATTCGATTTGCGTCATTGCCACACACAATACGACTTACCAGAAAATTGCCACCATAATGGCGTCCAGCCTGGAGTTTGATGTATCCAGTAGACTTGCGCATAACAGTTCGCGATCGGGAGCTCTCACATTAGTTCGCAGCTCTGCCGCGAACTAGATCGTTATCTTAGTTCGTCCGCTCCCAGTGACAGCTGAGCGGCGTGGTCTGTGCATGCAGGTGGTGGGACAAGTTCCCCCACCTAGCTGCTTCATGCGCTTGCTCCTTGAGCCGCTGACGTCATCACGCAAACCAAAGGAAACAGATTGTGGATAATTTCTCGCTTTTAAGTTTAGAGTTATCTCTATATCTTGGCATTATGGAATTTATTAGTCCAATATTGCAGAGTGCAGAATACTTCAAAGCAAAAATTTTGTAGCACTGAACTATGTAATCTAGCAGGCATACGCTCACCTCGAAATGGTACTCATCAGCAGAAGGCAAACATATGATTATTAATTCTGTTGCACGCCCTCTCGCTATTGCCCGTCTGTCTTCGAAAAAGAATCCAACGAACTAAGAAGCGAGATACGTTTGGCATAATAGTTCGCGACCGGTAACGTAAGTTTTAGTTCGCGACCGATTGCACATATTTTAGTTCGCGACCGATCGCGCATATTTTAGTTCGCGACTGGTAACTCTCCTTTTAGTTCGCAGCTCGGCCGCGAAGTAGGTCGCTCTGTTTAGTTCGTCCGGTCTTTTTGGCTTTTGCTGCCGCTATTAAAAGAGCTCTTTCTTTTGCTATGACAGCTTTTTTATGTAATGATCACTGTTGCCCGTATTTTGAGGCAAATAGACATCAAATACTTAAACAAATAAACCAGTTATTTACACGAATGGGTGATACAATGGAATTCAACTACTTTACAGAGTACTCGTAGTATTTTATTTTTAAAATGGATTTCTCTATTTATTCTATTAAATAAACCAAGTTCCTAAGCGCAGAAACGCATTTTTGTCTTCGGTGCTGGGCGAGTCCAATCCTTTGTTTCGGAGGGGCGGCCGCCTCAGTTGCATCGAAAGTTAAGCCAGTCCGGTCAACCTCACACTTATTACAGAAATTGATTTTGTATTAACAAATGAAATAGAAGAAATTTTTTATGTTCACGCTAGCGACATCGATGACAATGGGTTTCGACCTTTACATTCTGACGACAGGCAGTACTACAGTTTTGTAGCTAATTAATTCTATACGGGTTCGTTACTTTACAGTGTTAGTGTCGCTTATACGACGTTATCCTCAAAATTCAACCCCGCGAGCCGTCAACAGGACCGTGCAGGCGAGAGAAAATGGTTGATGCATAATTTCTCGCATATAATTGCAAACAATGTTAAGTTTGGAGTTCTCTTTACTTCTTTACACTATGGAATGAGGGTAGACACTGCTGAATACCTTAGAAAATAAAATTTGTGGCAGTGAACTATGAAACTACAGCTGAGCTGCATCTCAGCTCGAAATGACGGTAATTGGCAGAAGGGAACCCCACGATTCTGCGCGCTCTCGAGTCCTCTCGCTGTTCCCCGTCAGTCTTCGAAAAAGGAGCGGACGAACTAAGAGGCGAGGGATCTGCGAACTAGTTCACGTAGTTCGCCTGTGGGAGCGCTCTTCCGAAATAGTTCGCGAACTACACAAGACTAGTATTCAGCGGCTGGAGCACTGCCGTGAACCGTAAGGCTAGTTTAGACGACGAAACTGCGCTACTGGCCAGTGCGCATGCGCGGCAGGCGTTCGCACAACTCGTTGGCGAAACTAAACATTTTCGGCACAGCCCAACTTTGGCGAAACTGATTGCGCGTGTTTTTAAATGTTTGTTGTTTGTTAAGCTTATGGGACTTAACTACGGGGTTATCAGTCCCTAAACTTACAAACTACTTATGAACTACTTACGAACTAGGACGGCACAAATATCCATGCCCGAGGGGGGATTCGAACCCCCGACCGTAGTGGCCGTGCTGACTGTGACTGGAGCGCCTCAGTCACCTCGGCCACCGCGGCCGGCGCGCGTGTTTTTAGGTTAGGTGATAACCAATACAGAACAAAACACAACATAAAGCGGGGAAAGGAAGAAATAATACCGTTTTTAAACATATATGCGATGCATAGGTGTTTGTGCCATTTTAACGATGAAAATTTCAGGAATAATCAGCGGCGTGTTAGTGCTCTTGAAGCAATTATTCGTGAATTAAATATTGATGGGTTGACGATCAGTGAATTGAAGACTATAGTACATTCAATTCCAAATACCTATACAAACGAACTATGGCAATTGTGGATTAGAGAACACGGTACAGGTATTGTAGAGATATCTATTTGACAAGAAACGTAATGCAATTTGTAATTTCAGTTCTGGTGACAATGCTTCACCCATAACTGTATCTTGTTTCTTTATTGCATTACTAACTCTGTTTAAAAGGAATGTAAACTGCTCTGGTGACATTCCGAGTTGATTAAAATAACTTATAGGGTCTTCAATCATAATTTCTTTCTGCAAGGTTGCTGAGCAACAGACTGACGTCTTTTTTTAATCCATTCACGAACCCAAACACGTTTCTTATTCTTTTTATGTTTAGTCTTATGCAGCGACTTCACACAGAGAAGGAATAGCTCCGCCACAACTCTTACAGCTACCAAAAATTTCATTCTATGGCGACTAAGGCACTCACAAAATAACGAAGCTGAGGTGTTTAGTATTGACACCGTGTCTACAGGGATAGACGAAACCAGTTGCGCGTAATTCACTTTTTTGCATCCCATCCTCGTAGACACTTTTGTGTCCCTCCGCCTCCGTCGCCGCCTCAGCTGCCAGCGTCAACGAGAGGGACTCCGGGACCGTGCGTGCCCCCGCCGCCTGGGTCACGCACCTCAGAAGAAGACCTACTCCCTCTGGGCGGAGGCGTGCGCCCTTCCCCTGGTTTTGGTGGGTTTCTCGGGGGATCGCAAGGTGTATACCGGGGTGCGGACGGCGTCTCGATCCCAGCCTCAGCTACGACGCCCGTCCCACCAGTAACGCCCCCTCCCAGTGCCGTCACCGTGGCCCACAGCCCTACGCCACGGCGCGGCGGTTTGGGGCGGAGGGGTGTGGTGTCGCACAAGTCTAAAGTGCGCGCCACCTACTTTCGCCGCGCGCCGCCATGCACGCAAGGCGCGGCGTTCTTACGACGTCAGCCACGAGCGCCCTCTGCTACAACTCCGCTCGTGGCCACCACTGAACGACATCGTGCACTTGGGACTGAGATAGGAACCAGTTAACTCTTGGGAATCAGATAGGCACCAGTTAAGACTTGGCTATCGGTTAGGCACTAGGAATCCTCAGTAGGCAGGCCTTTATCTAATCTATGTATCGGCATTCTGCAGTCAAGAACTATGTAAAAGTTAATTATTACTAAGTCTCTATGAAATATATATATCTCATTCTAATTTACTCTAGTGGTTCTAGTATCTGCTGTCCCACTGGCTGGTCACCTCCGTACCTGCACACGCGTGCATCCTTTATTCCTGCGTCGGACTATTCCTACTCGGCCACAGACACCTACGACAACCGGCGGACGAGACACAAAAGCGGTGACGAGGATGGGACACAAAACACATCATGCAACGAGTGTCGCAGCCTAGTGTCGTCGTGTAGACTAGCCTGTAGTCTCTCCGGCGGAGCAGTTGAGGATTAACTCCGCTCGTCGGTAGCGCGGAAGTCCGGCTAGAGGGGCTCCGTTTTCGGTGGCCTCAGTGGGGCGGCGTTTGATTTGCCTGGCGGCCGTGTCGGCTGGAGGGTCGGTCGCTGTGATGACGTCCGCAGGTTTGCCCTGCAGTGGCAGATCAAACGCGCGCCGCTGCGCCTAATGACAGGTGCCGCTGAAAGCGCCGACGGCCCCGCCCGACCCGACCCGGGCCGACCGCGCGGGTATTTCGCGCTCAAAGGCAGCCGCCACCCCGCCCCAACCCCAAAGGGCGGTGTTAAGCCGGCAGCCAGCAGCCGGCGTGTGTGTTCTCGGCAGCTCAGCCGCTGTGTGGCTGCACCGGCGTCAAAGTGAGCCCGGCGGCAGCAGCGCGACCTCGCTGCTTGTACTGTACTGACGTCGCCACAGCTGCGCCGCCGCTGTCATGCGCAGTGCTGGCGGCTTCACAGACCTCGTTTATTCACGTGGAAAAATTCTTCTTCGCTTTAGAGCGTGCTACGGGCACTAAAATAAAAGCGCACTGAGAGCGCGCTGCCATTAGGGATGTAATAAGAAGAAATGAATCGAGATTATTATTATCATACCGCGCACGGCAGTGCGCGGTATTAATAAGTTCGTGAACTGCGCGTACGAATTTCCGATTCTTTAGGGGCCCATATCTCAGGTTCTATTCATCTCACAAGGAAAGTACTTGGGATAGAACAAACACAAAAACATCAAAATCGTATGAGAGGTAATGTAAAGATCCCTTATTGCTCTAGCGATACTCCCGCATCTGCAAAACTCTGCAGTCGTCCGTTAGAGGCCGGCCGCGGTGGCCGAGGGGACTGAGGCGCTTCAGTCACGGTCTGTTCGGCCACTACGGTCGGGGGTTCGAATCCCCCCTCGGGCATGGATATTTGTGCTGTCCTAGTTCGTAAGTAGTTCATAAGTAGTTTGTAAGTTTAGGGACTGATGACCCCGTAGTTAAGTCCCATAAGATTTACAAACATTTGAACATTTGATTTTGTTCGTTAGAGGCCTCTGCGTGTGCCTTGCCACATTGCGCTTTGACCTGTCGGTACGCCAGTAGGGACGATGCAGTGTGCCTCCAATTATGCGTTTTGTGGCGTTATTTGTGTGGTGAAGCTTCAGATGGGGCGGCGATTGGTAATCAATCCTGCTAACATATTGCGATTCGTTGAGATGAAGTTACGAGGACCCTCCTTCGCGAAGATAGTATTAGTGTAGAAGATGAATCATTCGCATGCTTTCTCGTATATGTTATGGTACAGAAATATGAGCATAAGTTAAATGTTCAAATGCTTATAAATCTATCGGACCAAACTGCGTGGTCACCAGTCCGTAGCTTACAAACTACTTAAACCTAGTTAAACTAACCTAAGGACAAACACACACACCCATGCCCCAGGGAGGACTCTAACCTCCCCGGCGAGCAACCGTGCGATCCGCAGCGTGACGCTTTAGACCGCTCGGCTACTCCACCGCGGCGAGCATAAGTTAGATACTGTTGTAACACTAACACATAATGATGATAATGGGAATGATAATGACCAACAACTTATTGCAAGCGCTAATGCTACGGTAAGTGTGGGAAGAGGCGATGGAAGCAGTGGCACTGAATACCAACAGTCTTCCGAGAAGAAGGTTGAAGTTGCAACTATCATCACGGCTTTTGATGACAATACGCTAGAGCACCTGTACGATGATTATTACATGAGTTATAGTTAAGATATCTGCATTACATATGGCGTCTACAATTACATCTACAGTGCTATCTAGAGTATGATCGCAGAGTTTTGCAGAAAAAGACTCCCACCAGCACATTGAGGTGTACGTAGAGATCCTGCAAACAAACGTTCATACATATATGTCTGTTCGAGCCCATATACTTTCCTTGTCAGAGTGAAGAGGTAAAGTGTTCTGGATAGATCTTTGCCTAGTAATCATTTGTGTAGATATTAGAAGAATGAGTATACTATAGCTATCATACAGCACATCGTCAAAATTTTCAAACTTAGACACTTCCTGGAGCCCATCCAAATTGAGCAAATCAGTTGGCTTCTGTAAATGACGTGTAGTCTATGGTGGGCTTTAAACGGCTTACAAAAGTACCATTCATTAATAGACGGTTCCTGAAAAAATATCAAAAAGCATGATTTCTTGCTACAAAAAAAAAAAAAAAAAAAAAAAAAAAAAAAGGAAAAAAAGTAATAATGGGGATGTTACTTATATACTTTATGTTAATTGCAAATCTTCGAAATGTTTACCTTACATTCTTATGATGATATTCTCGAGGCCGTTTTCAGATTTTTTCGATATCGTTATCCGCTACCGACATCCAGAGGTTGAAACTTATCATAGTTTGCACAAAATCACAAAACACGATTTTTAATCGATTTAGCACCGTGAATCGCAAATATCTAAATAACTAACCATAGAAAATTGTTCAAATGTTTACAATACATCCTGTAGACATTTACCTATAAACGGCATTTTTCAGTTTTCGTAAATCTTAGTCCGTTAGCAAGATACGACCGAAAAACCGCGATATTTTGCTAGAAAAAGTTGGTATTGTGCTCAAAGACGCTCTGAAACTTACCACGGGATTTGAAAAAAGGTACTCGGCGAAATACTTCGAGTTTTGTACATCTTAAAGATTGAAATCTTCGGTCGATGAAGGGGTGATTTTTGTTTTCGTTTACTTTACAGTTAATATGCAGCATCCGGTTTAGTGAACTACTGAAACATATTTTAAAGAGTTTGTAGAGGCAAAAAAACATTGCTTAGACTTCTCGTATGCTTTATTTTTGGTTACACATAGCTGCATATGAAATGTAGATAACATATCGGAATTTTATTTAAAGTTTACATCAGAACGATATCTTATGTGGTTCTTGAGATATCGGTCCGTTAATGACAGTACATGGCTGTAATAGTTTCGAAAACGCTATTTCTGATCTTGAGGTAACGTATCTTGAGGAACAAGAAATGACTAGAATCTTATGTGTATGTTGTCTAGGTTTTTATCTGGAAAATCCGTTTCCCGTTTTTGGAAATGTGTATTTGTTATCGCGATACGCTACAAAAATCATAATTTTGGTATCGAAAGTTCCACCTGCGTGCATTGACAAATCTACACATATTCATGGCAAATTGTCGTAATTTTTACGATGCGTTCTAATATTATACTATCTAAATTTTACTCAACATTGATTTCATGTTATATAAGCAGTACACTCTGATGTAACAGGAAAAAGACGGGAACCAGCTGAAAAATGCTCCTGCCAGAACACAGAAAAGGCGAATATGTTCTCTGACATAAAAGTGTGGAATCAGCTGCCTCAATCCTCATTCCGACTACCTCACCAAAAATTTTGGCATGCAAACATATTCGCGGTTTTTTCGGCTGAATGTGAGTAGGACAGAGACAGTTCAACACGCAGAGAGAGCCATAAATGATGGAACAGAGAAGATGTCAGTTAGGAGAAAGGCATATGCATGAAAACAGCATTGGGAAGCGAAACGAGATGTCGGAAGTCAGGAACAGTGGCAACGACGAACTAAACAGATGGAGACAGTAGTAATTGGAACAAAATAGAAAACAGTGGGAAACTGAGACGAATGGAGACCATACATAAAGCACGAGCGTGCGGCTCTCCAATACTATAGCACAAAACAATTGGTCCAATTTTTCCCATCTCCAGTACCCGTATGCTAAATTTTTCCGGTCTACAGGTCAAACCCCAAGCAAACTATCCCCATGGACATATGTGTATTGGAGACAATCGTGATTGAAGACAATGAAAGCCAACTCTAAGTGTGAAAGAAAGGATACTGGTAACTGGACAGGAAGTGAATGGGACATCGTCAGCGGGGCAGAGAGACGATGAAAGTGGCAGAAACAGACAGCGGTGACGAATCGCGAGGGAAAGGGATGAAGACATTGAAAGTTTGACACAGACAGAAAGCGGCAGTGGGAAAGATAGCAAACAAACGGACAGAGACATATATAGACACTGACAGTGAGACGACATTGGTGACTATGACGGTTTAACTGGGAAAAAGTATTAACAAAGTTAAGCGCTAAAAGTGCGCGAATATGTTAGCATGCCGAAATTTTTTGTGAGGAGGTTGGAGTGAGGAATGACGCATCTGGTTCCACACTTTTGTGTCAGAGAACATATTCGCCTGTTCTGCGCTCCGGCAGGAGCATTTTTTAGCTGGTTCTTATTTATTGCACAATTTTTATGACCTGCTTCCGAGAATTTAAAGACAGGTTGTACATTTCAGAATTTAGCATGTAGTGTACATACATTGTTCCACATTAATGTAAAGCTATTTTAACGAGCTATTCTGAAAATGGGTCATTATCAAAAAATTGAACATATCAGTAAAGAAAAAAATCTTTTCTTTAATTTTCTATATAATACAGTTATATATGTATATATATTTATATGTTAACCGTTTTATTCCCAGTGTTGTTCCTCGACAACAACGTATGAAAAGCTGTTCAAAAAAATGTTCAAATGTTTGTATAGCTTATGGGACTTAACTACGGGGTCATCAGTCCCTAAACTTACAAACTACTTATCAACTAGCTTATCCTAAGGACGGCACAAATATCCATGCCCGAGGGGGGATTCGAACCCCCGACCGTAGTGGCCGCGCAGACCGTGACTGGAGCGCCTCAGTCTCCTCGGCCACCGCGGCCGGCTACGAAAAGCTGATTTATGCCGTTATGTATATGTCAATCCTTAAAGTCGCATTGTTGTTGATGCACAACATACTTCCAGGACGATATTTTTCCGTTTGGCAAGGCGTGTAGCAACTTCAGAGGCATTAATCTGTCCGACTTGAATTTTGTGTTATGTTGCCGACTGTACGTGGCTGTGAGTGTGAGCATGAGTGTGGTTCATGTTAATTTATTTCAGCAGTGAAGTGTCTTGTCTCTGGTGCTTTGGCGAAGCATTATTGATCTGACAGATTTAACTATCGATAAAATAATGTTCCAAGCAATAATATACCTCGATACAAACGTTGTGTTGTGCATGAAATACATGACATAAAAGAAGCAGTTCAGACAAAAATTTTAAAACACTTATTTTGTGGTTTAGTGCACCGTATTGATACAAAAAAAAAAAAAAAAAAAAAAAAAAAAAAAAAAAAAAAAAAAAAAAAAGCCGTCATTGAATTTTAATTTTCACAGAAATGAATTCATAATGTGGGAATGAAACGGTTAACACAATCAACTACATCAGTCCTCCAGTAGTGGTTCCTAAAAATAATTTGTAGTTTTCGAAAGAAACTAAGGCGAGCTTTTTAGTAACGGAGGTGGGAACTGCCTCAAATATTTGAATATTGGGCACGCTGGAGCTTAATAATTGTCATTGAAACATAAAAGTAATCATTATTTGTTGATTTTTCTAGTAAAATACGAATATAACAAAATACAAATTTTATATCAGGTTGAAATACCGGTATTATAACACTTTGTCGTTATTTCTCGTTATAGTGCCCTTCTCTCCTTCTTTCCAGGGCACATCCTGCTGTTCTCATTTTGTTTCAATAAATTCAGTAACATGCATTTTTCTTGTTATAAATTTTGCTCTCGCATTTTGACGTGCTACAATTTTATTAGATTGAGACCTCTTAGATGACAGTAATCACTGAGTAGAAATCAATCTGTATTTTCTTTATGACTTTTCCGGTATTTCCTGTAAATACTTTAGAAAACTTTTGTTTGTCTTGAAGATTTTCTTTCAGTTGTTTTAGTAGTAGCTGCCAAAAATCAAATGTTTCCTAACTTGTAGCAAAACTGTCATTTTTGGCAAGCTTCTTTACATTTCTTGTGGAAGTCTCGTTTCTTAAGGTACGTGACAGTTGAGCTCATTTTGAAGTTAAGCAGCCCTTTCTTGCGGCTTCTTTAAGTCTGTCTTTAAGTTCTTTTATTTTTCGAGCCAGTACTCCTCTGTAACTGCTCCTTTTCTTCTTTACTCCAGTTTCCTTTTTAGTGCGACTATTCTCTGGGTTGTCAGCGAGTAACTTTCCAGGACTGAGTTTGTGACACTTGCACGGAATGACACTTGCCAGAGAGGGAATTCGTTGACGCTTTCCAGGAGCCCCTGACACTGCAGGTAGTGGGCAGGGTGTTCCACAGGCGGGGCACACTGGCCTGTTTGTCGCAGGCACTAGACTTGCACATAATAGTTCGCGATTGGGAGCACTCACTTTAGTTCGTGGCTCTGCTGCTAACTAGTTCGCTCTTTTAGTTCGTCCGCTCCCAGTGACATCTGAGCGGCGTGGTCTGCGCGTGCAGGTGGAGGAGGAAGTTCCCCCACCTAGCTGCTTCATGCGCTTGCTGCTTGAGCCGCTAACGATATCACGCAAACCAAAAGAAACAGTTTGTGGATAATTTCTCGCGTTTAAGTTTAGAGTCAACTCTATATCTTGGCATTATGGAATTTATTGCAGAGTGCAGAACACATCAAAACAGAAATTTTGTACTATGTAATCTAGCAGGCAGACGCTCACCTGGAAATGACTCATCAGCAGAAGGCAAACACGTGATATTTAATACTGCTACGCGCTCTCTCGATATTGCTCGTCGGTCTTCGGAAAAGACTCCGACGAACTATGAAGCGAGATACGTTTGGCATAATCGTCCGCTGCTCCTAGTTCGTCCACTGCTCCTAGTTCGTCCGTTGCTCCTAGTGCGTCCTCTCCTTCTAGTTTGTCCGCTCTTTTTGGCTTTTGCTACCGCTATGTTTTTATATGACAGCTTTTTTATATAATGAATCAGTGTTGCCAAAGCGTGTGCTATTACCCGTATTTTTGGGGCAATTTGACATAAAATACTTAAGCAAATAATTACACGAATGGGTGATACAATGGTATTCAACTACTTTGCATACAGAGTACTCGTAGTACTTTATTTTTAAAATAAATTTCTTGTTGCAGTGAACTATGAAACTACAGCTGAGCTGCATCTCAGCTCGAAATGAAGGTAACTGGTAGAAGGGAATCACGCGATTCTGCGCGCTCTCGCGTCCTCTCGCTGTTCCCTGTCAGTCTGCAGAAAAGGAGTGGGCGAACTAAGAGGCGAGGGATCTGCGAACTACACAAGACTAGCAAGTACCTTTGGATTCGCTCGCCGTCTGTGGGAGCTCGCTGTAAAATGAACGGTGCGACGCAGTTACGGAACTCAGCACGGTCGACTGGAAGCGCAGAAGTGCAGACATTGTGCCATGTTCAGAGAAACGATCAGAAATAGGTTCGGCGGAGACTTATGAACTACCGTACATTATACTAGGCCAAGTGTTTAAGGTGGACTCCACAAAAAAAAAAAAAAAAAAAAAAAAAAAAAAAAAAAAAAAAAAAAAAAAAAAAAAAAAAAAAAAACCTTCTACTTTGGCGAAAACAACAAAATTTTAAAATCGTGTCTATTATGTAAAAATGTTGCAATACCCAACGATTTAAGTCCTTCACTACATTTTCGAGTTATGAATTTGTAATTTGCTTTAATGGTATTCCCCAAAAATAGCTTTTGGTAGTTTCAAATGACATATTTCAACAGTTAGGTGCATTCATTTTATGATATGTATTGTTCATATGTTTTCAGTGTTTCGTTCAAATTTCAGCCTTAAATTTCCTTTAATTATTGGTACTTAAATTTTATTTATAGAAAATGCACACATGCCGTGCAAAGGAATACATTCACATTACATTACATTAACTTTACTTGTCTTTACTACAAGCTAGGATGGATTTCTGTCTATTCCTGCATTCGATAATATGGTATCGATCACAAAATTCTAAGCACGGTTCACAGACACACTCGTCATTCGGATCGTGAAATAATTTGTTGCGACACACGTTGTGATGAAACCCATGGGTTGCCAGTCTCTTTGTCATGTGTCGCTTTTCATGGTTCGCTCCCCTCCAGGTCCTGTCTTGCATAGCAGGCGTTGCATAGAACTACCACGGTATGTTGTTTTTCTTCTCATGCAGATCTTGTAGAAGCTGTTTGAAGTTGGCAGTAGCTGAGAGTATGAGCTCGTATCTTAGATCCTCTATTAGGAAGGTCTCCCTGGTAAGCTCATACACTAGCCTCGATCTTGTGTTCTGTGGGACTCCTAACACTTTCTTCAAGCACTCGCTCCAGTTCTTCAACCTGTTTGTACATGAGGTATTCTCCCACTGATTCAAGGCCATACGTAAAAAAAGGTAGTATCCTTAGCCTGAACAGGTCCATAGCTGTGCGGATCGATATTTGCGTGACGTTTCTGATTTCATTCATAGCTCTAGTGGCCTCCACTTCTCTAGATCTTATATGTAGTCTGAAACTTTTTCCTGTGGTTTGTATTGTGATGCCTAGATATTTGAAATGGTTGACCCTCTTGAGTAGTTTTCCATTGCATTTGACGTTCTCTACTCCAGTGAGTCTTCCACCTTTCCTGAACACTAGAAACTCTGTCTTCTCTTCGTTTATCTTGATGACGTTTCTCTCCGCCCATTCGATTAGTTTGTTTAGAGCTACTTGTAGTTTGTTAATATTTGTTGATGCGATGGCCATGTCAACTGCGTGCTTGTTCCTGACGTTTATTTCGTGACATCGTGCGTGAGGACATTAAACAGGATGGGACTGAGTGAATCGCCTTGAAGGACACCATTTGTCTGTGGCAGCCAGACGGATATACATGTTCCATCATCTATCTGTATGTGGTTTTCTGCTAGTATATTCGATATTAGGGTAGTTGTACTCGTCCTTCCAATTAGTTCCTCCAGTTTATCAATTAAAAACTTTCTATTGACCAGGTCATAGGCTTTTGTGTAGTCGACAAAATATATAGTTTTCCTTTCGGTCTTTCTATTGTCTGCTTTATTTGTTCCAGCAGGTTTTCTATTGCCAGGGTTGTGGATCGTCCCTTCCTCAAACCGAACTGCCCTTCTGGTAGAAGGGGTTCCAGCTTCTCTGCCAGCCTTTTGGCGAGGATTTCCGTTAGGAGTTTCAGTGGCGTGGATTCCAGCGCTGTTCCTCTATGTCTGTGTGGATTCTCTTTGTCTCCTTTTCCCTTATACAGTAGTTTAATTTTTCACTTTCTCCATTCGCTTGGAATACTTCCTAGTTCTATGCATTAATTTAGAATGGAAGTCCATAATGGCAGGTATTCTTGTGCTGTCTGTTTTAGGTGTTCATTTCTTATTCCTTCTACTCCTGGTGTCCTGTTGTTCCTCATTTTCTGTATCGCTCTCGCAATTTCATCTGCGGTGAGGATCTCATCAGCGTGTGGGGTCCTAGGTGTCTTGATTGTAGGTTTTGTTTCTTTTGAGCAGACTACTTATGTGTTCTTTTCATGTATCCATGGGGATGTTGGGCTGTATTTTCTGCCTTCTCGGTCTCAGAGCTCGGTATGGGTCTTCTTCTGCCTGTAGATGTTTTTTTTTTCTTTTTTTCTCATTCTTATTAGGTCCTTGTATTTCCTCCATAGTCGTTGGTATTCTGCGGTGCTTGTGCTTGGAGTTGGTTCTCCACTATTATGTAGTGTCGTCAGTGTCAGTTTTCCTTGCTCATAGCAATCTCTGTCAAACCATGGCCTCGCTCTCCTATGTGTGTCTTGTGTGGTGGCCCCATTTATTATATTTGACTTCAGCCATGCAGCAGCCTCTTCAATATTTCCTGCTCGTATTTCCCTTTCAGCCCTATCTTTCTCTGTCATTTTCGCTTTGATTATTTCCATGTCCAGGATCTTGCCAAGTGTTACATTTCGTCTTGCTTCCATTTTGATGAGCCTGGTTCTGTCGTTTTATATATTTATTTTTACTGGACTGTGTTTACGAATGCCTGCTTCCTTTTGTTTCTTTCTTTAAATGCAAAGGCCAACCACAGAAGCGCACTGGCTGATTTCAAATTACGAGCTTGTTTTCGAATTAGCTTTACTGGAAAAGAAAAGTGGTGTCCTGTTCCTTTAATTAAAAGAAAATATATAACATTCATTACATCCTGTGTTTTTATATTTAATGTTGTATTAAATGCTATATACATATAAATTTTTCATTTAAAATTTCGTCCTGAAACGGCAATAAGGCTGTAACACTCGTATGACCACCATGTTTCATACTAGGTTACAACCCGACCTATCATCAAAAAAAAAAAAATAAATAAAAAAAATAAAAAAAAAAAAAAAAAAATAAAAAAAAAAAAAAATAAATAAATAAAAGTTTGTTAAGCTTATGGGACTTAACTACGGGCTTATCAGTCCCTAAACTTACAAACTACTTATGAACTAACTAATACTAAGGACGGCACAAATATCCATGCCCGAGGGGGGATTCTAACCCCCGACCGTAGTGGCCGAGCAGACCGTGACTGGAGCGCCTCAGTCCCCTCGGCCACCGCGGCCGGCACCTATGCATCATCAGAATATTAGAAGAGATTGTGAATTTGATCATGCGTTGTCGTTACGTTGAATTTAACTGCCAGTTCTCGTTACTACAACAGTCTTGTTGTTGTTATGGTCCTCAGTCCGGAGATTGGTTTGATGCAGCTCTCCACCCTACTCTATCCTGAGCAAGCCTTTTCATCTCCTCATAAGAACGGCAACCCACATACACTTGAATCTGCTTACTATTCGCGTCTCTTGGTCTCCCTCTGCGATTTGTACCCTACACACTTCCCTCCAATGCTAAATTTACGATTCCTTGACGTCTAAGAATGTGTCCTACCAAGGTATGCTACCAGGGTATGCCAAAAATTCCTTTTCTCACCAATTCTGTTAAGTACCTCTTCATTAGTTATGCGATCTACCCACCTAATCTTCAGCATTCTTCTGCAACACCACATTTCAAAAGCCTCTATTCTCTTCCTGTCCGCACTACTTATCGTCCATGTTTCACTCCCGTACAAGGCAACACTCCACACAAATGCCTTCAGAAAAGACTTCCTTACACTTAAATTAATATACGATGTTAGCAAATTTCTCTTTTTCAAAAATGCTTTTCTTCCCATAGCCATTCTGCATTTTATATCCTCTGTACTGCGACCATTGCAGTCTTAAAAATAAATTTTCCACAGAACGCCTTAATGCGCCACCCTGAAGCTATGCACGGTCCTCTGCGGCGGAGCAACCGCTGTGACTTTGCAGAGACTCCGCTCGTCATCACACAGCAGGTGTTTCAGCCGCAGTGACCTTGAGCACCGAAGAGGTATATAAACAACATAGAGAGGCTACAGGAAAATCACAGCGCTATTGGTGGCAGCACTAATCAACATTGGGCGCCATATTTGAGAACGTCAGTTTGAGGCAGCAGCGTGAGCAGACGCTTCTATTTGTAATCTAAACTGACGTGTAAGCGCTAGTATTAGTGGTAAATCAAGCCAAGTGTATGTTCGGCGTACAATTGCAGCAACCGCAGTGATAAAACTGTTGGAATATCATACATAAAGAAAGGGATATGTAATTATATAGGTCGTTGTGTATCAGCGTGTATTCGTCTATAAACATTCGTTATACTTTCGCATTTACTAAGTTTCAAAATGATGTTTACTTCACGAACATCAAAAAGCTAAGCAAATGACAGTTGTATTTGGTGTGTTTTAATGTAATGACACTTCTTTATATAGTATACTAAAGCGTATTAACCATTGGATAGGTAGCCTAGGTATGTGTATTGTAATGTAACTATTCTTTATAAAGATTTCCTTTGAAAAACAAGGAGTTGCTTACTCAATGGGTAACCACTATGACGCGTGATAAGTGGCAGCCTACACAGTATAGTTACATATGCTCTTGTCATTTTGAAGAAAAGTTTTGAGTGCTACCACCGAGCGAAAGCGGCTATTAACAAATGCCATTCCAACACTATTTACTTTTCCTGAGCAGCTACAGAAACCAAAAGCTGTAGGGAGAGTCCAATTGTGGAGAGCTTGATAAATACGTAATGTACTTCAAAGCATGAAACATCATTTGAACCACAGGCAGAATAAACGTAATTGAAGACTTTAAAGAAATTTGCCTGTATTTATAGGGACGCTGCAGAGCAACCGCCGACTATAAACACAGCCTTAGTGTGCCGCTGTCTACGAAAAGCCGGTTATCCAGCGGGTCTACATGCAAATGTCTCTCCGTGCAAGTGTTCCAACCCCTCCAGGACTATAGTCCGTTCACCGAGACCTGGGATGAAACGTAAATAGTGTCACGTGAGCGACTCGATCGCTTCAGAGAAAGCATTCGGTGTTCACGTGATACGAAGGGCTGTACAAAATGCTCGGCGCACGCTTCGCAGCTGGGCATCGGCTGGCTGACGTCATAGTGGACCCTGGGAAACCTGGACAACAATGTAACGAAATAAAGCACGACATGGAAGATTCAAAGTCAGTTACAATAGTGTCAAAAGTACGAGGAAACTGAGTTCATTCTGTCAAAACAGATTTCTTTTCATACAGGTTGCTAACAAAACGCTCCAGTCATACACAATTTTTAATAATATAACCAGTAATAATAATGATAAAGGACGGCGAAACAAGGTTCATTCTGTCAAACTTGAACTGTTTTCATTGAGGTTTATACCAAACCGCCCCTCTCTCTCTCTCCTCTACAATTTGCACATTTGACTTTCAACTAAAAATACGACACGGAGGACGCACTGCTCCTAAACTTCTGCAGTCACTGTTTTTAATGCTTCTTCTTGCAGTTCTTCAACTTCCGACATTTTGTATGTTTTGTCTTTCGATGCAACATAGCCTTTCCATTCTGGCCCACACTTATCGATGGCGTTTAATTCACAGCGGTACGAAGGAATTCTAAGAATAGTTTTCCCTGCATTCTTCGCCATTACATCTATCGCGTATTCGTTGCGCGCTGTTCTGTAATTTTGAAATATATCTAAAAGTTATTTTTTCACCATACCGTCTTCAAAATCGAGGTTTTTGGATTTTAGCCACTCTGATATTTCTTGCTTATTGGAATTCGCACTGCGAACTTTTTCTTTTCTACAATAATGATACGGCGCTTTATCAATAACTGCAAGCCGAGGAAGAACATCTTAAAACCACTTCTCGAAGGTTCAGCTAGTCTTTCAAGCGTCTTTAAAGATGAACTTAAGAGATCCTGAAATCGCCGCTGTACAACACGCACTAACGAGCTCACACCTGCAACTGAGACGGCCACGCTGACTGTGGCCCCTGCCTTGTACACCCCTCGACGGCAGCGCTGTGGTCACGCGCCTTGCTGTGTTTACAGTACGTCTCTCGTTTCGGTGAAGGGGGTATAGCCAAAGGAGTGTTTGCATCAATCATGTTCTCTATTCATTACGTCTTTACTTGAAATTATAGCACCTTTTTGCTATATCCACACCAGTCTTTCCTCATATTCCGTTTTCCTCTGAATGTCAACTGATTAATAGTTTTGATCTTTCCCGCTCACTTATGAACATGATGTATTTCTCTATACTTTCGCTTCTTCCTACACTAATGGATGTTTTCTCTCAGCTGACATATTAATTGTTTTTACTTGTCATTGTTAGCTATAGTAGGTGCCTTTATTACTGGTGCTATGACGTAATCATGAAAATGAGTCCATCAATAGGAACGAACACAATAGTTCCTTGATATTCTTTAAAGTTCTAGCTAATTAACATTATGAAAGCTACATAACTCCAATATTACTTTTCAGAAGTGGATACATTATAAATTACAGCCTAAATCATCTTCAAAAAGACCACTGCCAGGGTAAAAGATTAATATCTGGACATAACTTTTTTTAAATTAATAAATAAAGGCTTGCTTTATCATTTCGTTAATGATCACCATTCTACTACAATATGCTCACCTATGTGAAGATCAGTTTTCACAGAGGTGAGGGTGATGGAGGTGAGAAACATTCAGAAAGTTTTATGTTGAGCTGCTTCTTTTGAGGTTAGACTTTCTTCTTAGTATTAATTTACAATGAATGTGTAATCAATTGATACAAATAACAATTATAAAATATTACAATTTACGCATGAGGAACAATAATGTCAATATTTATACTGGGCACTGTAATAATTTAAAATTGACTCTACAATCATAGAAGCCACACTATAATTGCTCAAAAATCAAGGTGGCTACGTGCAGTTATCCTTGCACGAAGAACAATTATAAATTTTCTAAGTATTAATTCATAAAATGCAGCTATCAATTGCTACAAACATTTTATGAATTAATAACCTGAACAGTTGCTACCATTGATAAAATACTTCAATTTTCTAACTGTTATGCTGGTTAAAAAATTTAACCTATTATAAGACTACTTAAAATTTAACTTAGTTTAGTCAAGATAGGTGTAGGGCATAAATAGCATAAGTGAGATCTCACATACTGTAACTCAAATGTTTAATATAACTTAAAAATTTTATTTAAAAATAGGTAAATAAAATTATATAATATAGTTTTAAACTACTTTCAGTATATTAAAAAATACTTAATACTTAATCATATTATCACCTGAGACTCGATTGTTGAGAATGACCAAAATATAAAGTAGGAAAACAGTAAAACATTAATCAGAAAATTTACTTTAACAGCAATAAGATCAAGAAACGAAGTGTGTACCTGTTTCGAAGAATTAGAAAGACTGGATACCTGTATTGGCGGGTGATGGCTTACATTATTACGAGGGGTGTTCGAATGAAAAGATACGATATGACACGGTGAGTGTAATAAAGTCATTATTGAGAAGGTATCAACAGGTGCATGTACACAACTATCGCACTGTATAAGGAACCAAAAGATTCTATGTTTCTGTGGCTGTGACAAGAGCCAGTCCTCTATTATGTCACTCAGTTCGTAGTCGAGTTGACGCGCTTCCCTTTGAGAAGATTTTTTTAGTGGACCAAACCGCCGGAAGTGAAAGGGCGGCATATGCGAGGTGTCGAGTGTGTGCTCAATCGGCTCCCATTTGAACTTGGCCAGTGGACGCTCGATATCTTGGAGCAGAATCACGTCTCAGGGAGCAGCCCAGGTCGTTTGCTTTTAATGGACTTGGCGCAGGGTACGGAGTTTCTCACAGTACACGTCACTGTAATGGTTTTCAGTTTACGAGGAATTTGATGAGTATCTACATCTACATCTACATTTACATGGGATAATGTGCAAATCACATTTAAGTGTCTGGCAGAGGGTTCATCGAACCACCATTATACCATTTATCTCCCATTCATTCTCGATTAGCGCGCGGGAAGAAAGAACACCTGAATCTCTCCGTTCGAGCTCTAATTTCACGTATTTTATTCTGATGGTCATTTCTATGTAAGTGGGAGTCAACAATATATTTTCGCATTCGGAGGAGAATGTTGGTGATTAGAGTTTCGTAAGTAGACCACGTCGCAGCGATAAGCGCCGTTGTTGTAATGATTCCCATCCCAGATCCTGTATCATTTCCGTGACGCTGCCTCCCCTGTATCGTGACAATACGAAACGAGCTGCCCTCCTCCGTCAAACCCACATGATAAGGATCCAACAATGGGCAGCAATACTCCAAAAATGGATGGACAAGTGAAGTGTAAGCAGTTTCTTTTGTAGTTCTGTTGCATCTTTTAAGGGTTCTGCCAATGAAACGCAGTCTCTGGTTCGCCTTTTCCATGACATTCTCTACGTGTTCTTTCCAATTTAAGTATGAAGTAATAGTAATTCCTAGGTATTTTGTGGAGTTTGCGGCCTTCACTTTTGATTGATTTATCTTGTAAACAAAGTTTAACGGATTTATTTTCGTACTCATGTGGACGACTTCACACTTCTCATTATTTAGAGTCAATTGCCAATTTATAAACCATACTGATATCTTATTCAGATCTTTCTGCAGTTGGTTTTGATCTTCAGATCATTTCTCTAGACGGTAAATGACGGTGTCATCTGCAAACATCCTAACGGAGCTACTTAGTTTTTCCCCTAAATCGTTTATGTAAATAAGGAACAGCAGAGGACCAATAACACTACCCGGTGGAACGCCCAATATCACCTCTGTTTTACTCGATGCCTTACCATCGATTACTGTGTCCTCTCTGACAGGAAATCCACTATCCAATCGCACATTTGGGGCGATAACCATAACCACGAAATTTGATTAAAAGCCGTTTGTGAGGTACGGTGTTAAAAGCCTTCTGGAAATCAAGGAATACGGCATCAATTTGCGAACCCTTGTCGATAGCACACATCACTTCGTGTGAATAAAGAGCTAGTTGTGCTTCGCATGAACGATATTTTCTAAATCCATGTTGACCTTCGGTCAATAGATCATTCTGTTCGAAATAATATTAGAATACAGGACATGTTCCAAAACCCTGCTGCAAATTGACGTCAATGAAATAAGCCTGTAGTTTAGTGGGTTACTCCTACTGCCTTTCTTGAATATAGGTGTCACCTGTGCAACTTTCCAATCTTTTGGTACAGATCCTTCTTTGAGGGAGCGGTTGTATGTGGCTGTTAAGTAAAGAGCTATCGCTTCAGCATAATCAAATAGAAATCTAATGGGTACACAATCCGGAAGTCGAAAAAGATGTTAAATATCATCATATCTGCCAAGGACATAGCCTTCCATTTTTAAGGGGAGGTGACCACGCTTCCTTCGCATCCCTAGGTGGCCCAATATATTATTCAAAAGCGACATATTCAAATTTAAATCGGTTAGGTTGTTAAGACGTTTTGTACCTTTTTATCTGATCATCCTTTGTAATTAAAATATTGTTGGAGTATATTACTTTACAATGGTGACAGTGGTTCTTGTTTTACATTTATGTTTGCGAATAATTTGACTGTAATGAATGACGAAAGTAGAATTGTTTAAATTTAAAATCTGATAATTAAATTTCCGTGTTACATACGAAGTTAATATTAGGTGAATTTAACAGTGTTTTGGCATTTAATGGGATTAGGATTGGGATTTAGGATTAGGCTTCTACGTCGTGATCATTAGAGACGAGGCACGCACTAGGTAGTTATTGTCAGGGCTGTGGAAGGGACCATCCGGAATTTTCCTGGACTAATTTAGGAAAATCAGGACAAACCTTAATCAGGAAAGCTTGAGGAGGGTTTTCCATTGCTGTCTTCCAGAATGCGACTCCAAAGTGTTACTACTGCGCCACCTCGCATTGTGTAGATGTATTTCAAATATTAGAGCACAGGACGCTATCGTGAAAAATATATAGGCCACAGGTGGTGATACAGCTGTACGTTTATTGACGCGTTTCGATATATGATCTTTATAATCTAGGAATTGGCTATAACTTCTAACATAAACGTCTGCATACGTGTCTAACAGAAGATTTTCCCGTGATTTAGGGACATATTCAATAGAACCCAGAATGTGTTCGAATTTTTTTTCCTGATTGAAACATCGGCAACAGAAGCTTAACAAATGCTCCCAAAGATTTAAGACGAGGATTCTATGTGTTGTACACACGTTTTTAGCGCTTTAAACGTGGTGAAATGAGTATTAAAGGAGTATGTTCGTCCTGCACGCTTTTCAAAATGTCGAAACGATGAAAACGTTGCAAAAATCCGCCACATCACGGATCACAGTTTCACGGTTTCTGGATTTCAGTTTCTTGGACACATTCACAAAACGTTTCCTAAATATGGGATTGAGCACCATTTATTAGGGTCCTGACAAATTTGGGTGTTAGGGACAGGGTAGAGGAGGAAAATACATGTTGTTTATATTTTTGTGCATTACAGCTGGGGGTAGCCAATATTTAATACTGTCTGATGATATTTAACTCAATTTCGAAGTTTTCTTTACTCATGGGCATAGATAATAAGCGATGGATCATGGAATGAAATGCTCCATGTTTGTTAGTAGTTTGATGTTGTGACTGGACAGGTACTACAGTGTCTGTGGGGGAAGGTTTCCTATTAATCTTCGTGTGGGAATGATTGCTGATATCTGTAGTTTAGCGTAAATAATTTACCCAGTTACCACCAAACTTCATAGTGAAGTTGATATTTTTGTTAGCCAAATTTTGCCGTTTAAGCAATGTTTGAAGTTGTCTGCTAGTTTCTTTTCATAAGCACAACATAAATGCACCAGTATCCAACCTTGGAAGGGAATAAGTAGCTTTCTAAGAACTGATTCTCAAAATTGTCCATGAATATATCTGCAAGTAATGCACTAAGTGGGGAATCCATAACTAGACTATCTAACGGTTTGTGTAGCTTGCCATTGAAAAGAAAATAATTTTGTGATAGGCAAGTGGATTAATTCCTGATTTATTCAGTAAGTCTTTGAGAATTTTAAGGTAGTCACTACTGGTATATTAGTCAATAAGCTGCTTACATTAAAAGACACTAGCTTGGCACTAGGGGGGATAGGGAAGTCTTTCAACTAGCTCACTAAATCAATGGAGTTCAAAATACCAAAGTTTGGTTTAAAGTAGATTTTAATTCTGGTATACTTTTACATGCAGCCATAGATTTAGTTAACCAGTTAAAATTTCAACATATATTCTCAAATTTTTCATGCAACTTATTCATATGCTTACATGTTCCAGAGATCAGACCTGTATAAGACAAGAGAATTTTTTGTCAGTTTTTTCAGTCAATTGCTATTGCTTCAATTTATATTTCTTATGTTAATTTATTATATTGTCACATATTTTATCAATGTCAGGAATTTACACCACAACTTGAATGGTAACATTTTCCCTCAGGTTAATTTTTAACCGAAGCACTAGTCTCCCTTGAAAGTTAGATATCTACAAATTGAGATCTTTGAAAAGTAAACGTGTATTGTTTACCTGATGATAGAGGAACAGCATAAAACCGGTTTGTAAAACCAATAAATTGCAGAATATCTCTTAGTTGTGTGCTTCATTCATAATGTAAGTGTATTACTTTCTTTCTTTTTTTATTGCAATTACTTCTAAGTAAGCGTTAAAAATTCTGATGAAGCCAAATTTGTAGCTGTGGCTTAAATCTCTTTGTGTTTCTAGTAAACATGGTAAAAGCTGACAGCAGCGTGAATCTAATGGAATCATGCTCTCTTTTATTTTATTATTATTTTTGTATAGCCTCGCTGTTGCGGCAATTTTATAAGCCGGTGTTTTTATCATGTTGTTACTGATATATTGAAAAAGCTTATTGTAAGTGAGATGTGACGCTTGCGATAAATACTTGTTACTCAGAAAATAATCGTAAAAATCGTTCATATGGACAATGTATGAAACTACTCACACAACAGCCTACTAATTTTTGCAGCTGCGGTGACTAACATAAGCAAAAGTAAGGAATTATTTGAGGGCAAAAAGGTTAACTGGCAGGATTTTACTATCGATTGTCTTTGACAGTACCAGGAATAGAATTCCCGCCTTCTGTATGATATTCTAACCAAAAATGTAAACACCAGTTGTCTTAAAACTGGCATACTTCCAACAAACTTTCCATCTCAACTTTCACGTAGTTCGAAACAGAATTTCAAAAAATCCCTTCTTAAATTATGTCTACGGTGTAAGATCAACACAATCTGCAAATTTCAAATTTGTTTTACGATCATTTACGATATAATTCTATACGTGATTTTTTTAAATTATCGTATTAATAGCATTGGCACGTAAAACCTATTAGACATGAGATATTTCGTTGCATTTATCAGTATAACTGTTTACAAAAATGAATACAAAGCTGAGATTTTTTCCAAAATGCGCTAAGTTTTTGATATTTTGTGCTATTTGAAAAAATACATTTATATCTGTTGTTGTATGTAAGTTTGAATGAAACTGATATCTACAAGTTGAGGTGTACATTCAATAAAGCACAACCATATATGAGTCAAATATTATTTTCGATAGTAAAATAAGGATATTAGTACAAAAATAGTAACATAAGTTCTGATTTTTTTATTGTATTTATAAGAAAGGTTCTTCAACGTGATACACCCTCACATTATTTTCTATGTCTTCATTCGTTTTATTTGACAGTGCGTTCCTTTAAAAGTTCTGCACGCTGTCACCTAAAATAACGAACTTCAGCAATTTTCAACAATTGTCTTTTCCTTACGCTTAAATGGTTTTCCTCCGCCCTTGGTTGCACATCCTCATAAGCATCTTACATTTTACATCAAAAGGGCTGATTTGGGAATCTAAAATAACCATAACCTTTTAGACCGGTATAGCATTAAATAACTACTACTTTCTACAAATTAATATAATAGTATATATTAGATTAGAAGTGACATGAATGTATTTGTAATTTCAGAAAGCATACTGGAGATGAAACAGGGATCCTGATACAATAGTTATAATTAAAATTAAAAACAGTCAAGATCGCAAAAATTTATTCTATTTCATAACCGCCACTGCCTGCCATCTTGGTGGTATCCATCTGAGATGGTCTGCAATACACCGAAACTCGTTATGAAACTCGTTCTGCAATGTACCCCCTGTCATGTACCTACAAACATTTATGTACCCAGTGATCTTCCTCTTGGTTTAAAGGTCATGGGTGCAAAAACTCATAAAGTTGGAGCAAAACTATGCATTTTGTAACATTCCGTAAGTTAGGTACCCTCCACAATGCACCGAACGAAATTTTATACAGACAGTCACATTCCTCTGGTTTTTAAGGTAGAGTGTGCAAAATTCCATCAATATCGGAACAGAACAATAGATATCTATGCAATGGAAACGCAGGGTCACATCGAAAAATCTGGTTCTGAGAATAACGAAGCATAAAAAAAAAGATCTGTGAAGTCGTTCTCAAGTTATGACGCGACCAGGATATTTAAGGATCCATTTTTATGTTGCAACATACCCTTCCCCATACACCGTGTAAAGCTTAAGGTAGACGGTGACCTTCCTCTTGTTTTGAAAGTCAAGCGTGCGAAATTTCGTGACGATCGGAATGAAACTGTAGATTTCGTGATTCTGTAGGACTGGAATCCCGACCGGGCACAAATTTTCATTCGCCGCACTTTGGTGTTTCATCTAAATCTAGTACAGTGAAGCCATAACTGATGGCAAATTGCGTTTTATTTCATTAATTTTAACGCTGTAATGTCTTCAATATAACAATTTTACGGAATCTATAGCGAAACTGTTGAGAGCGGTAGACTTCTTATCGTTTCATCATTTTGTAGGAGGGGGAGGGGGGGGATCATTACTAAACGCTTCATAAACGTCCGAAATTACATGTAAACTTTGTTGCAGGTTCCAAACTACTCAAATTTTCCAATAATTGACGCATAAATCTGGGTATTCTCAAGCGGAGGCCTCTCATTATTTATGACGTCATATCTCCTGCCGCTAGACATCCCGTCCACCAACTTCGACGCCGTGTAGCAAATATTTTACTATGTTAGTCTACAAGTTCATATAAACATAGGACCGCTAATGTTTAGTTACGGAATGATAGCTAATAATAGATTTTGCCTGAAATTTAACAACCTCACTAATATGAAGATATGACAGTAAAGCATGTTTTCCATTTATTTTGTTGATATTGATCTGGTGAAAACATGTTGCAGACGCGTATCTACAGTAGTTTTTCAGAAATTCCAGAGAAAAATGAAATAATTTGCGGAAATTAGTAATTCACTGAAGTGCTTGGGACAGTTTTTTATATAATTTAAAATGATAATAAAGTCAGGTAAAACTGTGTGAATGTGTTAGATAATCTCATTTTAATATAACCATAGTACGCATGAGTTCATGTTAAACCGGTGAAAAGAAAAATCAATGTTAAGGAAGTTGTACAGTATACATAAAATTTTACAATACATTCATAATAAATGTTCAGAAATGTCTCCACAGAGTTCAGCGCATTAATTTGCACGTGTATGAGTAGATTTTGTTGCTCGTTTCAGTTTCACACGTTTGTTCTTAATTTCCCCAATTTTTAAAAATTTCTGCAGATACACGTCTGGATAATGTTTCATTAGATTCACGAGATCAGTAACAACAAAATAAATGGAAATCGTGATTTACTTAAAGGTTGAGCAGTTTTGTAATTGCTTCATATTAGCGTGGTTGCTAAATTTCAGACAAACTCTTTTAGTAATCGTAGCTCAGGAAATAAATACTTGCGGACCTATGTGAGTATGAACTTTTATCTTTATTGTACTCGTAGTATAAAATGTTAAAATATTTGAGAATCTCCGTGAATCACTCATAAAGATTGTAAGAATAATAGAAATATAAATGTTTAGAGCCATTTTAATAAGTAATGATTACTGTATTACAATCCTCAGATATACAACAGATATACAAGTATTTGAAAATTTTCTCCGCTGATCTCATTTGTCTTTTCGTTCGTCCAGAATGTGACATCAGAAGCGTAATCGGCGACCCGAAAACCCCCGAGTCAAGACTTTCAGTCGAATTTAACACGTTAAAAAAAGTCTCACAGTATCTTAACCGCCATTTTCTTTTTACAAATTACGAATCACGAATCACGAATTCGCAATCAGCGACTAGAAATACGCACCCCTTGAATTTGATTCTTAAAAAAATGAAATGTTTCACCGTATCTCAACCGCCACTTTAATTTTCCAGATTTTGACCTCGGATTTATAATCAGAGATCCGAAGGGAAAACCCTGTCCAGAGTTCCACTCGAATTTAATAAGTTTTTGAGCAAAACGTTTCATGGTATCTAATCCGCCTTTTTTCCTAATTTTGATTTCATATTCGCAATCAGCGACTCCATAAACACCCAGTAAAGACATTCACTCAAATTTACTAAGTTTCTGAAAAAAAAAAGAAAAGAAAGCATCACCGTATCTCATCCGCCATTTTCTTTTCTCAAATTTTGACCTCGGATTCGTAATCAGCGACCAGAAATACACCCGAGTACAGAGTTTTACTGGAATTTAGCGACCAGAAATACACCCCAGTACAGAGTTTTACTGGAATTTAGTATACTTCTAAAATAAATAAATAAATAATAAAGAATAAATTCACCGTATCTCATCCGCCATTTTCATTTTCTAAATTCTGACTTCGGATTCGTAATCAGCGAGCGTAGGACCCCACATGTTTAGTCTTTCATTTGAATGTAATACGTATTTGTGAAACGGAAAATATGTTTCATCGTATCAAATCCGCCATTTTCTTTTTCCAAATTTTGAGTTCATATTCGTAATCATCAACCCCTAAAAGCCAGGAGCTCAGCCCTTCTTAAGAAATTAATACGTTTATGAGATTAAGGGCCGGTTCGCCCATCTCTCGTTTATCTTCTCGTTAGTAAACGCGAAGATGCCTTTAACGTCCAGTTAAATGTGTTCGTTAAGTGCATTGCGTTTGTCATTGCCAGATATACCTCTCGTTTGCTAACCTGGAGAAAACGAGAAGGTGCGATATATTTCGACTATGTTGGCAATAGAAACAAATGAAAGTGCCGTCTGAATGAATAGCTGTTCGCCATATTTGAGTAACAGGAAAGAGGTTAGCAGACAGTTGTTATTTGGCGCTATGGCAAACAATCCTGAAAGAAGCTCGAATTTTACAAGTTATTGCGAGAGTCTTGTGTCCTTAATAGAGAGATATAAGGACACATTTAAAAAAATTAAAATAAAAACTGACGGAAGGAAAAGGAAGCGACATTGTGGCAAATGAATTCAATGCTGTCCATAGAAGATATAGAACAGCAAAACTGCTAACTACGATAACATGCTGCCAAGTGCGTTATATCTTAGTGCAAGCAATAACTTGCACATAGGTGAAAGTGCACTGTTCCTGAAGATCGGAGGAAGAAATCACATTTTGAGCCTTCCACTAGGCGCAACAGGCATAAGTAAATACTGAATTAATGAGCTTGCAGACATAAATAATGTATTCTGTTTTCTATTACGACTGATAACTTACAAAATACGTAACTATCTGTTGGACTCTTCAGATGGTCGTGGAGTTTTTTACGCATCGTTTCCAAAGAGGCTTTACGAAGTCGAAATCGAGTAACAAATTCTACATCATTCCAGCTTTCAAAATGATTTGAACGTGTAGGACGCCTTATAGGGGTAATGACCTCAAGATCATCCAAAATATTGATATCGACGTAATTTTCAACCAAATTTCTTATTCCAGCCAATTTTATCCTACCTCATTCTCACGTAACTAGTCGTTACCCGTAAGTTTGTGTTTTGATATCGCAACCAAATTTTAAGGTTGTGTTGCATATCTGCAATATATCAAAGTCATCTAATAGCTACTGACACGAATAAAGCGAGAAATATGACAATACAATTTTGCAATATAGCTGCTTTCCACACTAGTTTTTCATAAATGTAGTTCTTCTGCTATTTTGTTCGATAAATCGGTCTTTATCACGTGAATAGGCTATACAGCGGTATTTTAGCGCTTTGGAATCCTGCCATTTTCATACAGATTCTATCTGGTAGTTAGCCGTGTAACGAGCAGAATTGTACTCAATTTAACGGCCAGTTTGAGGTCTTTTAACGTCAAGTTAACCAATAACGAAACACTGACAAACTCAAGATTCTGTCAACGACAAGTTACAATCTTAACTTGGCCTTAACGAGACATTGACAAACCGGCCCTAACTAATGCTCCCCGTATCTTATCTGGCATTTTCATTTTCCAAATTTTGTCTTCGAATTCGTAATCAGCGATCCAAGGGAACCACGAGTCCAGTCCTTTCACTCGAATTTTGTTTTTCCAAATTTTGAATTCGGATTCGTAATGAGCGACCTAGAGAAACCCGAGTCACTATTTATACTGGGCACTGTAATAATATTCGAAAAAGCAACTTTCTGGTAGCCAACAATTATGTCTGTAAAATTTGGTGCCGATCGGTTGAACGATTCGACCTAAAAAAAGTGGGAACACGTTACAGCCAGACAGACATCGTCAAATCGCCGTTATTTTTGCAAATATCTCTGCAATGATGGAAGATATAAAAAAACCATTATAGAGCGAAGTTGTAGAGAATTTTCCCCTCTACCAATTAGGTTATTCAATTTTCGTGTCAGATGAACGGTTCGTTTGCAATTATGATTATATTACAAACGGCTTTTTTGGTATTACTGCCGTACTTTTTGTCCGAAAATTTTGAAAAAAGGAGGTTCTGGTCTCTGGCAGTCCACAATCATGTCTGTAAAATTTGGTGCCGATCGGTTGAACGGTTCGTCATTTAAATATTCGAGCTGTCAAAAGACGATCGCAAAGGCCCACTTTTAGTGTTACTACCGTAACCTAAAGTGGGCCAAAATATGGTCTCCACACAAGATTCTGCAACGGCGCACCAAACTGTCACACGAGGGCTATGTAGTGATCGCTGATGAATTTCAGGTTTTCTGCAACCCAGTAGCGTAAATTCTGTTTGTTTACAGTTCCTGATAAGTGGAAATGGACCACATCTGAAGAAATAAACAAAGCGCCAGGTGGAGTGTTTTGAAGCATTTATTCACTCGCACCTCTGAGAGTTTCAAAATCTTTCACTTAATTGCTGTGTAGCCATTATATTGAAGGGATGCTTATGAAGTTAAAAAATAAATGTTTCAAACTTTTGTATAGCTAAACTTACAAACTACTTATGAACTACCTTATACTAAGGACGGCACAAATATTCATGCCCGAGGGGGGGGGGGGGGATTCGAACCCCCGACCGTAGTGGCCGTGCAGACCGTGACTGGTGCGCCTCAGTCGCTGCGGCCGCCGCGGCCGGCTTATGAAGTTCTCTATGAAGTGTACAGGATGACCAGCCAGTCTAAAATAGGTTAGGGAAATAATTCAAAATTTTATTTCAAAACTTCTCCTGAGTTTTACAAGTGTTCTTCCACTGCGACATATGCCGTGTCAACGTGACCAAGCCTGTCCACCTTGCAGGACAGAGCCGGCCAGAACCAGTATTGAATGCTGATTCTAAAATCACGCCACCCTTCTGGCGTCCGTGCTGAAACTACTGACGTTTCCATGATACCGTGGAGCCAATAGCAGACATCCACGTTTGATCACGTGTGCTACTGCTGGAGGACTGAGAAGTGTTAGCATCAGTTCCTTCGCTCTCTTCCGTTTGAGTTCTCGTACAGAACAGACGCACTCCAGCGGCCCAGCCTCGGTGCGGGGCGAACGGCCGCATGCCATGTCCGCTCACGCCTAGCGGCTGTTCGGTTATCAGCCACCAACTATGTGAAGCGTAACCTTTACCGTAACCTTCACCTTTTCCGTTTAGACTGGCATTCATTCATTGCATTCGACCCCAGGGCGAGTCCCGCCATGTACCCCGTATTTCAGAATATACCAAATATTAACTTCTGTCTTTTATTTGCCAGTCAGCCACCTTTTCCTAGGGTGCCCACAGGCCTTCACCGCTCTGCCGTCAATCCTGACAACGCTTCCAACCCAATTTATTTATGCAGCACTGGGATGGGTTGTGTAATTTTCCTATCATCCGTAGGATAAAGATCAAGTCCTGTACAGAAGAATTCTTCCTTATACTCCTATCAGATAACCCAAGGGTAGCTTGGTAGTGGGTCAAAAATGTTTCACCGTATCTCATGCACCATTTTCTTTTTCCAAAATTTTGAATGCGGATTCGTAATCGGCGACCTAGAGAAACCCGAGTCTAGTGTGTCGGCCACATTTCTGGACGTCAGAGGTAACCTATCGTAAGTGCGAAAATGACGATTTTGAGGTTTTTATCGTATGTGGCTTGTTTAAGTCATACCTTCTTAGGGGTAGAATACTGTATGCATATATTTTACATAAAAGAAATTAAGCAATGCGATACTATCTTATTTGGTATCTGAAACCAGTGGTAAACAATGGTAAATGACTTTACGACAGTTGACCTGAATGTAGACCGCCACGCTCTTTATCGTATTGGCTGTTACGATTATTTACCTCTAAGTGTTACGTTACTTCCGTATTGTTATACACATTGTAAATCACATGCGAATAGCAGTGTGCTGTAGTTTGTGATGTTTGGAGTAGCATTTTATGACGGAATCGAAGATTAAATTGGATTCTATTTGTGGAAGAAGTAAAAGGATCGTGGAATTAGCGCTGAAGTTAGTACAGGTAAGCAGTACAAGTATTTCTAGTACTTCAAGAACTAATATTCTATTCTACAGTCTCATTACATCATCAGCCTACAACATTAAATCATTATGCATAGCTAATATACATTTTAAGATATTATTCATCATACTGGGATTTAACAAACATCTAAATGTTCATTCCGCGATTTACGAGACAAATGATCTGGATGCTTTACCACCAGTCGACGGTAGTAATGTCGTCGAAATAGAAGGGAATAATAATGATTTTAAGAGATTATATGTTGCCTCGCACATAATTGCAAAAAATGTTAGTAGAAGAGTAGTTCAAGAGAGGGAGTTTAGGCGTAATGTGGCACTTCATTACTTCTTTGAAGTTCATGGCCAGAGACTACAAATTTGCAAAACATTTTTCTTAAATACTTTGAGTATTTCCGAAATGTATTTCAAGGCAGCTTTGTCCAAAAAAAATAATGGTGGACATATTGAACCAGACCAGAGAGGAAAGAAAGTTCCACCAAACAAGTTGGATGAAGAAATAAGGGACGGTATCAGAAACCACATTTTATAACGCCATTTGGTCATCTTTCCGGCACTCCAGACCACCGTGCGTCCCTGAGGCGACAGCGGCGCAGAGCGCGGCCTCGGCGGCAGGTAACCTGATGCCAGCTAGCGTCGCCGCCGCCGCCGGGGCGTGATCCCGCGGCATTCCGGCGTCGGTGAGGCACGGCGCGGCTACCGGCCGCTCCCGTGGGAACCGCCGGGGAATGAGGAAGCGCCGCGCCGGCGGCTCCACAAATCAGCCGGCGATAAAAGCGGCCGGGAATGCACGCCTAATGCCGTCATCAGTCGGCCGACCAGCGGTCTCACTCCCGTGTCCCCCGAGGTCCCGTGTTTAATAGCGGGCTCGCTCCCTCCATCATTCTCACCCTCCTCCAAAGATTAAATCGATCCGAATATCACCGAAATTCTTTATGTAGCAATTCAAAACAAGACCAAACTCTCAGATGTTGTTCGTGCCTAGTGTGTGGGCACTTCAGTTTTTTCATTTATTTTTTTATTTTATTTTATTTACTTATTTATTTTTATCGTCGTCGACGGTTATATGATGTGCAAGGCTTTCGTCGTCGACGATGTATTGGTTTACTAGGTTCTCAAAATTTTAGTTGCTTCGTACCTCAGGAATTTAGTTTGGTGATGATGATGATCGTGTGGCATTTATGACCGTTAGACCCCAACTGGGGTCGTGTTCAGCCTGCCTGGTGCAAGTCTCTTTATCTGACGCCACTTCGGCGACTTGCATGTCAATGATGATGGAATGATGATGAGGACGACACAACACCCAGTCCCCGAGTGGAGAAAATCTCCTACCCGACCGGGAATCGAACCCGGGCCCCCTGCGTGGCAACCTACCACGCTGTCCACTGGACTACGGAGGCGGACATTTAGTTTGGTAAGCCTGTCAATTCTTAGTATATTCAATTAGGGCTTTTTGTTTTTAACGTAACTACAAAAACTGAACCTTATCTCTCTCTCTCTTTTTCTTAACCTAATAAAGTCTTTAGATAACCTTTAGAATGTTTGGACATAAGAATTCTGTTTCTCAGGGCTTTTAGTTAAATTTCAAGGTAATTTTATTCATTTTTTTTACTTTTTTTTGTCCCGGTAGTTCATTTTATAGAAGTACGTCACATAAGAATTTAATTACTAATTCTTTCGTGAAATTTAGGCTTTGCTAATTGGCCTTCACCTAAATCTTTTTTTTTTTTTTTTTTTTTTTTTTTTTTTCCAAATGTTAAAATGTTTGTATAGCTTATGGGACTTAACTACGGGGTCATCAGTCCCTAAACTTACAAACTACTTATAAACTAGCTAACACTAAGGATGGCACAAGTATCCATGCCCAAGGGGGGATTAAAACCCCCGACCATAGTAGCCGTTTAGACCGTGACTGACGCGCCGAAGTCCTCTCGGCCACCGCGGCCGGCCTTTTTTTTTTTTTTTTTTTTTTTTTTTTTTTTTTTTTTTTTTTACCTGAATAATGTTTTTAGTAAATTTATCCTCCGTATTCCTATCTGAAACACAGTCAAGGATGTCATTTAAAAGTAATTTTCAAATATCATCGATTTGATGAAAGGGTACTATCTACCTAAGAAGATTTTCGAGAAACTTTTTTAAAACACAATTTCTGTTATATTTTCAATTTAAAAGCACACACTTACAACATATACTGAACAAAGTCACACGTTATTTAAGACACAATGCTCAAAATATATTGCTTCACATTGATAGTTTATTATATCTCTGGTACAATCAGAGTTCAGAATATTCTCCCAAAGCCAAATTAAATTTCCTTAATACACTATACCCTTCATCAATGAAATTAATTGTCAGTTTTTTCTTTTAAAGTCCCCTTCAATATTAACTATCTCGACGGGAGGCAGAATTTTTTTCTACGTTCCATAGCCTAATCCCGAATTAAACTCCATAGATAATGTAACTACGCAATCGCGTAACCTTTCGATCATTCATTGTTAACTATCAAAGTCTTTAATTTCTTTAGGAATAATTTAATCGCGAATTTAAAAGTTCCGAAATATTTCCGTACATAATTCCAGACTATTTTGCAAGACAATTACGCGAGACGCTTACAGAGAGATCCTCACACACCGTAAAACAATGACTGAGAGAGAGAGAGAGAGAGAGAGAGCAATGCTACTGCGGTTACTATTTATACTATATTTACGATAAATGATAACTGTGATTACAGTGTTTTGACCCGGTTACTCTATAACTTTAACTATTCTGACTTTACAAAGATATAACAGATTTCTTTAAAATTATGAAAAAAAATACGTAAATTCTGTCTCTTACAAAAATTAATCAAAATTAAATTGTACTGAAATGGATATTGCAATGCGATGACTGCGATGTAGTGTTACAAGTGGCGCACCATCACCTACGTCTACACCCGTACTCCACATCATGGTATAAAGAGCAGGGAACATTGCGTACCAATCTTACTTTCTTCTACTCCGTGTGGGCCTTAATTAGCTGACCCTATCCTTTTGCCAGCTTCCCGATATCTTGAATACAAAATATCTGCTATTGAAAGACGATCGTCTGTCGTCTTTTTGTATAGTTTCTGTAAAGTTATATTTTATTTAATGTAGTGCGAGTATTAATTGAGGACAAGTTAGTTGAAAATCAGTGTGTTTTTAGGTCTATTAGAGGCTGTCAGGACCAGATCTTTAGCTTACGGTAGGTAATGGAAAAGTGCTATGAGTGGAACAGGGAATTGTATCTATGTTTCATAGATCTGGAAAAGGCTTATGACCTGTTCCTAGGAGGAAGCTACGGTCAGTTCTTCAAGATTATGGTACAGGAGGCAAACTTATGCAGGCAATTAAAGTGCTTTACGTAGACTGTCAGGCAGCAGATGGCAAATTAAGCTCACGGTTCACGGTAGTTTTAGGGGTAAGACAAGGCTGTAACCTGTCACCACTGTTGTTCATACTATTCATGGATCGTATGTTGAAAACAGTAGACTGGCAGGGCTGGATTAAAATAGATGAAAACAGAATAAGCAGTCTCGCATATGCGGATGACTTAGTTGTAATGGCCGATTCGATTGAAAGGCTGCAAACTAATATTTCTGAGCTCGATCAGATATGAAGATCAGCATCTCCAAAACGAAAGTAATGTCTGTGGGAAAGAGATTCAAACAGATTAAGTGCCAAATAGGAGGAACAAATTTGGAACAGGTAGACAGTTTCAAGTACCTGGGATGCATTTTCTCACAGGATGGGAACATAGGGAAAGAACTGGGATCGAGGTGCAGCAAAGCTAATGCAGTGAGTGCTCAGCTAAGATCTACTCTCTTCAGCAAGAAGGAAGTAAGTACCAAGACTAAGTTTGCCGTGCACCGCTCTATCTTTAAACCAACTTTGTTGTATGGTAGTGAAAGTTGGGTGTATACAGGTTACCTTATTAATAAGATAGAGGTCACAGATATGAAAGTAGCAACAATGATTGCAGGTACCAACAGATGGGAACAATGGCAGGAGGGTGTCCATAATAAGGAAATCAAAGAAAAGCTGGAAATGAACACCATAGATGAAGCAGTTAGAGCGAACAGACTGAGATGGTGGGGTCATGTTACACGCATGGGAGAAGCAAGGTTACCTAAGAGACTCGTGAGCTCGTCAATGGAGGGTAAGAGGAGTCGAGGTAGACCAAGAAGAAAGTATTTAGATTCGGTGCAGAAAGATTTTGAAGTGAGAGGCATAACATCAGACGAGGCATCAATGTTAGCATTGAATAGGGGATCATGGAGGACTTTTATTAGAGGTACTATGCTCTGGACTGAACGCTGAAAGGCATAATCAGTCTCTAATGATGGTGGTGATGATGTTGATGATGACGCTAGATTATCATTTTGTTAAAACTTGAACTCCACTTTTCAAGGCTTGAGGAATAGTATTTTTATTTCATGTTAAAAAATCAGTTAATATTACTAGGATTTTCTTATTTTGATTATGTTAATAATTTATTATTATATTAATTAATGTGGCATAAGTACGGCTTCTCCACTACGCCACTGTCCCTATGAGAATGTGCAGTTGTTTGGCCTTTAAGTGTGTGTGTGAATCTATGGCTGTTTGAATGTGGGGAGTGACAGTTCACTTTCTCTCTGGCTCAGTATCGATAGCTGCTGATACTACCAAAGACGTTTCCACAGCCTTTAGTTGCGAGCTGGTTGGCGAGTCTCTCGCTCCCCCACCACCGCTGTTTTCATGGATTTCCCAGCTTCCAGTGGCTTTCCGCGTCTTCTCGCGCCCCGGTGGCCGTGCGGCTGATCACTCTGTTCTGGGCGTCTGGTGAGGTAAGGTTGGTTCTGCCCTTGTTTCTGCACATGGTAGCGTTTTATTGACTAGCACGTTTCACTTAAATTCGTGAACTTAGAATCATTTTTTGGAATAATTTCTCCGATCGTATGCAGAAATGTGTTCTCGTTTTTCAATTCAGTGATTTCCCATAGATAAACGCCGTGTGTGTGATTCTAGTTGCAGTTTGCTAACGGTCTGGTGTGTTAAAACCTTTTATGATCATGTGGAGCTGTATGAACTCTGTGCAAATACTCTCTAACTTTGTGGGTCCCGATTTCTGATTTCTAATAGGTGATATGTACATTTTTTGTACAGTGCATGTAAAAATCTTCTCAGCGTTTCCTTCCGTGAGTGATATGTGTGCCAGGTGGTTGGTTCACAGAACAAAGCCTTCAGCTTCCACTCTTGTTTGTTCCATGCCCATCAGGCAAGTAACTATGCGGGTATCTTTTTGATTTCCACAAATATTTCGCGATCTTATCTCCCCACCTATTTTAATTTCACTGTTTCTTCTCCGACTTGTAGGTCGCACTCTGATTTGTCAGTAATTCTCTCTGACCCTTGTACAACCTCCTTCAATAGCTTATGAAATTCTAAACATTTCTATGGATTGCATGATGTAATTCTTAATTTTATTTTTCTGACTTTGTAATTATTTCACTTTTACGAGTTTTGGAGACTGGACTTCATCCGTCTCTGAAATCGCCCCCTATCGCGTGTACCTGCATTTCATTCGCTTCCTTATATAATTCTAAGTATTTCTATGGGTTACAAGCAGTAGTTAATTTTCTTTATTTTTCGGAAACTGAATTTATTCAATTTTATCGGTTTGCGGAAACACAAAGGTCCGAGTTCCAACTTACGGGGTTTGCAACTAGTCGCCTGAGTTCACGCCATTTATCATATAAAACCAGTACCTAGATCGATTGCAGACTGCAACTTAAGAATCCACCGTGATTTTGGATAATGAATGCGACTTTCAACCACTTCACCTTCAGTGGAGTGTGTACATGTAACGTAGCCGTGTGTCGCCGCTAGCGTGTTTTCTCGTGTTTTCTATTCAGATGTCATTTAACTTGCTATACACACGCACCATCTCAAAACAGGCACGACAGATCAGAGCCAGCTTCAAAGTATTTGTATATTGTTTTGTGCTACCTCCGACTTGCTGAATTTCACCTACGATGGCGGCGCCTGCTTCCGCTTCGTCTCAGCACGCTGTTTTTAGTGAGTTTCGCTGTGACATTGCGTGTGTGTGAGAAAATGAGTTTTGTATGTGAATGCTTCCCACCAGTAGCGTTAAATCATGTATAATTTAGGCTGGGCACCGTCTGCATTAATCCACGTAAGAGATGCATTTTATTGGTATTAACAAAATTGGTTCCCCATTTTGCTTGTTTTCTATCTTGATAAACAAGTTTAAGTTCAGTATATTCCCTAAGTTGCCTATAAATTGTAGTTTTAGAGCACCTTCCCTCTGTTGATTGATATTGTTTCACAAGTGCTAAGACCATGCTGACATGCAATGTTTCTTACGACTAAATTCCGTCGCGGCATAAATGTTTTCTTAGCCATCTTTCTAAGATAACTTTAATTGTGGTGGCTTGCTTATTAATGTCTGTGTATAATGTGTTAGCGGCTATGTATACTGACCACTGTAGTATTAACTTCCTGTTATTGAAGTAATTTGAAACGAGTCTGTTCTCAGTTTGGGCCAGGGAACAAGGCTTTATAGCAGGGACTTAATAAATGTTTAAATGTTTGTAGAACTTATGAGACTTAACTACGGGGTCATCAATCCGTAAACTTACAAACTACTTATGAACTAGCTAAGACTAAGGACGGCACAAATATCCATGCCCGAGGGGGGATTCGAACCCCGACCGTAGTGGCCGTGCAGACCGTGACTGAAGCGCCTCAGTCCCCTCGGCCACCGTGGCCGGCTAGCAGGGAGTAACCAGTAGTTCACACGGACTTCATTTACTAATTCTAGTGCTAAAACAAAGCTCTTGTTATGTACAGTGGTCGACTTTTACTATTCATTCATCTTTTACTGTATCCTAGTTTATCATGGTGATGTACTCTAGAGCTTTTGAACTAAAAAAGCATTTTTTTCCTTAAATATACTCGGTGAAAAGGTAGCGACTTGTAAGTATATTCTGGAACAAATTTATCGCATTCCAAAACTCAAGAGTTCTTAAATGCAACTGTGGTAGTGCATTTCGCATTGAATGAATCAGAGTTGTCGAATGTCGAAAGGTTGCTCACAATACACACCCAGGTGGCCAAATTACATAAAACATATTTAACGATTTATCAAACCAAATTAAAATAATTTATTACGAACTGTTTGGCACTGAAACAACACTGCTGTGGAGATACTATGCAATGGAATTTACTATTGTTGCTGATAGCACACGTTGTTGACATACCTACCTTACCTCCGAGCAAATGGACTCTCCCGTCCCGCATCACCGGCGTGCACACAGTCGAGCAAAACACACTCACTTATCAGATGACTGTCCAATGTACCGGCGTCACTATGTTTTCGAAACAGGGACAACGGAGTTGGATTAAGATTGAATACACCAGAGTTCGTACAGCACGACAGTATCATCAAGATCTTCAAGATACTTGAGGGGAATCGGCGTTGCCATACAGAACAGTGCCACGTTGGGTGAAAGCCTTCATTGAAGGTCGGCAAAGTGTGGCAGACATACATCGGGCAGGTCGTTCTAGAGTCTCTGAAAAAGTAGTGCATGCTGTTGTTGTATTAGTATACAGTGATCGACACCAGACGATTCGTGAGCTCGTCCATGGCGCATACGATTGTGCTTCCTGACGGAACCCTTGGGCATGCGAAACAATGCATCACGATGGTCTCTGCAAGAATTGACGGAAATTCAGAAATGAATGCGTTACGACGCTCGTCTGACGCATTTGGAGCACTATGAGGGTGAAGGAGATGCTTACGCCTTATCGTAATACTGGATAAGACATGGGCGACATCGTACGAGCCAAAAATGAAACCCCAATCCAATCGTCGCTGAAGTCGAAAGTGCTTCAGAGCCCCAGTATGGTTAAAGTTATTGTGATTCTCGTTTAATATTGTGATGGTGTAATCCTAACGCATTACTTTCCTCCTCCAGACCGTCGATGCATTGTACTACTGTTCGTTTTTGGAGCACCACCTGCGACCAGTTTTTCGGAAAAAAGCGGCAACAGTTTCTGCGCAACCCAACCATTATTTTGCACGACAAGGGAGGGCGCATACAGCGCAAGCTGTGGCTGCTCTGTTCGGTCGATTGGACTGGGAAGTGTGATACCATCCACCATACTCCACGCACTTAACTCCTTGTGAATTTCATTTGATTCTAAAAATAAAGGAACGGTTCCAGAGATTCGCACTATCAACAAAACAGGCACGGCTGACTATACTACGCCTTTCATGTCGCTGGTAACGGGTTATGCACAACGCTGAAGACTACTTTTAAGAAAGTAACAGGTGCAAACATGTAACGCTCCTGTGTCGGTTGTAAATAAATGGTTGCCATTATTGAAGTTCCAACCCTCGTATTTATTTTCCTTTTGATATGCGTAGTACAAAATGAAGCCAGCGATATTTCAAAGCAATAAAAGCAAAGAAATGTCACTGTAATTCCATCAGAGGACAAAACAGCAGTTGAACGGAATGGACAATGTGTTGAAAGGAGCGTATGAGATGAACATTAACAAGATCAAAACAAGAGTAATGGAATGCAGTCCAAGAAAATCAGGCGATGGTGACGGAATTAGATTAGGTAACGAAACAATAAATGTGGTAGATCAGTTTCGTTACTTGGGCAGTAAAATAATATATGAAGGTCGCAGTACGAAAATGTTCAAATGTTTGTAAATCTATGGGAGCTAACTGCCTTGGATATTAGTCTGTAGGCTTACAAACTACTTAAACTAATGATTTTGTATATCTCTGGAGTCTCAGTCATATAAATTATTTTAAGATAAATGACCGCTATTTGACTGATATATTTTGCTGGATAAATGGATTATATTTGGGGGATAAGTACAGTGTTGTTGTTTACAGTGCAATGCATACACCAACACTGTACTCATCCCCCAAAGATGTTCCATCTATCCAGCAATATATTCGCAGAAATACCACTCCATTTATGAAAATAGCGGGATATCTTTGCAATTGTCTTTGTGATAGGCTTTGATACGTCCTCTGTTATCAACCAGTTGCCTTTGTGATCTTATGGCAAACACATATCTGTGTTATGATTTTAAACTAAGATGCGGGGACAAATGTATTACCCATGCTTCGGACATGGACTCAACTCCAAAATGTATTACCCATGCTTCGGACATGGACTCAACTCCAGAAATTTTTATTGCTTTTATTATCATGACCACGACATCAAAAAACCTGTCTGACAACTTTTATGTAAGTAACTTATCCCACTTGTAATGTGTCTTATATATGTGTTTCATATTACTCTATATGAATTCTAATAATTTTTAATGATATGCACAGCACTTCAGAATGGCCTAAGATTGAAACCTGGCTGTGAAAATAAATATAAAATTATCAGTCAAATGGCGGCCAATTCTTTCTTCTTTAATATTTAAAATAAGACAGTATAGATCGCAATTTGTTGCGTTTATTGCAGGCAACCGGTTGCGGTTCTATAGAACCATCTTCAGGCCTTTGGCACCTTGTTGATGGACAGTTGACGCCTGCTTCGGCCACCGCCACCGTCCATCAACAAGGTGCCAAAGGCCTGAACATGGTTCTATAGAACCAAAACCGGTGGCCGGCAATAAACGCAACAAATTGCGATCTAGTCTTATTTTAATTATTAAAATTTTCAAGATCGCTGTTCCAAAAAAATGCTTTCAAAAATTACTCATTAAAAAAAAAGTACTTAAACTAAGATGAAGTAACCTAAGGACAACAGAAACATCCATGCACCTGTATCATTTCCGTGACGCTGTCTCCTCTGTATCGTGACAATACGAAACGAGCTGCCCTTCTATGGACTCCTTCGATGACCTCCGTCAAACCCACCTGTTAAGGATCCCAGATTGGACAGAAATACTCTAAAAATGGACGGACAAGCATAGTGTATGCAGTTTCTTTTGTAGTTCTGTTGCATCTTTTAAGGGATCTGCCAATGAAACACAGTCTCTGGTTCGCCTTTCCCACGACATTTTCTATGTGTTCCTTCTAGTTTTAGTCTAAAGTAATAGTAATTCCCAGGTATTTTGTGGAGTTTACGGGCTTCACTTTTGATTGATTCATCTTCTAAACAAACTTTTCGTACTCATATGGACGAGTTCACACTTCTCATTATTTAGAGTCAATTGCCAATTTTTCCACCATACTGATATCTTATTCATATCGTTCTGCAGTTGGTTTTGGTCTTCAGATGATTTTACTAGACGGTATATGACGGCGTCATCTGCAAACAACCTAAGAGAGCTACTTAGATTTTCCCCTAAATCGTTTATGTAAATAAGGAACAGCAGAGGATCAATAACACTACCCTGTGGGCGCCCGATATCAACTCTGTTTCAGTCGATGCCTTACCATCGATTACTACGAACTGTGTCCTCTCTGACAAGAAATCCCCTATCCAATCGCAAATTTGGGGCGATATACCATAACCACGCAATTTGATTAAAAGCCGTTTTGCCGGCCGCGGTGGCCGAGGTGACTGAGGCGCTCCAGTCACGGTCAGCACGACCACTACGGTCGGGGGTTCGAATCCCCTCTCGGGCATGGATATTTGTGCCGTCCTAGTTCGTAAGTAGTTCATAAGTAGTTTGTAAGTTTAGGGACTGATGACCCCGTAGTTAAGTCCCATAAGCTTAACAAACATTTGAACATTTGAACATTTGAAAAGCCGTTTGTGAGGTACGGTGTAAAAGCCTTCTGGAATTCAAGAAATAAGGAATCAATTTGCGAACAGTTGTCTTAGCATCCGTCACTTGACCTTGGGTCAATGGATCGTTCTGTTCGAGATAATTCATAATATTTGAATACAGGATCGGAGGGAATTGCTTAGGGTAAAAATCTAAGAGAGTGTGGATTGTCGTTCTTATGAGGAGATGAAGAGGCTTGACAGGATAGCGTAGGGTGGAGAGCTGCTTCAAACAAGTCTCCGGACTGAAGACCACAACAGCAACAACAACAATAAAATCCTCGCATTACAGAAGCTCACACTGTCACCGCTAGGAATAGAAATGGCGGAGGCAGCTACATCTACATCTACATTGTGCAATCCACCGTAAGGTGCGTGGCGGAGGGTAGTCTGTACCACTACTAGGCGTTTTCTTACCTATTCCACTCCCAAATAGAACGAGGAAAAAAGAATGCCTATATGCCTCTCTTATCTTGTCTTTGTTATCACTGCGCGAAATGTAAGTAGGCGGCAGCAAGATCGTATTACACTCAGCTTCAAATTATGGCCCTCTAAATTTACTCAACAGAAATTCACGAAAAGAACGTTGTCTTTCCTCCAGCGATTTCGAATTGAGTTGCCGGAGCATTTCCGTGACACTCGCGCATTGGTCGAAGCTACCAGTAACAAACCTAGCTGCTCGCTTCTGAACTGCTTCTATGTCTTCCTTTAAACTGATCTGCTGCGGGTCCCAAACACTTGAACAATACTCAAGACGTGATCGTACAAGCGTTTTATACGCGGTCTCCTTTACAAATGAAGTACATCTTCCCAAAATTCTCCCAATAAACCGAAGTCGGCTGTCCGCCTTACTCACAACTGTCCTTACATTTTCTTTCCATTTCTTATCGCTCTGCAATGTTACGCCTAGATATTTGAACGACACGACGGCATCAAGAAGCTCACTAATAATGCTATATTCGAATATTATGGGATTCTTTTTCCTACTCATGCGCATCACTTTACATTTTTCTACATTGAGAGCTAGCTGCCAATCTTCGCACCAACTAGAAATTTTGTCTAATTCATCCTGTATGCTATTACAGTCAGTTACAGACGACACCCTCCCATACACCACAACATCATCAGCAAACAGCCGCAAATTACAAGTTACTCTGTCCACCAGATCATTTATATAGATAGAAAATAAAGCGGTTCTATCACACTGCCCTGGGGCACGCCTGACGATACACTCCCTCTAATGAACACTCGCCGTCGAGAACAACATACTACCTTCTATTACTTAGGAAGTCTTCCAGCCACTCAAAAATCGCTGAACATATTCTATAAGCTCGTATCTTCGTTATTGCTATTGCGACGGCAGAATTTAAAGCGCATGCCAGTCTGCCGTGCCACGTGAGACGTGCTATTGTTACGCGTGAAAAGTGCAAGTAGCGTCGGTGGGCAGATCCGCCTGGGACCGCGCCGTACCGCGCTCGGACACAGTGTAGAGATTTCGTGGGAAGTCGGGTAGATCTTGATTCCCAAATAGTGGCGCGCGGCGCGCGGCGTGGCGTGGCGTTATCAAAGCTGGCGCGTCGCCGTCGCGCTGTAGCTCAGCGCGGGCCGCAGTAAATATCCCGCGGCAATCTCGGCCGGCCATCGCCTCCGGCCTTGTATCTCAATAAAAGCATCGGGCTGCCGCGGCCCGGAGATTTGTGCTACTGCCGAGGTGTCGGCGGGGTCCTGAGCTCTGGGCCGCGCGTCAGCGCGAGGTCGTACGCTTCCCACTCGGCGCTCGGCACTCTCTGAGCTCGTCTGTGAGCCTTAGGCCGTCCGCACGCGGGTGGATTCGCACTCGACGCGGTTGCGACTCGTCCTCGACGCGGCTGCGACTCGTCCTCGACGACATTCCGACTCCATGCCACTGCCCATGTAAGTAAACGGGAGGCCGCCACCGGGGCGATTTGCATGCATCTCGTAATCGTCTTGAAATCGTTGCGAGCGACGCTCGTCTCATGCGACCTGCAGTAAACGGGAAAGTTCGAGCGTGACGAGCGGATAGTACGTCACGGAGGTAATTTACCGTGTAGTTTTTCAATGTTTCCAGTTCATAAAACACTCTTTATGAGACATACGCGCAACAACTGTAATGAACATGTAATAAATACACTCCTGGAAATTAAAATAAGAACACCGTGAATTCATTGACCCAGAAATGGGAAACTTTATCGACAAATTCCTGGGGTCAGATACAACACATGATTACACAGACAGAGCCATAGGCACATAGACACAGGCAACAGAACATGCACAATGTCGCCACTAGTACCGTGTATATCCTCCTTTCGCAGCAATGCAGGCTCCAATTCTCCCATGGAGACGATCGTAGAGGTGCTGGATGTAGTCCTGTGGAACGGCATGCCATGACATTTCCACCTGGTGCCTCAGCTGGACCAGCGTTCGTGCTGGACGTGCAGACCGCGAGAGACGACGTTTCATCCAGTCCCAAACATGCTCAATGGGGGACAGATCCGGAGATCTTGCTGGCCAGGGTAGTTGACTTACACCTTCTAGAGCACGTTTGGTGGCACGGAATACATGTGGGCGTGCATTGTCCTGTTGAAACAGCATGTTCCCTTGCCGGCCTATGAATGGTAGAACGATGGGTTCGATGACGGTTTGAATGTACCGTGCACTGTTCAGTGTCCACTCGACGATCACCAGAGGTGTACGGCCAGTGTAGGAGATCGCTCCCCAGGACCGTGATGCCGGGTGTTGGCCCTGTGTGCCTCGGTCGTATGCAGTCCTGATTGTTGCGCTCACCTGCACGGCGCCAAACACGCATACGACCATCATTGGCACCGAGGCCGAAGCGACTCTCATCACTGAAGACGACACGTCTCCAATTCGTCCCTCCATACACGCCTGTCGCGACACCACTAGAGGCGGGCTGCACGATGTTGGGGCGTGAGCGGAAGACGACGATGTTTATTTACTTTTTTATTGGCGACTAGTTTCTGGCATATTCAATTTTCTCAAGCCACGTTATTTATATTCTGTAGAATGCTAAAAATTTTGTATCAGTCTCTTGTTTCCTAGCACCAATGAACAACCGACGATGAAAATTCCTCTCAACGTACGGATGCACCCATAACAGTCTTTATGTCTTCATTTTCTTGCGCCGGTACCAGTAAAACATCACAGCGTCCCCCCTCATTACTAGAACTGTAAATTATAGGGTAGTTATTGGAGTAAATAACCAACACCTTTTTTTAGCTCTCTGTTGGGAGTCGCAAGCTGTCTGAAGGAAAATCGCGACCGCGACGAATAGCAATCGACCCGTGTGAGGACTAGACTTGCGCATAATAGTTCGCGATCGGGAGCGCTCTCTTCAGTTGGCGGCTCTGCCGCGAACTAGTTCTTTCTTTTAATTCGTCCGCTGCCATTGACGGCTGAGTATGCACATGCAGGTGGAGGGAGAAGTTCCCCCACCTTGCTGCTTCATGTGCTTGCTGCTTGAGCCACTAACGATATCACGCAAACCAAAACAGACAGTTTCTGGATAATTTCTCGCGTTTAAGTTTAGAGTTATCTCTATATCTTGGCATTATGGAATTTATTAGTCAGATATTGCACTATGCAGAATACTTCAAAGCAGAAATTTCGTAGCACTGAACTAGGTAATCTAGCAGGCAGACGCTAACCTCGAAATGGCTCTCACCAGCAGAAGGCAAATACGTGAGTTTTAATTCTGTTCGCGACATATGGCGCATATATTAGTTCGCGACCTATCGCGCATATTTTAGTTCGCGACCGGTAGCTCTCCTTTTAGTTCGCAGCTCGCGGCCGCGAAGTAGGTCCCTCTTTTTAGTTTGTCCGCTGGTTTTGGCTTTTGCTACCACTACTAAAACTACAGCTGAGCTGCATCTCAGCTCGAAATGACGGCAATTGGCTGAAGGAAATCACGCGATTCTGCGCGCTCTCGCGTCCTCTCGCTGTTACCCGTCCGTCTTCGGAAAAGGAGCGGACGAACTAAGAGGCGGGGGTTCTGCGAACTAGTTCGCGTAGTTCGCCTTTGGGAGCGCTCTTCCGAAATAGTTCGTTCGCGAACTACACAAGACTAGTGCGCACGGGCGTCGCTGGCACCGCTAAGTTCGCACAAGACGTGCGTGACAGACGAGACGCGAGTCGCGCCCACGACGAGGAAGAAACGACCTGTGAGCGGTTGGCCTTATTGTACAGCACTATCAACTTGGCGATCTGCTAATCCTGCCTACACATACACTGATCAAAACAATTAAGACATCGGTTGCGATATGTAGATTCCGAAGAATTGTCACCGGCAAAATGAAAAATTAAAATGGTTCGACATCTTTCTGTGGTATCACGTAGTGTAGTCAGCAACATCATGGCAACCGAGATAGTGGTAATATCAAAGTTGCTGCAGAGGGGATTGGTGTTGACTCCGCCGCGGTGGAGTAGGCGAGTGGTCTAAGGCGCCTCGCTGCGGAACGCGCGGTCGCTCGCCGTCGGAGGTTCGAGTCCTCCCTGGGGCATTGGTGTGTGTGTGTTGTCTTTAGGTTAGTTTACCTTAGATTAAGTAGTTTGTAAGCTACGGACTGATGACCACGTAGTTTGGTCCGATAGATTTACAAACATTTGAAATTTTTTGGTGTTGACTTCTGTTTACATAAGCAGCTGGGTTCAGATAGTGTAGTGACCAGGTAGTGCAATGCAACAACAACGTGACTTACCAGAACTTATGGCTTGAATGCCATAGAATAGTTGGAGGCGGCACAGACACAGAGGTAGATAGCTATTGGAGTGTACCAAAGTGTAATCTCCAGGTCCTGGACGATGTTTCAGAGAACAGGAACCGTTGAAAGAAGGCAATATCGTCCACGGATAATGACATTAAAAGATCACCCTTATCTTCGGTTAACAGCCAGTAGAGATGGGAGGCATCTCATGTCCAACTCACCCTCCAGGCAACAACAGGACGAGCAATACCAACACATTCCGAAATCGTCATCGGGAATGTGGCCTCTACGAACGGATGCCTATGGTGTGTGTTCCATTAAAACCACGACACCGTTTAGCCAGCAGAAATTGGGCAAAGGTAGATCACAATCGGAGTCGTCATGAATGGCACCGGGTTCTGTTTACAGACGTGTCACGTTTTTGTGTTCAGCCGCACAATTGTGATTTCCTTATCTGGAGAAAACGTGGAAACGGAACAGTCCTGATAATTTACAGGAGACATAGGCATATCCTGGTAGCGGACGAATGGTGTGGGCAGGAGTCGGTATTGGTGGATGGACAAATCTCTATATCGATCAGAATGGCGCTTTGACTGCTCAGAGATATAGACATCCTACGAACTTTTTTGTGTCCTACGCTGGTGCTATAGAAGATAGGTTCCTTCCAGTGTATGATAACGCTCATCTTCACAGAGCTGCACTGGTGAACAACATGCTTCTAACTCATGGACCTGAAGGAATGGAGTGGCCATCTTGTTCACCGGAACCGATTGAGTACGTCTGGGACGAACTTGGAAGACGCATTGTATGTCACAACGATTGCAGAACTTGATATTGTCACGTTGCAAACTGCAGGTGGTGCGGAATTCGAAGGCTGGTCGTTAATACAGCAGAAAAATTTACACTCAGAACGCGTTTACTACGAACACAAGGGTGCACTCGGTACAGATTGACTTCTGCTCGGAGTGCTCCAATCAGGGCCGGCGCAAGGCACGTGCGAAACGTGCGGCCGCGCAGGGCGGCACTTTCCGAGAGGCGGCAAATCTGCCGCCCACCCCTATTTTTTATTTTTTAGGACAAACTCAACATTCATGCCTACGAGGGGATTCGAAACCAAACCTCGACTACCTGCCGGCCGCCCCTATTGAACAAGGGAGGGAGGAGGACTAATTTCTTCCTCGCCACTGTGGCAGCATCGCCGTGTTTACGCCGGAGGAAAAGAAAGGAGGAAGTAGTCTGGCGTACACACCAGTATTCTTGAGGGGAGCGCTGCCAGCCTTTTACGCGCCGTACGTTTACTCACAACTAATTTTGCAGAAGACTAAATCTAATTTGTAAATTCGAATGCAATGTAGTTTTCTTATGACCTGTTACTTCAAAAATTGGCAATTCGGCAAATAAGCACACGTCACTCCAGTAGCTAGAATGAAAATAAAGCGCAGAAAAGTGACGTGATACGGCGATGACTAATGTGTTGCCCCTTATTTCATAATCAGAAACGAAAGAACTGACACCTGGAAATTACAACAGATGTCGAGTGTCAGTTCTTTGAAATGAACAACCGCAGTGCAGCGGGTTAATATATTTCGACTAGCTTAGTAACCGTCGATGCCCGGGTGTGTATTTATTGCATTATGTGTTACTCCATCTCCTTATTCTGCCTCTCTCCATTGTCTTCCGCCCTACTCTTTTACCGTTTCACCTGCGTCTGTAGTGAAATTCGGTCTGAAATGCAATTTCACGTGGTTCAAATCTAATGACTTCAACTCCTGTACAGTGTATCCTACAGTAATATAAGATTTCACACACATTTGAACATTTTTGTAAATTCACAAGGCTTATTAAAATTAGCTAGATTTCTTCAATCAGGTGTGACTCCATTTTTGAGCTGGTGCCCAGAGACTGTTTTATACAAATCTGAAGAGAATGTCACCAATCAGTCATAATTTTTGTTTCTATTTTCCAGATCTTCATAGATTTCGGGCACAGTGTGGCTCTGCTCAATGCTTAGAGTTATGTTTACATATATACCGTTATGCTGAACGTAATTGTAAAATGTTCAAATCTGTGTAGAGCTTATGGGACTTAAGTACGCGGTCGTCAGTCTCTAAACTTACAAACTACGTATGAACTAACTTATACTAAAGACGGCGCAAACATCCAGCGCAGCGGCCGTGCAGACCGTGACTGACACGCCGCAGACCGCTCGGCCACCGCGGCCGGCGAACGTAACTGTAAACATGACGGTTAGATGGAAGCACATATTAAAAACTTTGAGACTGGCCACTCATTGGCAGGAACCTAGGTAGATCGGAAAAGTAAAAACAAAAATTTCGATTGACTGCTGGTATTCTCTACTGATTTGTTTAAATAATATTCGACAATCGGTTTGTAAAAAACAAGGGGAGAGGGCGGCAATTTAGCAGCTCGCACGGGGCGGCATTTGGGCTTGCGCCGGCCCTGGCTCCAAAATTTATACATAGAAAGAATTTTCTGGAACTTACACTTACATCAAACATAACAAACATGTAGAACAATCTAGAAATAGTTAATACAAAGAAATAAATTTTCTTCTGCCCATGGCGGGATTCTAACTGGGGACTGCATGCACAGCGATCTGCGATGTTAACTGCTGCACCATGCATGCTGTCGAAGACTCGCGGAATTGCTCCCCTTCCTGCAAGAACAGCGATCCGCTGTTACGTTCCCTTTGCAGCCAGCCCCAGTGTTCTGGATCTTGTCATGGGTCGCCTCTATGGCAGTTCCGCAGAATCCTTCCCTTTTGCCTTCACGCCTTCCTTGCGGTGACGATGACCGGCGCGGGACCCTCCTGTCGTGGCTTCATTATTACCATAATGGTCTTCAAGAGTCCTTGAACAAGAGTCCGTTTCTGTCTGTTCTCTGGGATCGTAGCAAGGCTTCATACGGAGGACTTGCACAATGTTTCTTTGTTTTTGTCGTTTTGACGACGGCTCATAACCCTCGACTTCGTATGTGACATCTGACAGACGGAATGTGACAATACGGGCAAAAGTATCGCTTCAGTAACTTTCTCGATCGCCCAATTTTCCGTACAGGGGTAAAAATTCTTACCAGATCTACTGGGCCGTACACAACAGGTCGGTTCTTGTCGTTATACCGCCGGCGGTCCTTTTCCTGGGCTTCCAGTGTCCGTATGCGAGCCAGCCGTCTTGCTTCTTCGACCCTGGTGATGAGCTGTTTTACATAGTCATCCTGAGTATCGTCCGGTTGGAACGGAAACAGCGTATCTATTGTCGTCCAAACCTCACGACCATGGAGCAGGAAAAACGGTGTGGAGCTGGTAGTGCCTTGCCTTGCTGTATTATAAGCAAATATCCCGACTGGCAGTATTGTATCTCAATCCTTCTGCTCATTATCGACGTACATCGACAGAAAATCTGCTAACGTCTTCATAAAATGTTCTGTAACACCATTTGTCTGAAGATGGTAGGCAGTTGTTACTCTGTGGACAATGTCGCAATGGGACATCACCTCTGATACTAGTTTTGACATCAGTACATTTCCTTGATCACACATGGTGCACCACGCTTCAAAATAATGTCTTCTACTAGAAATTTTGCGATCTCTGGGGCTTCTGCAGTCGGCACAGATTTCGTGACAGCATAGCGGGTGACGTAGTCAGTACCATCGGTTACCGGCTGTGGACTTCGGGAACCTACCCAGAAGATTGATTCCAATCCGGTGGAAAGGAACTGCTGCAGGTGGAATTGGTACCAGATGACCTGGAGATAATTGCGGCACATGCTTTCGTCGCTGACACTCCTTACAATGACTCACATAGTGCTTGACAGATCGGTAGACACCTTGCCAGTAATACCTGTGTCTGATTCTGTCTAGGATCTTCACAAATCCCAGATGACCGGATATTGGAGAAATGTGGAAATACTTTAGAATAGCTGGCCGGAGATGAGCTGGAACAACCAGTAGCCGTTTTGCGCGCAGTGGATCGTAATTCCTCTTATACAATGTCCCGTTTATAAGTTGAAACTCTCCTTTGGTCGGTTCGTCTTTCTCCAAGGCATCTATAGTTCCTAATAATGCTGGATCTTCCTTCTGTTCAACTGTAATGTCACCTAACTCAGTGATGGCTGAAATTTCATCCTTGCTGTTGTGTTCGGCTGATGGATTTCTCGAAAGGCAGTCGGCATACTTATGTTTGCGCCGCGTTTTGAATACTACTATGAAATCTTACTCTTGGAGTCTTAGCTCCTATCTTGATAGTCGACCTGATGGATCCTTCAAATTGGTCAGGCAACATAAAGAGGCACTTCTTTGGGATGAGGCGGAGTCCTGCTGTCTGAACACACTTCAGCACAGTTGTTAGGAGGCTTAGATGTTCCGCAAATTTCCTTGAGAAAACGACGATGTCATTTAGATAACAAAGACATGTCGTCCATTTAAGATGTCGAAGCATGTTTGCGCCGCGTTTTGAATACCACTATGAAATCTTACTCTTGGAGTCTTAGCTCCTATCTTGATAGTCGACCTGATGGAGCCTTCAAATTGGTCAGGCAACATAAAGAGGCACTTCTTTGGGTTGAGGCGGAGTCCTGCTGTCTGAACACACTTCAGCACAGTTGTCAGGAAGCTTAGATGTTCCGCAAATTTCCTTGAGAAAACGACGATGTCATTTAGATAACAAAGACATGTCGTCCATTTAAGATGTCGAAGCATGTTTGCGCCGCGTTTTGAATACCACTATGAAATCTTACTCTTGGAGTCTTAGCTCCTATCTTGATAGTCGACCTGATGGAGCCTTCAAATTGGTCAGGCAACATAAAGAGGCACTTCTTTGGGTTGAGGCGGAGTCCTGCTGTCTGAACACACTTCAGCACAGTTGTCAGGAAGCTTAGATGTTCCGCAAATTTCCTTGAGAAAACGACGATGTCATTTAGATAACAAAGACATGTCGTCCATTTAAGATGTCGAAGCAAAGATGTCGATCATACGTTCGAATGTGGCCAGGGCATTACATAGTCCAAACGGCATGATTTTGAATTCATAGATGCCGTTTTGCCGACGACATAGTAATTCTGTCAGATACAGCAAATGACCTGGAAGAGCAATTGAACGGAATGGACAGTGTGCTGAAAGGCGCATATAAGATGAACATTAACAAGAGCAAAACTAGGGTAATGGAGTGCAGTGTAAGAAAATCAGGTGATGCTGAAGGAATTAGATTGGGAAACGAAGCAATAAAGGAGGTAGATGAGTTTTGTTACTTGGGCAGTAAAATAACAAATGATGGTCGCAGTACAGATGATATAAAATGCAGAATGGCAATGGGTAGAAAGGCGTTTTTGAAAAAGAGAAATTTGTTAACATCGAATATTGATTTAAGCCTAAGGAAGTCCTTTCTGAAGGCATTTGTATGGAGTGTTGCCTTGTATGGGAGTGAAACATGGACAATAAGCAGTGTGGACAGAAAGAGGATAGAGGCTTTTGAAATATGGTGCTACAGAAGAATGCTGAAGATTAGGTGGGTGGATCGCGTAACTAATGAGGAGGTACTGAACCGAATTGGGGAGAAAAGAAATTTCTGGCATACCTTGACTAAAAGAAGGGATAGATTGGTAGGACACATTCTTAGACATCAAGGAATTGTGAATTTAGCGTTGGAGGGAAGTGTGTGGGGTAAAAATCGCAGAGGGAGACCAAGAGACGCGTATAGTAAGCAGATTCAAGTGGATGTGGGTTGTCGTTCTTATGAGGAGATGAAAAGGCTTGCTCAGGATAGAGTAGGTTGGAGAGCTGCATCAAACCAGTCTCTGGACTGAAGACCACAACAACAGAGGCCGTCAGGTGTAATAAAAGCGGTCTTCTCCCAGTCAGCTTCGTCAACTTCCAATTGCCAGTAACCTGTTTGCATGTCCATGGTTGAGAAATATGTATCTCCTTTCAAATAGTCTAACGTGTCGTCAATACGTGGCATTGGGTAGACATCTTCCTTTGTGATTTTGTTCAGACGCCGACAGTCGACACAAACACGGCACGTGCCATCCTTCTTCTTCACGAGTACCATCGGAGAAGACCAGGGACTCTGTGAAGTTGAATAATGTCAGCGTGCAACATCTCCTCCACTTCTTCCAGAATTATCCATCTTCCAGTTGGTGATACGTTGTACGAACGCTGGCTAATTGGTGGATGATTCCAACTATTGCTACGGTATTTTATCGTGAGCCGTTTCATCTGGCTCTTCTCCAGCCTGCCTGGAATACATCTGAAAATGTATGCTTAACACCTGCTGACGTTCCTGGGTCAGACTGGGCCCTATATGCAATGCCATAGTAGTTTCCTCTAGTGCGTTGTCGGCAGTAGCAGTAGAGCATGAGACTTCGTCGATGACATTGTGCTCAACGTCCTGGACTGGTTCGGCTGTTCCAATACACATCTCTTTACGAACGAGTTACAATTGCTCATGAAAATTAGTAATCCAAAGTTCTCCTCGACCACGTGTAATGCTTATGATAGCATCTGGTCTGTATATTTCCTTTGTTATACAGATTAGCTCTTTGCGATCGACAAGCGTTTCACCGTCCAACTCATTGTTAACGGCGGGATCCTCAACATCCTCCGAGGGAAGTCCATGTTACCTATTCTCGTCGGAATGGTTTTCTCAATTTGTAGCTCATATCTTCCACAGTGAATGACAGCCTGGGATGCCTGAAGGAAGTCCCGTCCGAGGATGACGTCACGACTATATGCTGTTAAAACGACAAATTCAAAAGGCTGCGTCCTGTGGTTGATAGTTTTGCGATACGTGTTCCTGCCGGCTGGACTTATTTTCCATTTGCGACCTTCAGTACAGTTGCTCTTGTTTCACAGAACATTATCTTTAGTTTGCGGCGGTAGTCATTCGACAATGCAGAGAAGGAAGCTCCTGAATCAACCAGTGGCCAGATAGGTTGGCCGTCGATGATGACGTCTGTGAGATTTCGCGACATCTTAGCGATTGTCGTACATGGGGGAATTTCGTCTGTGGCGGCCTCACCTCCGTAGATGGTCGCCTCGCCTAGTTTTCCTGAACACGGCGGCTAGGCGAGCGACTGGTATGTATGTAAGGCGATGGTGAACGGCAGCGGCATGTTGGAGATCGATCACGTCCAGGATAGGGCGACAGTTGATTGCATTTGAAAGGACTGCTCCGATGGTTGGCGTCTTGCGGTACAACAATTATCAAATACTCGCCTTCTCTCCGTACAGTATCGTACGACATAATACAATAGCGTGTTGTCTTCTCCAGATATCTGTCCTCCTGCTTCACAGTTGCTGAAGGAGTTGGTTGTGGTCGCCTCTGTCGATTCCTATGCTGACATTTGGTCATAGCTGCCGTTTGGTCATAGTAGGGCGAGGCCATTCTTCACGTCGGGTGCGACTGGCGGTGCTGACAGGCGCTAATGTGTCAAATACCTCTTCCTCAGCAGCGTCGGCTCCCTCATGACATACAGATTTGACATCCATGACCATAATCTGGTGCTCGCTTGGTCCAACAGTCCCGGCTGCCATAAACTGGTGTAATTTTTCTATCACAGTTTGTCGTATCAGAGAAGCAAAGTCATGCTGGTTGAAACCTTTCAGCCATTTATTTGGGTTCTGTCCAGCATCACCCGAGAACACCGAACAGCTGACTTCATTATTATGAATGGCAGTGATTTTCCGTCTTTGCAACACTGCCATTCATAATTATGAAAGCAACTACGGACATTATGGCCACACAAACGAAGAATTTTTAGCCGACTTCAGTTTATTGGGAGAATTTTGGGATGATGTACTTCACCTGTAAAGGAGACCGCGTATAAAACGCTTGTACGACCACGTCTTGAGTATTGCTCAAGTGTTTGAGACCCGCAGCAGGTCTGTTTAAAGGAAGACATAGAGGCGGTTCAGAGGCGAGCAGCTAGATTTGTTTCCGGTAGGTTCGACCAATGCGCGAGTGCCACGGAAATGCTCCGGCAACTCAATTGGGGATCGCTGGAGGAAAGACGACGTTCTATTCGTCAATTTCTGTTGAGTTATTTTAGAGGACCGGAATTTGAAGCTGAGTGTAGTACGATCTTGCTGCCGCCTACTTACATTTCGCCTAAAGATCACAAAGGCAAGATAAGAGAAATTAGGGCTCGTACGGAGGCATATAGGCATTCTTTTTTTTCTCGTTCTATATGGGAGTGGAATAGGAAAGGAAATGCCTAGTAGAGGTACAGTGTACCCTCCGCCATGCACCTTACGGTGAATTGCGGAGTATGTATGTAGATGTAGATGTGCATCTGGGTTACCGGTGTCTTGGAATCCATGGTTCTTTCAATGACACGGACCTTCTGACGGATGTAATCAGTATACCCTTTTGTATTCCGGATCTTGTCCGTGTAAACGACGGCTCTTACGCTGCCTAATCGGAGCCACGATGATGCAGCTGTATTGCACAATACCCGGCGCCTCCATCAGAAAGTGTCACATTGCAAACTGCAGGTGGTGCGGAATTCGAAGGCTGGCCACGCAAATCTTTACAGTATTACACTGCCAAATATCACTCAAGAGCTGACTGATACTGACCATACTGTCCATGTCACGCAGGTGTGCAACTGTACTGGTCGTCCGAGGTGATCACACACTAAATCAAAGGGCAACGTCAAAGATAAGACGAACACAGATCTAAAAATCAATGGTCTAACAGTTGTAAATTGCCGTAGCGGTGTGGGGTAAGTACCAGCGCTCCAGGCACTAGTAGAAAGTACTGAATCTCGAATCATTATAGGTACCGAAAGCTGGCTAAAGCCGGAGGTATACTCAGCAGATATTTTCGCAAAGGCACAAAAGATACATCAAATAAAATAGGTGGTGGCGTACTTATTACTGTCATGGCTGGTTTATCCTGTAGCAAAACTGAAGTAGATTGCTCCTGCGAATTGGCATATGTAGATTTTATACGTGACAAACATTTTTTTTTTTATCGACCCCCTTACTTAGACGACTTGATTGCAGAAATGTGCAAAGAAAACAGGGATCAGATTTCTAAAACGTACCCAAAACATACAATTTTAATTGGTGGCGATTTTAACTTACTCTTGATGTGTTGGCAAAAATACACGTTGAAAACCGAGCAATTAGTTCATGAACCCACTAGAGTAGTAAATGCTTGTGAGAACATACTTGACGTCCTAGCAGCAAATAATCCGGAGCTAATAAAGAGCATTAAAACAGACACAGAAATCAGTGAACATAGGGTTTTAGTAGCGAGACTGAATATCGGACTTTCCAAATCCACCAAAATTAAAAACAATGTATATGTATTCAAAAAAACAGATTAAAAGTTCTGTTAACGCTTCCTGAGGCCAGTCTTTCGAAACTAACAATGTGAGTTAGTCTTGTGTAATTCGCGAACGAACTAGTTCGGAAGAGCGATCCCACAGGCGAACTACGCGAACTAGTTCACCTCTTACTTCGTGCGCTCCTTTTCCGAAGACTGGCGGGAAACAGCGAGAGAACGCGAGAGCGCGCAGAATCGCGTGATTCCCTTCTGCCAGTTACCGTCATTTCGAGCTCAGCTGTAGTTTCATAGTTCACTGCCACAAGAAATCCATTTTATAAATAAAGTACTACAAGTACTCTGTATGCAAAGTAGTTGAGTACCATTGTATCACCCATTCATGCAAATAACTGGTTTATTTGCCTAAGTATTTGATGTCAAATTGCCCAAAAATACGGGTAATAGCACACGCTTTGGCAACACTGATTCATTATATAAAAAGCTGTCATAAAAAAAGAAAGAGCTCTTTTAGTAGCGGTAGCAAAAGCCAAAAAGACGGACGAACAAAAAAGAGCGGACGAACTAAAAAGAGAACTACCGGTCGCGAACTGAAATATGCGCGATCGGTCGCGAACTAAAATACGAGCGATAGGTCGCGAATTAAAATATGAGCGATTGGTCGCGAAATATTATGCCAAACGTATTTCGCTTCTTAGTTCGTTGGTTTCTTTTCCAAAGATCGACGGGCAATAGGGACAGGGCGCGTAGCAGATTTAAAAATCACGTGTTTGCCTTCTGCTGTTATCTCGAGGTGAGCGTCTGCCTGCTAGATTACATAGTTCAGTGCTACAAAATTTATGTTTTGAAGTGTTCTGCACTCTGTAATATCTGACTAATAAATTCCATAATCCCAAGATATAGAGATAACTGTAAACTTAAACGCGAGAAATTATCCACAAACTGTTTCTTTTGCTTTGCGTGATATCGTTAGCGGCTCAAGCAACAAGCGCATGAAGCAGCTACGTGGGGAAAGTTCTCTCTCCACCTGCATGCGCAGACCACGCCGCTCAGCCGTCAATGGCAACGGACGAACTAGTTCACAGCAGAGCCGCGAACTAACGTGAGCGCTCCCGATCGCGAATTATTATGCGCAAGTCTAATGTGAGTGTATATCAGACGTGGCCTACATCAGAGAAATAAAATCAACAACAATTGACAGATTTATGCAAAACAAATTAACAATAGAGGGCGCTGACCCGCTGTGGTATACAAAAAAGGTTGGATCACTCTTACAAAAGCAAAGAAAAAAGCATACCAAATTTAAACGCACAAAATATCCCCAAGACTGGGACTCTTCTACAGAAACTAGAAATTTAGCTCGAACGTCAGTGCGAGAAGATTAATAGTTACCGCAACGAATCCCTGTCATATAATTTGATAGAAAATCTTGATAAATTCCAGTCGTTTGTAAAGTATAGTAACGGCAAAACACAATCAATACCTTCATTACACGATACAAATGGTGATGCTACTGATTACAGTTCTGCTAAAGCAGAATTGCTTAACGCAGCTTTCCGAAATTCCTTCACTAGTGAAGACGAAACAAATACCCCAGAATACATATTAGAAACAGCTTTCACCATGCGTTATAAAGAAGTAAATATCCCTGGAGTAGTAAAACAACTTAAATCACTAAACAAAAGTAAGTATCCCGGTCACGACTGTATACCGATTAGGTTCCTTTCAGAGTATGCTCATGCAATAGCCCTATACCTAACTATGATATGCAACCGCTCTCTCAGCGAACATTCCGTACCCAAAGACTTGAAAGTTGCACAGGTCATTCCAATATTAAAGAAAGGCAATAGGAATGATCCGCAAAATACAGGCTTATATCAGTGTCGTAGGTTTGCAGCAGGATTTTAGAACAACACTCCTTTTTTCCCATAGTCAACACGGATTCAGAAAGTATCGTTCTAGTGAAAAACAGCTTGCTCACAGGAGGTGATGAGTGCTATAGACAAGGGATGTCAAATAGTTTCCGTATTTATAGATTTCCGGAAGGCTTTTGACACTATACCTCACAAGCGTCTTCTAATCAAATTGCCTGCTTATGGAATATGGTCACAGCTGTGCTGCTGGATTCGTGATTTCCGGTCGGATGAGGCACAGTAGGTCGTTCGCGGATGATGCTGTCACTTATCTGTTAGTGAAGTCACCAGAAGATCAAAAGTAACTGCAGAATGATTTAGATAAGATACGTGCATGGAGCTCAGAGGTACTCATCTAGTGAAGGGACAAACTCATTCTTCCTTTACATTACTATCTTTCTTTTACTTCCTTCTTTTTGGTTTATGTTTCTGTTGCACATTATGTTCGTTTTGTGAGAATCCAGCGATGAAAGCAGGCACTGCCTTAACGCAAGTGATGAACGTTGGGAATAGCGACGTAGAGCTGGCGAGCGCTGTCTTGTGGAGTGCATTCTTGAAAGACACAGATGCTCTATGGTCTTGGGTGTAATGAGCTATAACTCTCGTTCAACTCTTGTCCTTGTGGAGGGAACGCTGACCAGAGGTAGGAACTTGGAGAACGTTGTAAGATCGGTTCTTTAGCCAGGAAAGTGACGGACGGATTGTTCCAACAGGATAATGCTCGCCCACGCACAGGCTCTGCAAGACGTCCAACTATTTCCCTGGCCAGCACAATATCCGCATCTGTGTCTAACGGAGACGGAAAGACATCTGACACGTGCGACTCCTCAAGCTGCAAGTTTTGCTGAACGACGTAAAATTGTCAGTAAGGGACAAGTAATGTATTCCGAGGGAGTATGCATAATCTATATAATCTCCCAATGCTACTATCAGCGGTTTCTTTGTCGCCCGTGGAAGCTGCATACGTACTAAATGGGTGGTTCAACACGGATCATTACCTGCTACTTCACCTAATGATCTGTAAATGTAATAGTTTTATGTATACTAGTATTGCTGTGACGAAAATCAACCAATTGTGTTTACAATGGTAACTGGGGGTAAAATTTTACGTATCATGTCGGCGGCCTCACGTGGTTATGTTGCCAAGATCAACAACACGATAGAAAATCTTTGCCGATTTGTTCGAACCACATAGAATGATTCGATTAGTGTATCGTACAGACCATGAAGTAAACAAATAATGCTGTTCCTGCTTTATTGTTGACAGGTTCTTGTATGTACCCTCGTCCGCTCAGTAAAAATAATTGCCCTCGTAAAGCGAAGATTCCATGAGAAAACATCGGCGTTGTCAAGCGATTGGCTGAAATGAAGACTCACAAGATTCTCACTATTCAGCATCTGTTGCCAACATTATTATAGGAGGCCGCTGGGATATTTGGCAAAATTTAACCGGCACAGGGAGGTATGAAACGGTACGTTTTACGTGTTAAGGAAAATGCCTGACACAATAACAACAAATAAAAACGGAAGTATACACTTCTCACGCCATTTTTGAATTATATAACTTTCGTTAGCCTAATATTTGAAATGGAACTACAACTTCGGTGTTCGTACATTTATACAACGCCAAGAAATAATGTTATTTCGATACAGCAATATTCAGAATTCCAGAGCTGTCGACTTCGTAATTCCACCCGTGCACCGCTACATGCCTCTCCCGGCGCATCATCATTTATATCGGCATTCTCGACTTCGTAGTTCCATCCGAGCACCGCTAGATGCCTCTCCCGGCGCATCATCGTTTATATTGGCATTCATATGAAAACATCCATTCCCTTTAACCATTCTTAATCACTGCGAAAATTAAGCATTTGAACGGCACAATAAATTGAGTTGGGAGCATTCCATGTTTCGATATTCACTTATTTTAATTCGTTATTTTAATACTGCAGATGCGCTACATTACAGCGTCTTTGGTCGAGGCGAATAGCTGATTGCTGATTGTTTGAGAATGTAGAACTTGATCCAAGCTGTAGATAGGAAAATTTCTACTTCCTTTTACCACTTTTAATGGCTAAATGCACACATAATATATATATTCGTGAAATCTACGACAAACATTCTTTCGAATTATGTAACTTTCATTGGCCTCCTTGTACGAATAAATTAGTAATCTGTATCACAATTTTCGTGTTAGCGTATTTATATAATGATATACAGAATGTCAACAATATTTCTTGAGTGAATTGTAAAACTCTCGAAGGTTCAACTGATTCTTGTCCGCTGCAGAGTATAACGGGCAGTTAACCGAAATTCCTCCTGTAGCTTTAGTTGTAGATAACATGAAGTAGTCTTCAGCTGTTAGGAAACCTAGAACGGTGGAAAACGCTAATAGAACGGAGAAGGTTATGCCGTTAGGTATCTCTCAGGGCAGATGTATTGGCCATCAGTTATGTGAAGCCTAGTGCAGGTTTGGATTAGGTGGCTGTTAACATGGGGGGGGGGGGGTTACGCAGGAATTTTTCAAAAGAGGATCAGTCAGTGATAGTGGCTGGAGCTAGGAATAGGCTTGATACATAAAGAAGAATATAGTAAGCAGGTTCAAAATGATGTAGATTGCCGTTCTTAATCGGATATGGACACTTGCACAGGACAGGGTAGCGTCGAAAGCTGCATTAAACGACTCTGCCGACTGAAGACCACAAAAAGGATAGGAAGTGTGACAGGTGGTGATTTGGAAATGTTAGCTACTGAAAGTGGTTGCATTTAAGTGCAATTTATGGAACTGTTGAGGGTCTTGATACAGCTGCCACGCGTGTTAACATGGGCTAGGAGAGGTACTGCTGGCAGAAGGTATGATACATATTTCAGTGATAGTAGTTGAGTCTATCAGCAGGTCGGGTTTCACAAGGCACGGCCTGCACGTCAATAGCTATTGCAAGAGGATGTTCGCAAAGGTGACAGCGTAGTGGGGGAGTGAGTTATCACTCATATAAAAATTTCTGTAGTAGTGGGAGCTGCAAAATTAAGTGGGCGTTCCCCGCGATTCCGTTATGGGGCCATTATCGTTTCTCATTTATAAAAATGAAAAGCCTTCTATTTTAACATACCAATCTGGTAGTGAAGGATGTGGTTGGTAATATTGACGCAGTATCAAATAATGCACTAAAAATGATTTTACGGCTTGTAGAAAGCAACTTGAAGCTAAATCACAGTAAGGTTCAGTTTTTATAGTTTCTAAGCAAAGAGGAGAAAGCTGACCTGTGGAAAGAATATATAGACGGCCTATACAAAGGAAATAAACTTTAAGGCTGTATTCTAGAAATGGAAGAGAAAGTGGAGGAAGATGAGATAGGATATATGATACTGCGAGAAGAATTTGACAGAGCGCTGAAGGATTTGAGTCAAAATAAGACCCCTGGCATACCGTCTAAACTGCTGATATCGTTAGGACAGCCAGTCATGAAAAAATTGTTCCACCTGGTATGCAAAATGTATGAGACAGGGGAAATACCCTCCGACTTCAAGAAGAATATCATAATTACAATTCCAAAGAAAACAAGATCACACAAGTGTGAAAATTACAGAAATATCAGTTTAATAAGTCATGGCTGCAAAATACCAACACGAATTATTTACAGATGAATGGAAAAACTTGTGGAATCTGACCTCGGGGAAGATCAGTTCGGATTTAGGAGAAATGTCGGAACACGGGAGGCAGTACTCATATTACGACTTATCTTAGAAGATAGGCTAAGGAAAGGGAAACCTACATTTTTAGTAATTCTGTCAGAGACTGCAAAGGATCTAAAAGATCAATTGATTGGAATGGACAGTGTCTTGAAAGGAAGATATAAGATGAACATTTACAAGAGTAAAACGAAGGTAATGGAATGTAATATCAGAAAATCAGGTGATGCTGAAGGAATTGGATTAGGTAATGAGGCAATAAAAGTTGTATATGAGTTTTGTTATTTGGGTAGCAAAATAACTTCCGATGGCCGAAGTAGAGAAGATATAAAATTCAAAATGGCTATGGGAAGAAAAGCATTTCTAAAGAAGCGAACCTTGTTAACATCCAATATTAATTTAAATGTTAGGAAGTCCTTTCTGAAAGCATTTATTTGGAGTGTAGAATTGTATGGGAGTGAAACATCAACGATAAGGAGTTCAGAAAAAAAGATGATAGAAGCGTTCGAAATGTGGTCCTACAGACGAATGATGAAAATTAGATGGGCGGATCACGTAACAAATGAGGAGGTGCTTAACCGAAAATGAGGAGGTGCTTAACCGAATTGGGGAGAAAAGGAGTTTCTGGTATATCCTAAATAAGAGAATGGTTAGAATGGTGGGACACATTCTAAGACATCAAGAAATCGTCAACTTAGGATTAGAAGGAAATGTGTGGGGTAAAAATCGTAGAGGGAGACTGAGAGAGGAATACAGTAAGCAGATTCAAAAGGACGTAGGTTGTCGAACGTATTCTCAGATGAATTTACTTGTACAAGACAGAGTAACGTGGAGAGCTGCATCAGACCAGTGTGCGGGCTGAAGACCACAACGACGACACACAACATCAAATAACGCACTTAAAAATAATTTTACGGTTTGTAGAAAGCAACTTGAAGCTAAATCACAGTAAGGTTGAATTTTTATAGTTTCTAACACACAATCAACAAAAGCTGACAGAATGATCACATAGAGTAGGGACATGATGAGGCCGAACAGTTCAACTTTTTGGAGTTCAGATGCTAAGCTGTCGTGGAAAGTCGGGGTTTAGGATCTTGTTGAAAACCTGTATGCTGCGTTGTTTACCATTAGATCAGAATCTTAAACAAGTAATAGTTGAACATGAAACTACTTTGCTAATGTTTATGACGTATGTAGTTAATTTTTGGGGTATCTCCTCTGACTGACAAGTGGTATTTATGGTGCAGGAACTAGCATTTGTAATGTCAGCTGGCGAACCTCATGGCGTGACAATTCCGCTTCCGCCATGCAAATCGGGCGAAAGGCACGCGAACACGTTGGTTTCAATCGAACGACACTGTGCAAGGTTTTATGGGTTGTGGATCCATCACCTGCCGAGCTCATCCTTCGTAACAGGAACTGATCGGCTTCTTCTAGCCAAATAGATTTCATAATAAGTGCAATGATTAATTTTCAATCGAACCATTCCACTATTACATTCTGGCGGTTGTTCTGTTATCATTTCTGCTTTAAACGTCGTTGCACATTGCTTCCTCGCTGCAGTATTGCCTTGAGAACGTCAGGGCGTGCTCCTGCCAAAATATCGGCCGACGTCGAGTTTCATACCTTGCTGCATCTACATATACATGGGATACTCTGCAAATCACATCTAAGTGCCTGGCAGAGGGTTCATCGAACCACCGTTATACTATTTTACCTCCCATTCCTTGCTCGAATAACGCGCGGGAAGAATGGAAACCTGAATCTCTCCGTTCGGGCTCTGATTTCTCGTATTTTATTCTGATGATCATTTCTACCTATGTAAGTGGGAATCAACAATATATTTTCGCATTCGGAGGAGAATGTGGGCGACTGTAGTTTCGTAAGTATCCCACGCCGCAGCGATAAGCGCCGTTGTTGTAATGATTGCCATCCCAGATCCTGTATCATTTCCGTAACGCTGTCTCCCCTGTATCGTGACAATACGAAACGAACTGCCCCTCTTTGGACTCTTTCGATGTCCTCCGTCAAACCCACCTGATAAGCATCCCACGTTGAGCAGCAATAGTCCATAAAAGGACGTACAAGCGTAGTGTATGCAGTTTCTTTAGTAGTTCTGATGCATCTAAGGGTTTATGGGCATTTATGGGCAGCTCTACAGGAGGCATAGAGTCAATTCCATTTAGCACTAATTTAGACTTCTTCATACTCGCGGGTGCCCTGCACGATATTAGGCCGGTGTATCAGTTCATTTGGTTTCTCTGTTTACTGCTGGATTTCGTTTCCTGTATCCCAACCAGGCACCATTTTCGGCACTTTCGTTTTTCAGCTCTTTGCGCCATTCACAAATCACCTCCTGTAGCATACAGTTGAACAGTAGGGATGAGAATCCATCGTTTCGCCTTACTCCAGTCCTTATTTCAAAAGCTCAGTGTTTCTTGGAAGGTCACTTTCGTAAATAATCCTCCCTATTTGTTCGCTAGGGAAACTAAAATTTTTGTTGTTCTTGCGTGTGATCGGCAAGTAAAAGGTAGGTATTATTTTCAAACAATAGTACCTGCGAACGCTGAGAACAGGAAGCCTGTCCGGCGCCGACATTTGCCAATACTCCACGCTGAGATTTTGTTTACTTGTGTGGACTTGTCTGAATACACATCTGACACGGGCTGGAACTGAGAAGGAATTACAGTGAAACAGTGAGCATTTATCACTTCAAGACAGGCGGAGGAACAAAAAGAGAGCATTAAGCGGCGCGCGGCGGCGTCGTGGTGGGAACTCGGACGCTCCCACGATTAGCGTTGCAGCCGGGTGCACGCGCGGCGCGGCCGGTGGCAAAAACCGCCGGCCACAGATTTTGACCAGGGCCTCCAGGTAATGAGCAGCGCCCACAGAACCGGCGAGTGTCGAGGCGAACACTTTACGTACGTTTCAATGGTTCTCATACATTTACACTGACAAAATCTTACTACGAGTTCGCAGGTGTGCAATGAGAAACCATCCAATTACAAAATTCATCTATTGAAACAAAATAAAAAAATAATATCGAAATATAACTTGGGGATGTGACTTAAGAAATAATTGATTGGACACATTGTTGCATAAGTTTAAACTTCACTTGACGAAATAAATATACTTTTACATAAGCTATTACGTCTTTTGGAGAGGGCATTAAAGTGCAGGGAGAAGAAATGAAATCATTGCGGTTTGCTGATCACATAGTAATTCTGTCAGAGACTGCAGAAGCTCTGGAAGAGCAATTGAATGGAATGGACAGTGTCTTGAAAGGAAGATATAAGATGAATATTAACAAAAGTAAAACGAAGGTAATGGAATGAAATGTCAATGTCAGGCGATGCTGAAGGAATTTGATTAGGTAGTGAGGCAATAAAAGTAGTAGTTGAATTTTGTTATTTGGGTAGCAAGATAACTTATGATGGCCGAAGTAAATAAGATATAAATGCAGAATGGCTATGGGAAGAAAAGTATTTCTAAAGAAACGAAGCTTGTTAACATCCAATATTAATTTAAATGTTAGGAAGTCCTTTCTGAAAGCATTTGTCTGGAGTGTAGCATTGTATGGGAGTGAAACGTGGACGATAAGGAGTTCAAATAAAAAGATGATAGAAGCTTTTGAAATGTGGTGCTACAGACGAATGATGAAAATTAGATTGGTAGATCACGTAACTAATAAGGGGATGCTTAATCGAATCGGGGAGAAAAGGAGTTTCTGGCATAACCTGAGTAAGATAAGGGATAGATTGGTTGGACCCATTCTGAGACATCAAAGAATTGTCATCTTAGCATTAAAAAGAAGCGCGTGGGATAAAAATCGTAGAGGGAGACCGAGGGACGAATATAGTAAGCAGATTCAAAAGGATGTAGGTTGCCGAACGTATTCTCAGATGAAGAGACTTGCAAAGGACAGGGTAGCATGGAGAGCTGACTCAAACCAGTCTGCGGACTGAAGACCAGAAAAACAACATTATGTCTTCAAATAATTATAATCAGATTACTTCTTTAAATTGAGGAATTAAGGACTTATTTTGTATTACTTTTTTTTATTTTGTAGATCTCATCATGTTGCATTGTTAACCGAATGATATTGAAATAAAGGTAATTAAGAAAAATGTGAAAATTTCTTATTCATGATACTTGCAAAAATGGAGAAAAATTATCCCTGAAACCTGCTTAATTGTCTGAGCCGGATAAAACTACGTGCCATTAATAATCACAGTAATCAAAATCTTCTTATCTTACTATAAAATAATTAATACTTGAAGAACAATATTACCATTACCTCGTAAAAAAATTATAAATTATCATCCTCAACATCATGCTGAAGTTCTTCACACATATTTGAACGTACGAAAATTTTCCTGCTCTGCACTCTGTGGTGACAGAGAGCAACCTTTAACAGTCACGGCTGAAAGTAACCTTCAATTCCAGCGCAAAACTCGCCAACGATAAAACACGCAAGGGGGGGGGGGGGAGGTTGGGTCGAAGATCTGAATCCCCCTACCTTTCAAGATGTTCTCAGGAAATATCACAGGTACTTTTTTGAACTTAGGTCTTTTTTAACCGTCAAACTTTCCCTGCAAATGACTATGTGGTGTAATTTTATTATTTATTTAGCACATAGCGAATACAAATATATCACTGCTTATGTACACTGAAGATCGAGAGAAACTGGTATAGGCATATGTATGCAAACACAGATGAATGTAAACACAAGAATTTCTTTATATATATATATATATATATATATATGGTACATGAGATTCAGAACATAAGTGACAACCAGCCAAAGAGATTCCACGCAACTCTCAAAAATTTTCGAGATAATTGACTTTAAAGTTTCGCAAACAGGTAGCTGCAACTGTTAGTGTAGCTCAAGTGGTAGCGTTCTGGCCTTCCAACCTTCGGGTCAGTGGTTCCAATCCTGTCATGGCAATTTTTTCTCTGTTGTGTTCGAACACATAAACAATTTTAACACCTAATGGTAATTTTTACGAAAAGTGCAAGTGTTTTTGTTTATTCGTAATTTTCTATATTTTATTGTAGGTTGTCGATAATGATAGTCAATCAAAAAACGTAAGTTACCTTTTTTACAATATTGGTTTCACTATTAGATAACGACGGTAGTCTTTGATTATTCAGTTTGTGAAGAGCTACGGCACTGTATTTGGAAAGACATCTCGCTACCTACCAATGACGACAAGGATTTCAACTCGTCTACGTACGTTGTTGTTGTTTGGGGTTTAGAGGGGACTAAATAATATGGTTATCAGTCCCCTGTTCCTAGCGAAGACAAGACATCGAACTAGGAAAAGGTAAAATATAGCTCAACACCCAGAATAGAGGCGTAAAGGGGCACACAGTACCAATGAACTTGATACTCTCAACAACACTGAAGAAGACAGGAATAAGAGAGACCAAGTGTTGAACTAAGCTAAAATAAAGCAGGGAACAGTGGCTGGCTGATCACAAACAAACACAAAATGAGCCAGTCACTCTGCACAAACTAAAAACTCGGAGGTAAGAAACAGGGTAGAAGTAAGAAAAACATCAGAGTAAAAGGTGAGAGGTGGGAACCTGAGCCACCAGGCACGAGCCTACCACTAAACAGAATGATAAAATCCAGCTGCGCGTATAAAACCTAAAACTCTGTCAGCCATTGAGGCATGTCAGATAAAATCAAGGCAGGCGCAGGAGGTAGATTAAAAGACTGCCGCAAAGCGGCTAAAAGTGGACAGTCCGACAGAATGTGGACCAATGTCAACAAATTTCCACAACAGCAATTCGGTGGGTCCTCTTGACATAAATTTTCAAAAGAGCCATGCATCAACCACATATGGCCAATGAGTAAGCGAAACAGGACAACAGAGTCTCTATGGGAAGGCCTGTAAGACGACTTCCAGACGGCCGTAGAGAACTTGATCGCGTGCAGCTTGTTGGGCGTGCTCAGTGTTGCCCATTGTGTGTTCCAAGCCTCAAAAACCTTGTGGCACAAATCCAATCGGATACCCCCGTTCTGGGATACCAATATCCAGGGGAGGAGCGCTGGTGACCAGCTTAGCCAGCCGATCGACACGCTCGTTCCCCGGGTTGCCAATGTGGCCGGGGGTCCAAATAAAGTCCTCCGAACAGCCAGATTTGCTGAGTGAAGTGATGGCATTTTCAATGGATTGCACCAACGGATGGGAAGGGCAATACTGGGAAAGGGCTTGCAGGCCACTAATGGAATCGCTGCACACCACATACGACTTCTGGAGGCATGTTTTTAGGTGATTAAGAGCACGAGATATGGCGATCAGTTCAGCTGTAAAAATACTACAGCCAGGTGGAAGTGACCGTTGTTCTGTGTCGTCGCCATGAACAAAAGCGTAACTGGCTCTGCCATTTACCAGGGAGCTATCAGTGTAGAGGACTTCTGCATCATGGTGAGTAGCAAGGAGTGCAAGAAACTTGCAACGGAGTGTCAGTGGTGAAACTAACGCCTTTGTATCGCAGGACAATTGCAGGTGGGGCTTCAAACGGGGGATAGACCAAGGAGGGATACGGGATGGGCAGGAAAAAGTGTCAGGGAGAGGTAGGGAATGCAGTGTACGGACCTGGATCACAATTGGAAGACCTGATCTAGGTCGACGTGGTGGAAAAGGAGGGGTAACATTGGAAACAAAAGCCTGCGATTCGGATGCGTGGCATGGACTCGAGCAACATAGCTTGCGAGAAGCTGATGCCGGCGAAAGTGTAATGGAGGAATCCCTGATTCAGCTAGAAGACTTGGCACAGGGCTGGTGCGGAAGACCCCAGTCGCCAGCCGGATACCACTATGGTGGATGGGGTCAAGGATCCTCAAGGCTGATGGTGCTGCCGAGTCGTATACCAGGCACCTGTAGTCAAGCCTTGATTGTATCAAGAACTTGTACAGCTACTGGAGGGTGGAATGAGCAGCGCCCCAAACAGTATGGTTCAAGCAGTGGAGAATATTAAGATGTCGTGAGGATTTTTGTCGCAGCTGAGGCAGATGTTTCACCCAAGCAAGCCTGTTGTCGAATACCATCCCAAGAAACCTATGCGTCTCTTCGACGACGAGCAAGTCACCACCCAGATATAACTCGGGATCCATGTGAACTGCCCGGCGGCGACAGAAGTGCATCACGCGGGTTTTCTGCGCTAAAAACTGGTAACCATGGGTAGAGGTCCATGATTAGGCTTTTCGGATGGCTCCCTGTAGCCGCCGCTCAGCGACGCTAATACTAGCAGAACTAAAATACAGACAAAAGTCATCAGTAAACAAGCTGGAACAGACAGAGGATCCCACAGCTGTGGCAAGCTCGTTTATGGCGATTAAAAACAGAGGCACACTGAGGACGGAGCCCTGTGGGACACCGTTCTCTAACTCTAAAAGAGCGGTGGGAGAGAAAGTTCCCGATAAATACCGGAAATGGGCCCCGTAAGCCCCAGTCGTACAATGTAGCCAGTATGTGGTGGTGCCAGTTTGTGTCTTACGCTTTCCGAAGATCGAAAAATACAGCAACAAGGTGTTCACGTCGGGTAAAAGCTGTACGTATAGCCAACTCAAATGACACAAGATTGTCAATTGTGGAGCGGCCCTTACGAAAACCCCCTTGTTGTGCAACCAAGAGTCCCCGGTCTTCGAGGATCCACGTAAGCCCCCGACTCGCGTTCAACGAGCTTGCATAGAACGTCCGTGAGGCTGATCGGACGGTAGCTGTCAGCCACCTGTGGGTCAGCGCCATGTTTTATCACTGGGATGATGGTGCTTTCCCGCCATTGTGACAGAAAAACACCTTCTGCCCAGAGACGGTTAAACAAGGCGAGCAGTTGGTTCTAAGCGTCCACAGGAAGACGTCGAAGAAACTGGCTATGGATACGATCTGGTCCTGGACAAGTATCGGGGCATGCAGCAAGGGCACATTGAAACACCCACTCGCTAAAGGGTGCATTGTCCAACTTCTGGAGACGCGTGTAAAATGAAAGTGCCTCCTCTCAACTCGTTCTTTTATGGTGCAGAAGGCTTCACTGTAAGCTTCAGTCGAAATGATGCCTGCATAAAACTGTGCCATGGGCTCGGCGACAGCAAGCGGGTCAGTTATCTCAGTGATTCATGCAGAAGGCAGATACGATCCTACCGTTATTCGATCATCGTCCAAACTACGAAATGGAGGACTTAAAAATGGGCACTTATGGTGTAGACAAGCAGCTATGGTGGCTGAAAACCAATGTTGCATGGCCCAGGTGGAGTCCGGTTTTACCAATAACTCTCTACAGCATTGATCTCTTACTTAGCTTACATTTATCGCGAATCTGGAAAAGAAATGCAAATGAGAGTCTCCGCATAATTATAGATCGATATCGTTAACATCAGTTTTCTGCAAAATTCTCGAATATATTCTCAGTTCTAAAACAGTATATATATATATATATATATATATATATATATATATATATATATATATATATATATATATATATATATATATATATATATATATATATATATATCCCTGAGACGGAAAAGCTAAAGTCCATTCAGCAACACGGCGTTGAGAGCTTCACTTGTGTGCAACTGAACTTACCCTTTTGTCACTTTATATATTGTGAGCCACGGATGAAAGGCAACTGGCAGACTTTGTACGTTGTACAGTCAGTAGTTCTGAGACTTGACGCTTGCCAGATAAGCAGGCACAAAATTTTCTATGTTGCACACGGTCCCGGGTAATGTCGTGAAATGTGGCAGTGTGTGCAGCATACAAGTCGAGTGAGTGGCCATCCTCCAGGCACCAAGTCTCAGAGCTAGTTTACCGTTCTATGAATTTCTTGATTTTCAGAGTGAAGTTATTGACTTGGTTCCGCTCAGTAGACTGCTAAGGAAGGTATGATCATATGGAATAGGGTTCCAGATATGTGAGCGACATTCATAATGGGACCAGTACAATGTTGTCCAAGGTGAGTTGACATCATAGAAAAGGCTATTATCTATATATTATTTTTGACATTCCTTACTGGACCATCCATTGTTGTTAAACATGATAAAAATGACATTGAAACTTCTTTGCACACAGCTGGTGTCCAAAATTCCAGTGCATGATAGAAACAACCATTGTTCAATTTTAAAAATGAATTTTTGCATAAAAATACACTTTCTAGGTATTTTTACATTCTGTTTATTGGCTAACAATATGAGCCCTTGACTACAACCCATTCTGTGAAAACTGCACTTTCCGTTTCCGCAATATTTGCGGTGCAAGTGTTGCGTGATTCACGCTGTATACTCCTGCTTTTGGCAGTCGTGGTCACTTTGTCTTTCGGATCGATGATCCTCAGGAGATCACTGTATTCAGCTTATGTTTCAGATAAAGCAGTACAGACCAGTAGCCACTAGTTGCAACTAGAAGTCGGAGTCCGAGAACTACTACTCTTCAAACAGGGAAGATGGTGAACCGAGGTACTACCGTTTCCACGACGCTGAATTTTAAACTTGCACATAAAAGTTTGCGATTGGGAGCGCACACTTTAGTTCACGGCTCTGCCGCGAACTAGTTCGCTCTTTTAGTTCGTCCGGTCCCAATGACGGCTAAGCGGCGTGGTCTATGACTGCAGGTGGAGGGGGAAGTTTCCCCAACTAGCTGCTTTATGCGCTTGCTGCTTGAGCCACTAACGATATCACGCAAACCAAAAGAAACTGTGGATAATTCTCGCATTTAAGTTATCTCTATATCTTGGCATTATGGAATTTATTAGTCAGATATTGCAGAGTGAAGAACACTTCAAAACAGAAATTTTGCAGCACTCAACTATGTAATCTAGCAGGCAGACGCTCACCTCGAAATGACTTATCAGCAGAAGGCAAACACGTGATTTTTAATTCTCCTACGCTCCCTCTCGCTATTGCCTGTCGGTCTTCTGAAAAGGATCCAACGAACTATGAAGCCTGATACGTTTGGCATAATCACCCACTCCTTCTAGTTCGCCCGTTCGTTGCTCCTAGTTCGCCCGTTCCTTCGAGTTCGCCCGCTCTTTCTAGTTCGTCCGCTCTTTTTGGCTTTTTCGCTTTTTTTATGACAGCTTTTTTATATAATGAATCAGTGTTGCCAAAGCGTGTGCTATTACTCATATTTTTGGGCAATTAGACATCAAATACTTAGGCAAATAATCCAGTTATTTACACGAAGGGGTGATACAATGGTATTCAACTACTTTGCATACAGAGTACTCCCAGTACTTTATTTTTGAAATGGATTTCTTGTGGCAGTGAACTGTGAAACTACAGCTGAGCTGCGATTATGCACGCTCTCGCGTCCTCTCGCTGTTCCCTGTCAGTCGTCGGAAAAGGAGCGGAGGGAGGGATCCGCGAACTACTTCGCGTAGTTCGCCTGTGGGAGCGCTCTTCCGAACTAGTTCGTTGGCGAACTACTCAAGACTACTGAATATGGTTGCTACCTAAGGTACCGCAGACATGATTGGATGGTCACCTAAAGGCCAATGATACTGTGGACGCGCTAGCACTCTGGTGATAAACCTACTAGCCGATGTCGAGAGCTCATCAGTCACCACGGCATCCAACTCCAATGGTTCCAAGTATGGACCCACAGGCAATTATATAGATCGAAAGTGGGACCAAGTACACTTTCTCTAACGGTCTCTTCTTCGACTCCAAGACGCAACGGCACGGATATCGTCGGTCAGGACGGCTCAGGGCAGCCAGCACATAGAAGACACAGCAGGGCGGCGAGCTCGTGCGACCGAAGCACCTACAAAATGTTTTTTAAGCTTACGGGACTTAACTGCAGGGTCGTCAGTCCCTTACAAATTACTTATGAACTAGCTTAAAGAGAACACCAACATCCATACGCGAAGCAGAGGATTCGAACCCTTGACAGGGAACTCTCTCACGCATAGGAGCATTGCGCCTCAATGCGCTCGGCCACTCCACCGCAACCTAGTACCTACATCACGAAGTTTTGTAATAACTAATCAAACTTATAAACACTAATACTGTTTTACTGGTATCCTCTGGCACGCCACTAGGTACCTTCACCTCATCCTGGCATAAAGCTGGGATCCAACCGCTCAGTCCTTAGCAGTAACTTTATCGTTTGTAGAAGGTATCACACAAGTACAAACTGTTTAATTAATTATTCAAAAAGCCTAAATCGATTTTAAAATTCTTGAATCAAATGGGAAAGGATACCTTCCTATTTCACCCGCTTTTGGCCAACGTGATGAAATGAAAGAAACATCGGCATTCTGAGTGATAGTCTCCAGATTTTCAAAATTAAAAGTGCGAGTGTAGATCAGTTGTGGTTTACTTTCAAAGACATAATATCAGTAGCAATCGAGAGATTTATACCAAATCTATACTAATAATAAATCTGTACATATAGGCCTGTTACTGTTCTCTTAAATCTTCAAAACTGCTGGACGAATCTTCATGCGGTTTTCACAGGCAACAAGAGAAAAGTTTGGGTCAACATATAGGCATAATTTTTTCAAAATTGGAACAGAAAGATATCGTAATTTTAAGTGTTTTCGGTAACCTTCATGTCTTTTTTTTTTTTTTTTTTTTAACTATGAAAAACGTCTTATCTCCAAAACTACTTCATGAATTTGCAAGGGGTTTTCACACGTAACTTGAGCGTAACTGGACAATATATAGACTTCGTTTCATAAAAATCGGATCACGCAAAAAATAACATCGTAATTTCAATTTTTTTTATCTACGAGCGTCATGTCTATCTGTATCTTTGAACACGTATATCTCCAAAACTACTTGACGAAGTTTCACGGAGTTTTCACACATAACTTGAGCATATCGTGCGGTTACATAAAGGCTCCAATAACAAAAATCGGTTCAGAGAAAATAAAAGTACCATTTTTAGTCAGTTGTTTAAAAGCCAGTGTGTATGTCGATTTGTTGAGGGTAATCTCCAAAAGTACTACACGATCTTTCATGGGTTTCCACAGGTAAATTGATATTAGTTTGGAGAGTAACATAGGCTTAGTTTCATCAAAATCTGATCAAAGGAAGGAAAGATATTTGAAATTTTATGTGTATGCTATGCTTATAAGTATGGTGTGAAACAGCATATCTCCAAGAGTACTACATGAACATTCATGGGGTTTCATAGGTGAACTGAGAGTGCCTTGGGGCAACATATAAGTTTCATTTCAACGAAATCGGATCAGGGGAAGAAAAGATATCGTAATTTGTATCCTATGCATCAAATGCAGCGTGGTATAGCAAAGACCCGTTAGAGGCGCTGTTACGGACATAGTGTACCAAATAACTAATAAATGGCGATGCTGCGTTCTTTATTCTCATAACTAAAAGTGTAATACGTTGAAACAAGGGCTATGATTTTCCTTACGGCAACGGTGTAGTGAACTGATGTTGGTAATGGCCGTTTTTGAAAAATCAGTGGAATAATTCTTACCGTTGACAAAGAAATAAATAATTAACGTTGTTCCGAACAGTAAATTAATGATGCCTCTAAAGCGAATATTTCGTTGCCAACGTTAACATACTAAACAGCTGCATTGCAAGTAAAATTTAACGCAGGTACATCAAAAAAATATATACCTTTTATTAGCTGTATCCCACATGACGTGCAATGCCATAGAAAGAAAAAAAAGTGCTTCTTTCTGTGGGTATAATTGGAATTTAAAACATAACGACATTCCTTCCCGTCTATAAGTTTTCATTTACTAAGAATTCTTTGCAATAAAACAGGAATTTATGTAGTTTCCTTTCTGATTTCGGTGCGTACTTATTACATCTTTAGTCCATTCTGTTTAGGAATGCCTAGAAAACGGTGTAGTACAGTACAGAACAAATAGAGGCCCTGTTAGCTAGGTAGTGCACCAAAGAACTAATAGTTGGCACTGCGACATTTTTAAATATTTTTTATTTGTTTTTTTTTTTTTCCTTTTTTTTCTTCTTTTCGATTTTTATGCCATAGAACAGCAACGAACCACTAAAAGTGCTGTTGGTTTTGTAGTGCTGCAAAGAAACAATACATGATCGTATTGTGCTTATTCCCTCAGTAACAGAAGTATTTTGAATTCAGAGTCGCAATCTTATCTCTGCAAATACAAAAAAAAAAAAAACGTTGAAAAGCGAGTTGCTGATTACAGTTTGTGTATTCACAGCTTAGCTACATCTTATGTTCCTTTGACAGGGGATATTTGATTTTAAAACATAATGACATTCCTTCGCGTCTATCAATGCAGTAATTTACATATGAATCGAGCATTGGATTATGTGCACCTTTTTAACATTAAGCTGAAATTACCAAGTGATATTGAAAGAAGTCCACTCTTTCCATACATTTATTTTCTCTTACGATTGTTTTGTATCGCATTGGCTGCAAAGAAGCCCCATCTTTTTTTCGCAGAGCAACCATGTAACATGAAATATTATCTAAATAAATGTGTCACCGAAGCAACAAGAAAGTTGAGAAATCGTCGGTAAAAGGGCCATTTACACATAGTCAGCTTTCTTGACCGAAAAAAAGGACCAAGATAAAGTCAGCGATTAGTAGATTTTTTCCCAGTAGCAGGTGATATTTCCACTTTAATGTTTAGGACAGAAAATCTGTTCTGCGCATCTGAGTGCTCACTCCACAGATATTTGTGCTCTGTGCCCGCCACTAGAGATAATATACACACGTGAGTGACATGCTCATCAGAAACCTCCCTGCTTTCATAATTGTTCTGTACAATATTGTGATTTAATTTGTAATTGCTTACCTTTGGGGAGGACTACATTAAGATAGAGAAAGAAGTCTTCTTTTGCAGAGACAATTGAACTTTGAGTTATAATCCGACTTCTGAATATATAGTTCTATTAGACAGGATCGATTTCAACTTCGTGCTTTACGAAGTAAAGGACGTGGCGACATGTTTTAGCTGGAAGAGTGGCCGATGCTGCTAACACACTCAAGTCAATTCACTGTAAATACTATATTTATTGTTCTATACAGACGATCAGCTGACGCCAGTCCTCCAACGATTACCCATACTTACTTTATCGCACATTGACATCACCATGAAGACTTATTTAAACAGACGTGAGTGAACTCTTTCAGTATTCAACGACTTTTGGATAATATGGAGCACTCCATACGGAATTACATTGTCCCCAGTGCAACACTGCAATATTCTAATACTTCAGCATACACTTTCTGTCAGAGGTAAAGAGTTTAGTATTACATCATAGAAACAATACATGGCTCTGTTATTATTACTATTTCTCATCTCAACGATAGAAGTGTTTTCAGAAATTTACCCCAAACAGACAATTACAAACTGCAGTCTTAATATTATGAACGCAACCAAAGATTGATTTACATCGTGCCGGAGTACAGACTTAAATTAATTTCACTTTTTGCACGAATAACTTTATGGACATTTTTTTCTAGGCAATTTTTCGTGGGAATTGCTGCAGGCAACAGATGCTGCCTATGTTTTACGGTGGCCTTCTGACTCGGAGATGCATGTGCGGGTGCAAGTTAGAATTCATTGAGTAATCACAAGTATACTCTGTTCCCTATTCCTGCTTAAGCTTTATGTTAAATTTAAATAACACGTGTTCTCTCTAAGGTTTACTAAAAATGCTCGTCGCCATTTATTAGTCTTTGGTATGCTGTTAATTAATTTAGTTCTAGCTGCAGTTTCACTTCTTTAACGAACGCTTTTGTTTTCTTTTAAGCTGGATAAATATTTTCAACACAGTACCATTATCAATAATTTTGATGCTATTGCTTGTTTAAAAAAATATTCAAATGTTTTGGAAGCTATGGTACCAAACTGCTGCAGCAGACGTACAAAACTACTTACACTAACTTATGCTGAAGACAACACACACACACACACACACACACACACACACACACACACACTCACACACACATGCCCGAGGGAGGACTCGAACCTCCGACGGGGAGCTGCTGCGCACTCCGCAGCAAGGCGCCTTATACCGCACGACCCTTCCCGCGCGACTGTTGCATGTTTTCTTAAGCGAACGGTTTCATTTACTTGACGTAATGTATGTCAAGGATTTAGTATTGAAACTTTTTTTTTATTTTTTATTTTCGTCTTTAATATCTGTTTTGATATTCTCTAAGTCGCGGTGGAGTAGCCGAGCGGTCTAAAGCATCTCGCTGCGGAGCGCGCGGTTGCTCGCCTTGGATGTTCGAGTTCTCCCTAGGGCATGGGTGTGTGTGTTTGTCCTTAGGTTAGTTTACCTAGGTTTAAGTAGTTTGTAAGCTACGGACTGATGACCACGCAGTTTGGTCCGATAGATTTACAAACATTTGAACATTTTGATATTCTCTAAGCTACTTACGGAAACAGTTCGTGATCAGTCACTCATTTACTGAACTGTTGGTGAGAAGTTAGAAATTATCGTACTTGGGATGATGCAAAGAATTAAAAAATTTGAGTACCTCACCATCAGCCGTCGGCTTGTTACGATTATGTCATAGACTGAGGGAATACATCACTGCCGCGGCGGAGCGCCCGGGAGCATTGAGGCGCTGTGCTACGATGCGCGAGGCCGTTCTCCGTCGGGGATTCGAATCCCCCCCTCGGGCATGGATGTTTGTTCCGTCTTTAGTATAAGCTAGTTCATAAGTAGTTTGTAAATTTTGGGACTGATGACCCCGTAGTTAAGTTCAAAATGTTCAAATGTTTGTAAACCTATCGGACCAAACTGCGTGGTTATCAGTCCGTAGCTTACAAACTACTTAAACTAAGGTAAACTAACCTACGGACAACAAACACACCCATGCCCCAGGAAGGACTCGAACCTCCGACGGCGAGTAACCGCGCGCTCCGCAGCGAGGCGCCTTAGACCGCTCGGCCAATAGTTAAGTCCCATAAGCTCTACAAACATTTGATTTGAAAACATCACTGGGTATTTAAGTTCGATACTCAAACATTTCAACCAATATATTGCTTCTTCCTACCCATGTTTAGCGAAAAGACAACGAGGATGAAATTAGAGCTCGTAGGAAGACATACCAGCATTTTTTTGTGTGTGCGTGTGTGTGAGTCATACGCGATTGGATTGGGAAAAGTAAGTGATAATGGTACGCAAAGTACCCAGCACCTCACATCGTCAGCTGGTTTGCGGACTTTGCTACGCAACAAAATTAGTAACAGTTCTCTTTACAAAATCCGTAATCGCCTCCCGTTGCAATGCACAATATTGGAATTTAACCGAAGGTTTCAAGAACGTTCTGCTGTAATTGTGCTTATGAATTCTCCTCTGACGTCAGTCTTAGGCCTGTTGAGCTTAACACAGTTTCTGATGCTAACTTCCAACATGCACCTACGGAGTCAGTTCAACAAACTTTCACTTGAGTGAGTAGCGATTCCTGGTCTAGCGCCTGCTTGCCGGCAAGCGCTTTCCACGTCGTGTAGAAGAAATTGCCAGCCTTCCAGGCGCTAGAGCAGCAAAAGTGTAAACGGTTGTCATAGCAGGTAATGAGGTACATAATGAACAAAGATGCACGTGCAGCACCGAGAGTGTTAGCAAATTGTGAGGAATTAGAGAAGCCATTTACCGTTTTATTGACGCACATGTCAATGTTCACCCATGGTCACGCCACAGGAGGGCGCTAAACAGGAGTGCTGAAATAGCATAACAGTTCAAATGATTGTAATTCTATAGAACCAAACTACTTTATCATCAGTCCCTAACTTTACAAACTACTTACACTAAGTTAAAGTAACCTAAGGAGAACACACAGATCCATACCTGAGGGAGGATTCGAACCTCTGAAGCTGGAGGGCCGCGCGATCCCTAATGTGGCGTTCCATACCGCTCAGTTACTCCCGCGCGGAAAAACAGCATAAATACCACTCACTACGTCGGGTTAGTTTCAGATTTTGCCAAATGTTTTTCAGCGATCACTCTGTTTACCACAGTTAAAAGTGTGGTCGATCTTCATTCTAAAAGATTCAGGCAATGCTCAAAGGAGGTGCTAGCCTGCGATGTTATACACTGGTAAAAACAATTAGGGGATCAGTTGAGAAGTCTACATTCTGAAATAATGTCATAGGCAGAATTAACTACAGTAGTTAGACGTCTTTCTGTCGGTCCCGCGGAATCGAGAAAACAACATAATGCAAGAGACGCAACTACATTCTACAATTGATGTACGAAGTCTTTGACGTTACCTTGCAATAAATTATTACAATTAATTGGTGAAATATGTGGTCTCTCAGATTCCAAAGACACCAACTGGATAGTGCACAGTTAGTGCCAGTATCTGTGACAAAAACGGATGCACTGTTTAACGTGTGACTAATGACAGTGTCTCCGGTATCAACACCGAACACAGACCAAATAAACCTTCACTAACGAAAAGGAATAGTGGGCGAAACCCCGAATTAACTGACAACGACGGACGACTATTAAGAAAGTCTGTGGCCACACAACATAAAACTACGACAAAACTCAACACTCACTTGAGTGCAACAAAATATGTATTGTGGGCATCTGCAGATGTAGACGTGATCCATAATGATGTAAACCGCAACGGCTGTATGTTTTTCTTTATTAACCAACTAATTTCGTGGCATTATAACCACATCATCAGGGTTATCTTGATACAAAGAAGAGCAAGTGCCAGTAACAATCGCGTTATGCTATTTTACATTTGGGTTATGGATAAGAAAACTGTAGGTGAAAGTACTCACAAGTTATTTCATATTTTTCTCTTTCAGTAGACTCGACGACCCAACTTTCTCTGGTCCTATTCCATAAAATGATAAATAAATCGGATTGCCTGAGTTGAAACGATGTGGAAATGGTCAATAAGAGATAATTAAGCGTACATACCGGTGGCGGGCTTTGCGCTAGGGCCGACCGTCGTCATCAATGTGGTGCTCGTGACAGAGCTGGTAGGTACGTCACAAGTGCGCATGCGCTAAAATCAAATTGAGCTTGACGCGGTTAGCGCTTTGAAACAAGTGTTGTAGCAGAGAAGGTTGGGCTACGTCTTTACAGATTGCAAACATTGTTCTTAACGATATAGTACATTTCATCACTATTTGACATCGTTACCAAACTGAAACTTGTCTTCAATAAATCTATATTTTATATGGCGACTTCTTGTTAACGATGTAAAACAGGGATGAAATGTAATATATCGTTAAGAACAATTTTTTGTAATCTGTAACCTTCGCTGCTATAACAGTTGTTTCAAAGCGCTAACCGCCTCGCGCTCAATTTGATTTTCGCGCATGCGCAGTCGTGACGTACCTACCAGCTCTGTCACGCGCACCACGTAGTTGACGACGGTCGGCCCCAGCGCAACGCCACCGTTACGTACACTTAATTTTCTCATATTCACCATTTCCACATTGTTTCAACTCAGGCAATCCGATTTATTTATCATTTTATGGAATAGGACCAGAGAAAGTTGGGTCGTCTAGTCCACTGAGAGAGAAAAATACGAAATAAGTTGTGAGTACTTTCACCTACAGTTTTCTTTTCTATAGTCCAAATGTAAAATAGCATAATGCAATTGCTACTGGCACTTGCTCTTCTTTGTGTACAGATAACCCAGATAACCCTGATGATGTGGTTATAATGCCACGAAACTAGTTGGTTAATAAAGTACACCATACAGCTGAAGCGGTTTGCATCATTATGACTCACTTGAGTAATTCTGTTCCGATAGAAACATTAGGACTGGAGGAAAGGCTGCAGTTGCTAAGCGCTTTACATCGGAAACCCCCTCAACGCTGTGAAGGCAGTGGTACCGAGATCATAAAACCTGGACGCTTGGCGAGTGGAAGCACGACGGTGTGTCAATAAATAAGTCTCAAACTGAGGCAGATACGCCAGTACTGCGCGCTGTGTAGGGGTGTTTCTCCACCACTGCGCCACATCTGTCTTGTGGGTTGCAGCAGTTAAGGGAACCAAATAAAGTTACAGCTCAAGAGCGGCATTTATAGGAAGCAAACACTGCTATAAAAATTCCAAGCTCCAGGCTTTTAAAGCCTTCTAGAACGATGGATCAAGTGTTTAGTTTTACAGGTGGGGTCAATTGAAAAGTAAAGCAAGTTTCAGGCTTATAAACGCAGCACCGGCGTGTCTACCTCAATTTGCGACTTACTTACTGACTCACCCTCGTGTTTGGTATGGTGTGAAGAATAATAGTTTACACTAATTCTTACAAACAACCAGGTTTATGCAATGAAACAACGAAAGAGATTTATTATATGCCGTACATGCTTCTTTCAGTCATAATTATTAAGTGATTCCGTCATGATTCCATCCATATCGTGGTATTCAACATTTTCTATCAGTAGCCTCAATCTAAGTCTACATCTACACCTACATGAGTACTTTATCGCACTGAAGTGCACGGCACAGGGTTCATCGAGCAACTTTTATGATGAAAATTCCTGGCAAATTAAAATTGTGTGCCGGAAGCGGGACTCGAACCTGGGACCTTTGCCTTTAGCGGGCAAGCGCTCTACCGACTGAGCTATCCCGACACGACTCACGATGCTGCCTCACAACCCTAGTTCCGCCAGTACCTCGCCTCCTACTTTCCAAACTTCACAGAGGCTCTCCTGCGAAACATGCAAGACTAGCACTCCTGGAAGAAAGGATATGGAGGTGATATGGCTTAGCCACAGCCTAAGGGATGTTTCCAGAATGAAACTTTCACTCTGCAGCGGAGTGTTCGCTTTTATGAAACTTCCTGGCATATTAAAATTGTGTGCCGGAACCGGAACTCGAACCTGTGACCTTTGCCTTTTGCGGGCAAGCGCACTATATCAGCGCATACTCCGCTGCAGAGTGAAAAGTTTCATTCTGGAAACATCCCTTAGGCTGTGGCTAAGCCATGTCTCCACCATATCCTTTCTTTCAGGAGTGCTATACTTGCGTGTTTCGCATGAGAACTTCTGTGAAGTTTGGAAAGTAGGAGGCGAGGTACTAGCGGAAGTAGAGTTGTGAGGCGGGATCGTGAGTCGTGTCGGGATAGCTCAGTCGGTAGAGCGCTTGCCCGCTAAAGGCAAAGGTCCCAGTTTCGAGTCCCGGTTCCAGCACACACTTTTAATCTCCCAGGAACTTTCATATCAGCGAACACTCAGTTGCAGGGTGAAAAGTTCCACCTAATGTGGATCCCACAATGTGCAGCAAGACTCCAAAATTGGACGCGAAAGTGTAGTACAGACAGTTTGTTTAGTAGAACTGTTGCATCTGCCAATGAAATGTAGTCTCTGGATCGCCTTCCCTACAATATTTTCTGTGAGATCTTTCCAGTTTAAGTTGTTCGTAATTGTTACTCCTAGGTATTTAGTGGAATTGACGGCCTGTAAGTTTGACTGATTTATCGTGTAACTGAAGCTTAACGGATTTCTTTTAGTGGTCATGTGGATGATCTCACACTTATTATTATTGTCAAATGCCAATTTTTGCAACATGTAGATTCTTATCTAGATCAACAGTCGGATAATTGTGAATGAAAGTCTCACCGTCCTGCGTATCAAACTGCTTACGATGACTAACATGCTGCTGGCAACAAGTGCTATATTCCAAAATCTTAATGCACCAGACAGCGAAAATGTTTCACGTGTGATTTTTACAGCAATAGAAAATTATCAAACATCTGCCTTGGACAGCAAAATCGACATGACTCAACATAACTGATACTTTGGACCCAATAACGATAAACTAATTGGAGAATGGTTCTGGTACAAGAATCGATAACATTCTGTTGAAAACTAAAAACAAAGTTTAGGAATCTACTCTTGCAAGAGTTACAGCTGCTCTAAAAGCAAATGATGGGTCAACTCCTTAGTAATCAATAAATATTAACTCTATGTTAGGTGTTCATATTCTTTTCTTTCGTCCTCTGTATACACCTGCATCTGTCAACAAGATTTTAAAATTCGCTGGTCAAAATAATTGTGCTTCATTAACCATATATATTTATTAATAAAGTATGAGTGTGGTGCACCTGCTCCCAAACTGGCTCCCTACAGCTTCAGAAACATTTGATGAAAACATCTCATTGCTTCGTCAGCAGAGAGTAGTTCTGTTGAAGGTCGAGCGTTGCCACGACAATGAGCAGACTGATAGACGATTTTTGATCCTTGCTCTTCTTGATAAAAACCACCCTTTAATCACCATAAATATACATAATTTGTATTAAGACTTCCAAAAGATAAGGAGAATATCGCTGTTGATGGTAGAAACGTCATTGTCCAAATATTATGAACTTGCTTTACGTGAGTCTGAATGTTCAAATGTTTGTTACACTTAAGAGACTTAACTGCGGGGTCATCAGTCCCTAAACTTACAAACTACGTATGAACTAACTTATACTAAAGCCGACAAAAACATCCATGCCCGAGGGGGGATTCGAACGCCCGACGGGAAACGGCCTCGCGCATCGTAGCACAGCCACTCAATGGGCTCGGCGGTTGGCCACGGCTACTTGAGTCTTCATGGCGTATTGCGGGTTTGTCAGTTACATAAAGTCTGTTAACCAAATGATGAGAGGCACACTTTGTTGGCCCCACAGTATGTTTCGCTACCGACACTATTCCTCCTAGCTTGTTGTCGTGAGCCGGCCGTTGCTGAGGGGACTGAGGGGCTCCAGTCACGGTCTGCACGGCCACTACGGTCGGGGGTTCGAATTCCCCCCTCGGGCATGGATGTTTGTGCCGTCCTTAGTATTAGTTAGTTCATAAGTAGTTTTTAAGTCTAGGGACTGATGACCCCGTAGTTAAGTCCCATAAGTTCTACAACATCTTGCATAAAACTCCCAGAGATAGGAAATTAAACATTTTAGAAACGATCTAGATACAGTTGACGGGACCCTCTGAGCCAAATATTCACCGAACAACCAAGAATGAACCAACGACCGCAAAGCATAGATCTACGTAAGAGGGGGGGGGGGAGAAAAAAGGTAGCAAAGTTGTATAGTGCCGCACTATTCATCGAACGTTATAGGGTTCGATTCCCGCCAGGTCCTATTATTTTTATCTGTCACCTTCTACTTGTTTCGCCTCAGGCATTGTTGCAGATGTGGATTACATCGAATAGCATTGTAGTTCGGAACCTACGTTAAACTGTTGGTTCCCTTTAACTGGCAGGGTAAGTCAGTTCGAAGGTCTGAGGAAGGCAATGTCATACCACCTCCAAACAGGAGCATGCCTAGTGAAACACTGCTGTGTTCACACACATCTTGGGATTGTTGTCTGCCTTTTTCAAACATCTGAAACACGAAAAGGAATAATGTGTTCAACGATTGACTGATGAAAGCAGATAATTACTTTAGGGTATTTGATGACGTACAATAAAATCAGGAATTTCCTTTCCACGCAATAAGTACTAAAGCCGACCTTCAATGGCAGCTAAGAGAAATATATTAGAGAGCCTGTATAGGAGGAGAGTGGTCAAGCGGCCGGTGGCCGCCATGTTTTTACCAGACTGCGCGAGGGGCGTGCACTCACATAGCGGCTCAGGCAGAAAGACAGCCACTTAACGACTGAAATAAGCCATCACTTCCACCCATGTCACCAAAGCACGTCTTCTAGCTTACTAATCAGTGAGTAGTTAAAGAAATGCCATTCATCTATGTTAATGCAGGCCTAATAAATTTGTAACAGTTTCTATGACTGTCGAATGTTAATACCATTTTTTATTATGTTCTGGTGATTTCGACAGTTGGCAGTTGATTAATAAGAGAGCGAGATAGTCCGTTTTATGTATCTCAAAGAAAATAATACTATTTCGGGATTATCTGTCTGAATATCCATCGCCGAAATTAGCACAATATTATCGCTTTCCGCCCCGAATAATGCATTTTAAGTGTGCTGTTGATCTTATAACATTTCCCTACACTGCGAAATACCAAAAAGTCATTCTGTAGATACTTTTAGGGACAGAATATCACAGAAAACCGCAAAAATACCGATATATCTCTGGTGAAACAACAGAAACAGATTCAAAACAGGAAACTGAATATCTACAATAGTCCCGCCTCCCCCCCTCTCTCTCTCTCACGTCACATCCCGTAACCAATTAAAGGACTTTGAATAGCCAATAACACACAGCCAAAGTGGAGGTGCACCTTGTAGCACGACATATCATACAGGCGTATATTGATTTTGCCAATAGTGTATACCATAATAAGGTACCTATTTTTTCGCTTATAGTCACAGACGCGTAAATATTCTTTCATAAAGCTTGAAGTTATAGCAGCATGGTGCAAAGGAAGTATTAGATATTATTCCGGAATGCATTTGTATAGTCCGACATTAATTCTCTCATTACCATGTTGTATGCGTCGCGGTTTTGTTCTTCTATTATCTGAAGCCACCGTCTCATCTAGCACCTATTTTGGCCCACTTTAGGTTACGGTAGTAACACTAAAAGTGGGCCCTTGCGATCGTCTTTTGACAGTTCGAAATTTAAATGAAAATATCGGCTTAACTATTCACGAAAAGTGAATAACGGAATTTGTAGAGAAGAAAATTCTCTACATCTTTGCTTTCTTATGTTTTTTTTTCATATCTCGTAGCGTTTCAGAGATATTTGCAAAAATTACAGCGTTATTGGGATGTCTGTCTGTCCGTAACGTGTTCCCTGTTTTAAGACGAACCGTTCAACCAATCAGCACCAAATTTTACAGACATAGGCTAATTGTTGGTTACCAGAAACCAGAACCTTGCTTTTTCAAATATTTCGGACAAGAAATACGTTAGTAATAAAAAAACAAGCCGTTTGTAATTTAATTTTAATTGCAAATAATCCGTTCACCTGACACGAAAACTGAATAACCTATTTTGTAGAGGAGGAAATTCTCCACTACTTTGTTCACTTATGGTTTTTTTTTTTTTTTTTTTTTTTTTTTTTTTTTTTTTTTTTTTCATATCTCATATCGTCTGAGGGATATTTGCAAAAATAATGGAGATTTGACACCCTCCATTGAATTAACGAAAACCAGTCGTTCACGCGGCATTCCTCGCCCAGAACTCTCTCTGGCATACCCCATCTTGCGTTGCGTATATGGTGATTTTCTTATTGTAACTTACACACTGTTATTTCGAAGCAATGGCGCACTGACGAATTAACAAAAACACATCGTTGTTCGTATGATAAATCATAATCTAATCTCTACAAATGCCATATTAGCATCAGTTACCGTCTCTAATGGCCAAGCTGTCGACGGGACGTTAAACCCTAAGCATCCATCCAGCATCAGTTATCACCGGCCATCAATAGTATAAGATTAAAGGGCACTGCGTTTGATTGGTAGTCGTAGCGTAGTGAGCAACTTGTTGGACTCTGACGCTGAAGGTCAGTGGTTGGAAACCCGTCACTATACAATATTTTTTTTCCTATACGTGTTTGAATCACTCTTATTAATTAATATTTTTATTATTTAGATTATTATTTTTGTCCTTAATGTTTGCAAAAAGTTATAAAACTACAAATCTAAAATGGGCCGTAAAAAACGTCAGTGCGATTTGTTTTCTTCGGCGTTGTATCCGCATTCTAGCAATGAAAGCTAATGCAAACGCAGCCGTGGCTACGGATATGTTTACCGGTATTGAACACGTTTCCATAAAATGTTCCACTGGTGCACAACCTCGCAAAACAACAACTAGACTCGAAACACGTTCGCTAATAGTGTTTACGCTCTGTTTACGTTTATCGTATAAACACGCTGCCGCAAGATCTTGGATGAGTTAATGGTTCGGGACTAAAGTAAGCTAGGAGCGCTTTAGTAGACTATTGACTCATCTTGTCCACTTTATATACGTAAGGTGTTAAACATAAGGAGAGGCATTGAATTAAAATTAACACTGTGGCCGGGATTCGAACCCAGGACCTCCTACTTACTGGGGGTAGGTGCTTTAGACAACTTTTTTTTTTTTTTTTTTTTTTTTTTTTTTTTTTTTTTTTACATACGCGCTTCACTAACTGCCTCTCTGTCTTTTTTATGTACTTCTTGTTCGTGATTTTTTTATTCATTATTTATTTATCTATATTTTTATTATTATTATTTTTATGTTTTTAGCGTAAGTTTCCTCCAAAACACAGAAAATATACTGCTTGTTTGGTTCAGTGTAATAGGATACAAAAAAATAAATAAAATAAAAATAAAAAATAAAAAAATAGAAAAAAATCTCCATCTGTGTGTAGGTGAGACTATATTTTTCGTCTCAAAACTGAATAATTTTTACTTCTGTTAAATGGAAAATTGGATAATTAAATAGATATTATCCAGACCACTCAGCTAACACAGCATTGTAGCCAATACAACTACATGGACTGTCTGAAAGTATGTCTCCCTCCACACTATATACTTTAATTCTGCCTGATGTTCCCTGTGTAATGCTTTGGTGCTATTCCAATGTAGGAGAGCCCTGGCAATTTGATACGCATTTCACAAGGAAAAAAGGGGCAGAATTAAAGTATATGATGTGGAGGGAGACGTGCTTTTAGACAGTCCGTGTAGTTTCTTTGGCTGCAACACGGTGTTAGCTGATTGCTCTAAAGCATATACCTAGTAAGTTGGAAATTCCGGCCCCTGCATAAATTTTAATTCAATGCCTCTCCTTTTGTTTAATACATTTGGCATAATGAGACAATGTTGTCTCAAGGGATTGTATTATTACTTTGGCTCGTCGTTTAAAACGGGCTTTAATCGCGGCCGCCGCTCGCGGCCACGAGTCGGCTCGGGAGCAGGAGCCGGCGCGAGTTGGGCAATCGGGCCGCTGGTCTCTGGGGACGCTGCATTCCGCCCGTTTTTCCGAATCGGCCGGAATGCCCGTCTCCAGGCCGCGGCCGCCCGTGCCGCCATGTTTTGGTCCCCCCCCCCCCCCCCCCCTGGAAGGTCGTCCCGTGGGAAAGTCCTTTGAGCGGCAGACCACCGCGGCGCGGCGACCTCACCTGTGGCGGCTCTATTCCTCTCCCCTCCTAGCTTGCTCCAGTCGGCTACTCCTCGGGCGCTCCCCGCCGCTTGCCACATCCAGCCGCAATATTTATTTCGCTCTCTCTCTCTCTCTCTCTCTATCTTTCTCGCTCGTAACAAAGCAGGCCCCAGCGAGAACTAACCCGCTCACGCCACGAGGTACAGCCATGTCCAAAGTACCGCCCGTCGTTACCTCCAAGTAGTCTTGTGTAGTTCGCAAACCAACTAGTTCGGAAGAGCGCTCACACACGCGAACTAGTTCGCAGATCCCTCGCCTCTTAGTTCGTCCGCTCCTTTTCCGAAGACTGACAACAGCGAGAGGACGCGAGAGCGCGCAGAATCGCGCGATTCCCTTCTGCCAGTTACCTTCATTTCGAGCTGAGATGCAGCTCAGCTGTAGTTTCATAGTTCACTGACACAAGAAATCTATTTTAAAAATAAAGAACTACGAGTACTCTGTATGCAAAGTAGTTCAATACCATTGTATCACCCATTCGTGTAAATAACTGGTTTATTTGCCTAAGTATTTGATGTCATATTGCCCAAAAATACGGGTAACAGCACACGCTTTGGCAACGCTGATTCATTATGTAAAAAAGCTGTCATAAAAAAGAGCTCTTTTAATAGCGGTAGCAAAAGCCAAAAATAGCGGACGAACTAGGAGCGGACGAACTAGGAGCAGCGGAAGAACTAGGAGCAGCGGACGATTATGCCAAACATATCTCGCTTCATAGTTCGTTGGATTCTTTTCCGAAGACCGACGGGCAATAGCGAGAGAGCGTGTAGTAGAATTAAAAATCAGGTGTTTGCCTTTTGCTGATTTCGAGCTGAGTGTCTGCCTGCTAGTTTACATAGTTCAGTGCTACAAAATTTCTGTTTTGGTGTGTTCTGCACTCTGCAATATCTGACTAATAAATTCCATATTGCCAAAATATAGAGATAACTCTAAACTTAAACGCGAGAAATTATCCACAAACTGTTTCTTATGGTTTGCGTGACATCGTTAGTGACTCAAGCAGCAAGCAGCTAGGTGGGGGAACTTCCCCTCCACCTGCATGCGAAGACCACGCCGCTCAGCCATCACTGGGAGCGGACGCACTAAAAGAACGAACTAGTTCGGCAGAGCCACGAACTAAAGTGAGCGCTCCCGATCGCGAACTATTATGCGCAAGTCTACCTCCAAGGGCAAGTACTGAAGGCACGGACATATAGAAGGGAGGGGCCCAGGGGTTCTTGACACATCACTTAGCTTACATTAAAAAATGGTAAATTAAAACGATACCGTGTGCGACAAAATTGACGTTATGAAACATGCTTGGATTCCATTGCAACAATCTATGTAGTTATGATTAAACAAACAATAGCTGTGCACTCACTGTGCCATCACTGGGAGCGGACGAACTAAAAGAACGAACTAGTTCGGCAGAGCCGCGAACTAAAGTGAGCGCTCCCGATCGCGAACTATTATGCGCAAGTCTACCTCCAAGGGCAAGTACTCAAGGCATGGACATATAGAAGGGAGGGGCCCAGGGGTTCTTGACACATCACTTAGCTTACATTAAAAAATGGTAAATTAAAACGATGCTAGAATATTTACCAATGCATGCCTTAATATATATATATATTAATATATGTTTAATATATGTTTAATATATGTTTATATATATGTTTAATATATGTTTAATATATGTTTAATATTATTTCTGACACGAAACCGCTTTGCTGTAGGACAAGTAATTACTAACAATAGTCAATAAATAAACGCATTTTATAAAGATAAATTTGCAGTCCCTAGAGAGAGCGGAGAGTTGTTGAATCAGAGAGAGTGTTGCTAGCCATTAAAAGTCGTAAAGCCAAACGGCCAAGCTTACCTCACTGTAAACTGAGTGATAAGTGTCACGGATGCTTCCACTCGCCCATCATTGTAACAGTCGCTGACGATCCTCAAAGTTACACTTTACTAATACGGCGGAATCTTAGCCCTTACGGGCGGCACTGTGTCTCGGACTCTCAGGTTGGGCACCTGTTTGGAGCGCGGCGGGACAAAGCTGGTATGCTTCTGCCACGGCGTGGCTTCCGCTTGCTTTTAAATTTAATGGCTACAGGAAATTTTTCATTTTGAGCAATTTTTACATTAACCAAACGGGTAATGTAGAAATTACTCTGACCCTTCCATTCGATTGTCCTCTAAGTAAGCAGTCGTTCTGTGATGCTGCTTGGTTGGTAACAATTAATCAAAATGTTCAAATGTTTGTATAGCTTATGGGACTTAACTACAGGGTCATCAGTCCCTAAACTTACAAACTACTTATGAACTACTTACGTACTAGGACGGAACAAATATCCATGCCCGAGGGGGGATTCGAACTGCCGACCGTAGTGGCCGTGCAGACCGTGACTGGAGCGCCTCAGTCCCCTCGGCCACCGCGGCCGGCTGACAATTAATAAAACGTCCTAAGTTAATTGATTTAATTTTGCTACTTTCTAATTAAGGATCCGTCCGGTCTGTTGTTGGTATCCAAGAATTCGTAATTTTACTGGCAACTCGAATCTGTGGTTGCTCTGTTTCTTGTTTATCGTTGCGGCCGCGCCTTGTGTGCCCTCAAAAGTCTGTGCGTTACAAGGCTGAATAGGCCGCAGCCTGGGGTGCCCAATTTTTAAAGGGGGGGGGGGGAGGGGAAAGTTAAGGCTGTAATTTGTAGGGCCGGACAAAATTCTAATTTCACAGGGCGAACTTTTGTGTTTTTATAGAATTATTTGTTTCCATATGTGTAACATATATTATCTGTCTTCTTGGAAGCCAACCGCCATATAGGTGATAAAAAAGGGGTTCAGAAAATGGTATATCAGGGCGTGCTAGAAAACTTCTTGAAATAATAAAGAAATTGTCGACACAAGATATATTTCCACATGTTGTGATTATTTTTGGACTTCATTTCACTACGTCTGTGAGTAATGCACGGGGCGAACAGTGTATCTGTCCACTGCTGCGCGTAAATAATTATCGAGGATTAAGTCTTAAACAAGACACAATGAATGCATTATGTCTGTTATCCATAGAAAACGACGTTTCGGAAACTTCAGAGTTTGAAGACATTGTTACGTAGTTTGCCGAGGCTAAAGCGAGTAAAGGACATTCCGTATGACAACTCATCTTGTACAGGTACACCTAAATCAAATTTTCAATTTAATTTTTTTTCTTTATTGTTTATAAAACTCGAATACAGATATTCTGTTATATCTACCTTATATTTTCAATTTGTCGAACCACAAACGTTTGATGTCATAATAATAATAATAATAAGTAAAAAAAAAAAAAAAAAAAAAAAAAAAAAAACAGTAAACACTCATGTATACATGTAAAATACATTACAAATGTTTGGTCGACCTTTTGATATATATATATATATATATATATATATATATATATATATATATATATATATATATTGTCATGTATTTCATATATAACACAGACGTTTCTATCGTGGTATGTCATTACTTGGACGTTATTTTGTTGATAGTTAACACTGCCAGATCAATAATGCTAGCATATTCTTCGCCACAGCAGCAAATACAAGACAATTCACTGCTGGAAGAAAATAAAAGGAACCACATGCTCACTCGCTCAGCCACGTACAGACGACATCGCAACACAACCTCCAAGATGACAGATTAGTGCCTCAGAAGTGGCTACACGCCGTACCAAGTGGCAAAATGTCGTACTAGAACATGTTTCCAGAATGAAATTTCCACTCTGCAGCGGAGTGTGTGTTGATATGAAACATCCTGGGAGATTAAAATTGTGTGCCGGAACCGGGGCTCGAACCTGGGATTTTTTTTTTTTTTTTTTTTTTTTTTTTTTTTTTTTTTTTTTTTTTTTTTTTTTTTTTGGTTCTATGGGTAGTTCTTGGTCCTTGCGGACGCTGATAGCGTTTGTTCGTTTTTGGTTCTACGTGGTCTTTGGCTCAGCTTTTTTATTACAGAGAACACTCAGCCCTCTGACCGGGCGCGCTGAGCCACGGCGCCCGGCACCGACTGTGATATCCCGACACGACTCACGATGCAGCCTCACGACAGTACCTCGCCTCCTACTTTTCAAACTTCACAGAAGCTCTCCTGCGAACCATGCAAGACTAGCACTCCTGGAAGAAAGGAAATGGCATTTTTAATGAGCATAACTCGCTCGGACTCTTGACTGTAATGTAAAACACTCGTTAAGCAAAAAAGAAAAAAAAAAGGTTTTCTGTCGGAATCGTGTAAATACTGGATATGTGTTTCATTCCGAAAAATACAAAAAACTTCGTCTAACAATTTGAAAGGAAGCTGTATCCTTTGAGATAACATAGTTGTCACAGTTCGTGGGGATGGAAGGCGGAGTGGGACGTTCAAATGTCTGTAAATCTATCGGACCAAACTGCGTGGTTATCAGTCCGTAGCTTACATACTACTTCAACCTAGGTAAACTAACCTAAGGACAGTCTCTCTCTCTCTCTCTCTCTCTCTCTCTCTCTCTCTCTCTCTCTCTCTCTCTCTCTCTCTCACACACACACACACACACACCAATGCCCCAGGGAGGACTCGAAACTCCGACGACGAGCAACCGCGCGCTCCGCAGCGAGACGCCTTACACCGCTCGGCTAGTCCACCGCGGCGAGTGGGATGTTCCATAATAGTTTTATTTGGAAGGGGATCACCAGAATATTTTTATTTGTAAGGGGGTCGCATATTCTAAAAAACTGAAATACACTGTTCCAGGACATGTACGCAGGGTTCATCCGTTCACAGACTAGTTTACATCTACATGGACTACTCTGCAAATCACATTTAAGTGCCTGGCAGAGGGTTCATCGAACCACCATTATACTATTTATCTCACATTCCATTCTCGAATAGCGCGCGGGAAGAAATAACACCTGAATCTCTCCGTTCGAGCTCTGATTTCTCGTATTTTATTCTGATGATCATTTCCACCTATCTAAGTGGGAGTCAACAATATATTTTCGCATTGGGTGGAGAATGTTGACGATTGGAGTTTCGTAAGTAGCCCACGCCGCAGCGATAAGCGCCGTTGTTGTAACGATTCCCATCCCAGATCCTGTATCATTTCCGTTACGCTGTCTCCCCTTTATCGTGACGATACGAAACGAGCTGCCCTTCTTTGGACTCTTTCGAAGTCCTCCGTCATACCCACCTGATAAGGATACCACACTGGGCAGCAATACTCCAAAACTGGACGGACAAGCGTAGTGTATCCAGTTTCTTCAGTAGTTCTGTTGCATCTTTTAAGCGTTCTGCCAGTAAAAACGCACTCTCTGGTTCGCCTTTCCACACGACATTATCTACGACTTCTTTCCAATTTCAGTCTGAAGTAATAGTAATTCCTAGGTATTTTGTGGAGTTTACGGTCTTCACTTTTGATAGATTTATCTTGTAAACAAAGTTAAACGGATTTCTTTTCGTACTCATGTGGACGACTTCACACTTCTCATTATTTAGAGTCAATTGCCAACATTTACACCATAGTGATATCTTATTCAGATCGTTCTGCAGTTGGTTTTGATCTTCAGATGATTTTATTAGACGGTAGATTACGGCGTCATCTGCAAACAACCTAAGAGAGCTACTTAGGTTTTCCCCTAAATCGTTTATGTAAATAAGGTACAGCAAAGGACCAATAACACTACCCTGTGGAACGCCCGATATCACCTCTGTTTTAGTCGATGCCTTACCATCGATTGCTACGAGCTGTGTCCTCTGACTTGAAATCTCCTATCCAAACGCAAATTTGGGGCGATATACCATAACCACACAATATGATTAAAAGCCGTTTGTGAGGTAAGGTGCCGGCCGCGGTGGCCGAGTGGACTGAGGCGCTCCAGTCACGGTCTTCACGGCCACTACGGTCGGGGGTTCGAATCCCCCCTCGGGCATGGATATTTTTGCCGTCCTAGTTCGTAAGTAGTTCATAAGTAGTTTGTAGGTTTAGGGACTGATGACCCCGTAGTTAAGTCCCGTAGGTACTACAATTATTTGAACTTTTTTTTTTGAGGTAAGTTGTCAATAGTCTTCAGGAAATCAAAAAATACGGAATCGATTTGCGAACCCTTGTCGATAGCACTCATCACTTCGTGTGAATAAAGAGGTAGTTGTGTTTCTAAAACCGTGTTGACCTTGGGTCAATAGATCGTTCTGTTGGAAATAATTCATAATATTTGAATACAGGATATGTTCCAAAACCCTCTTGCAAATTGACGCCAATGAAATAGGCCTTTAGTTTAGTGAGATCACAATTTGGGAGGAGAATAAAGTGACTGATGTTCATAGTTCACCTACGTTAATGTTACCTGAGTATTCGGCGAACTTCATCGTCAGAGGTAGTACGTCGCGAGTGCCCTGGAGGCTTCCAGCAGCAGGCAGCTCTTTGGCTGCAGCCCTCACACACACAGAGGGCGCTGTGTGCTGTGGCGCTCTCGCCACAGGCCATTTTAGGCCGCAGCCGGCGCTTCCCCGGCCTCTAATGTAAATTTTAACGAGCAGCACACGCGGCGGACACGCGGTGCCGGCAGAATTCGGCGAATTATTCATCCCGCCCTTTGATGTCGCAGAAACAGAAAAATTATGTAAGTAGCGGTCTGGCCGCTGGGGTGAATAATACACGCCGCTAATGGCGGCGTCTCAAAGCGAGCAGACGGCCGGGCGGCCCGGCCCGAGACCGCGCAGCTCTTCCACCTGCCAGGTGCCTGGCTGAAAATCCATCTCGACACTGTCCAGCCGAGAGCAACACGTATCAGCAATTACAACAGCGAATGTACCCAACACACTCAGTGGAACGATACTTTGAATTACCACAAACACACACACACACACACACACACACACACACAAGGAAACATTCCTCGCATACAAAGAATGAAAATATGTTATGTGGTCATGTGACCGGAAACGCTGAATTTCCATGTTAGAGCTCCTTTTATTACTTCTCTTCAGATCACATTAATCATGGAATGGAAACACACAGCCACAGAACGTACAATCGTGACTTCAAACACTTTGCTGCAGGAAATGTTCGAAATGTCTTCCGTTAGCGGTTAGCGAGGATACATGCATCCACCCTCCGTCGCATGGAAACCCTGATGCACTGATGCAACCCTGGAGAATGGCGTATTGTATCACAGCCGTCTACAATACGAGTACGAAGAGTCTCTACATTTGGTAGCGGGGTTGCGTAGACAAGAGCCTTCAAATGCCCCCATAAATGAAAGTCAAGAGGGTTGAGGTCAGAAGAGCGTGGAGGCCATGGAATTGGTTCGCCTCTACCACGTCGACTGAAATGTGCAGGAGCTGCATCGTGCATGAACCACATGTTGTCGTACTAGTCAAGACACATTTTCTAGCAGCACAGGTAGAGTATCCCTTATGAAATCATGATAACGTGCTCCAGTGACCGTAGGTGGAAGAACACGAGGCCCAATCAAGACATCACTAACAATTCCTGCCCAAACGTTCACAGAAAATCTATGTTGATGACGTGATTGCACAATTGCGCATTTGTAAACATTGGTCGGCCTCGGAGGCCGAGGGGACTGAGGCATTCCAGTCACGGTCTGTACGGCCACTACGGTCGGGCGTTCGAATCCCCCCTCGGGCATCGATATTTGTGCCGTCCTTATAAGTAGTTAGTTCATAAGTAGTTCGTACGTTTAGGGACTGATGACCCCGTAGTTAAGTCCCATAAGCTATACAAACATTTCAAACATTTTGTAAACATTGCACTCACTGCAAAACCACGTTCGTGATGAACACTAACCACTTGATGCTACGTACTGATGTGCTTGATGCTAGTACTGTAGAGCAATGAGTCGCATGTCAACACGAACACTGAAGTCAACATTACCTTCGTTCAATTGTGCCAACTGGCGGTGAATCGAGGAACTACACTTACATACTAACGAAACAATTGCGTATTTTGACAATTGTCTGCACGAATTATTTCAATTTACATTTAAAGAGAAATACCAAAATGAGCTCTAACGTGGTAATTAAGCGTTTCCGGACACATGTCCAAATAAAATATTTTATTTCTTTATGTATGAGGAATGTTCCCTGACAGTTTGGTTGTACATTTTTGTAACACCCAGTATATATATGCGGGCCGGTTTTCTAAGTAAGTTCCTTTTTGTTTTGTTGTAAACAGTAGTAGTTAGCGCACATACCGTAACGAGCGTGTGCGTCCTGTAGCTGCATGCCTCGGGAACAACTGTGCTCAGTTTCACCTCTCTAGCTAACCTGTACGGTTCTGTTTTGTGCTTTCAAAATGTTAAGGACAACTCGCCCTCCGCGTGTGAGGTTCGCTCAGTGATACGGTTTTCTGTCACCAATGAACCTGTCTGCTGCAGAAATTCATCCACAGACTTGGGAAGTGTACGGTGATACTGTTATGAGTAAAGGCAAAGTGCTCAAGTGGGTACCAGAATTCAACAATGACTGTGACAACGTCCATGATGAGAACCGCCCCGATCGCCCATCTTCGACTATAGACGATTTGGAGGTTTCAGCTGAAGCGAGGATTCGTGAAAACAGGAGCTTCACAATAACAGGTCTCTCAAACGAATTTCCTGACGTGTCGAGATCAGTATTTTACAAAACGGAAGTCAACTCTTGATTATCGGAACAGGCGTCAAGTTGTATGAAGAAGGTATTTTAAAATTGGTTGAGAAGCATGATGAGTATTTGAACAAACTTTACAATTATGTCGAAAAATGAAGGGAGAAGCGGGAACAGGCTTATGACAGTTTCAGACAGCTTTTAATCTGAAACATAAATTTGACCTGTTGCCTAAGTCAGAAGTGGATGAGCCTCACATAGCTGAAGCTGTAGAAAGGACACAACAAACTTTCAAGAAGGATTTGATAAATGTAGGGAAAACTGTGAAAATAAAGAAAGTCTTGTTGCCAGGTAGCTCCCATGGTAGAGGTGTTGGCCAACTACTGCAGGAAGAGTTAGGATCAGAGTACCAAGCCACAAACCTTTTCAAAACAAATGCGAGTCTGGTTTATGTAACAGAGTATATAGGTTCTTTATATAAAGATTTCATAATGGAGGATACAGTGGTTATAGTGGGTGGTCCAGTAAACAGCATTGACAGAAACTGTGAAGAATCTAGAGTGTGAGTTGGTGACGATATCATCGGAAACGAAGCATACTAGTATGGGGTTTGTATCTGTCTTGAGTCGCCATGATCGGCCTCATTTGAATTCTGTCAGGAGAGTAAACTTGGAACGGCTACTCATGTCAGATATGGGGTCCCATATTGATTTGATTGCTGTGGATGATATCTGTAGAAACAGATAAACGGAAGATAGATTTTAGCAAACAATGTTTAACAGAAAGTACTCAGAAACTGCCAGTAAATCTTAGACCGTTAGCATGCAATATCAGTTATCTTTATTACATCAAAATATTCTAGGGCTAAGAAATAAACTTGATGAACTACTCATTTGCATGATTGAAATGGATGAAATAGATTCCTCTAACCCAATTGACGTAATTTGCCTCTGTGAACATCATGTGGCCACTGGTATAGATATGTTAAACATTCCATTATTTAATTTAGCTTCACACTTCTGTAGAGTAGATATGGAGGGAGAAGGAGTTGCCACATTTATTAAAAACTGCTATAAATTCAAGAATATTGATATAAATAAATTCTCTCTAGAGCAACATTTAGAAACTTGTGCAACAGAAGTAGAGTTCCATAACAGATGCTAACTATTTATCGAGCACGTGCAGGAAATTATAATCTATTCCTAAATCTATTTGGTTATTTAACAGCAACAAGTAAAGAAATCCTGGTTGCTGGTGAATTTAATACAGATTTTCTTATGCAGTCCTCCACTAAAAATGTATTACAGTCAGTAACTTTGGCTTTCAACCTAAAGCATACCGTAAACTTTCCAACTAGGACAACTAAAACCTCTAGGACAGCAATTGATAATATTTTTATAGACAAATCAAAGGAACCAATATCATATCATAAGATCAATAATAAATAGCTTATCAGATCCTGATATGCAGCTCCTTGTTTTAGGTATAGAATCTAAACAGATTATGAAGACTGCAAAATCTACATACAGGAGAGTAGTCGACCCACCAAAAATTAAAAATTTTAGAAAACTCCTCAAAGATATGAACTGGAAAGATGTATATAGTGCTCATGGCATGAATGAAAAATATAACATATTCATTAATAACGTTAGTATCATGTTTGAAAATTGTTTTCCTCTAAAAGTTACTTGAATTAAACAAAATTCTACAATAAAACCATGGATTGCACAAGGAATAAAGATTTCATGTAAGACGAAAAGGAAAATGTATCCATCGCCCAAGACTAGTTGCAATGATGATGATTTAGCCAAATATAAGGAAAACTGTAAAATATTAAAAATAGTTATTCAGGCATCTAAAGAAATGCACTATGAGAAGAAGATAGCAACATCAGGAAACCGAATAAAACAATATGGGATATAGTGAAAGAGAAGACTAGTAGAACCAGAAAGGAACAAGAGCGGGTAGCATTAAGAGTAGCTGAGACATTAGCAACTGATGGGCATAGTGTGGAAAATCTATTTAACAAGTACTTTATATCTGTTACTGATAGTATGGGATTGTCTGGGTCAGTAAATAAAGCCCTTGCATATTTGAAACTAGCATCTACAAATAACTTCAGATACATGAATATGTCACTTACTACACCACAAGAAATAACTTCCATAATAAAATCTTTAAGAACAAAAGCATTCTAGTGGTGACGATGAAATATCAACAAAGTTAATTAAAGCGTGTTCTTGTGAACTTAGCACTATTTTAAGTTGTTTGTGTAACCAGTCTATTATAACTGGAACATTTCCTGATTGGCTAAAATATGCGGATATTAAACCTCTATTCAAGAAAGGGGATAAAGAGATACCATCCAACTACAGACCGATTTCTCTTTTGATAGAATTCTCAAAAATTCTAGAAAAGGTAATGTACAGGCAGCTTCTCAACCACCTGACCATGAATGACATATTGTCCAAAACACAGTTTGGATTTCTGAAAGGTTCCGACATGGAGAAGGCTATTTACACCTGCAGCGAGAATGTATTTAATTCATTAGATAAAAAATGCATACAGCAGGTACTTTCTGTGATTTGTCAAAGGCATTTGATTGTGTGAACCATAACATTTATTATAATTCTATGGTGTCACGGGAAATGCTGCAAAATGGTCCAAGTCGTACCTCACTAGCAGGAAAAAAGGGTGTCAGTGCAAGTGACTAGTGAATTAAGCCAACAGTTATCATCGGATTGGGAAGACATTACATGTGGTTTCCCACAAGGATCCATCTTAGGGCCATTGCTTTTTCTTGTGTACATTAATGACCTCTCATCAGTTACACTACCAGAAGCAGAATTAATTTTGTTTACAGATGATACAAGTATTGCAATAAAAAGTACGTCAAGCATAGTTGTAGAAAGGTCTGCCAATGATATTTTCATGAACATTAATAAATGGTTTAAAGCCAACTAATTGTTATTAAACTTTGGAAAGACTCACTACATGCAGTTCAGAACATGTAAGAGATTAGTATTTTCAATACGAGTGTTATCAGACGTAGGAGACATAAAAATATGAAGGCTTGTATACTTTGCTTACTTTCATTCCATAATGTCATATGGTATAATATTTTGGGGTAACTCTCCAAGTCAGTCCAAAGTCTTCAGAATCCAAAAGCGTGTAATACGTATTATTTGTGGAGTAAATTCACGGACGTCCTGTAGAAGCCTATTCAAAGAACTGAGTTTATTAACTACTGCCTCTCAATATATTTATTGCTCAATGAAATTTGTCATAAATAATACATCCCTTTTCCCAACAAAACAGTTCATACATACAATATCAGGAATAAAAATGATCTACACAAGGACTTAAAAGCACTTACTTTAGTTCAAAAAGGAGTCTGCTACTCAGGAACACACATTTTAAATAATTTACCATCAAGTATAAAGAATTTAGCTACAAATAAAGAGCAGTTGAAGAGCCTAAAAGACTTTCTGCCGGTCGCGGTGGCCGAGGGGACTGAGGCGCTCCAGTCACGGTCTGCACGGCCACTACGGTCGGGGGTTCGAATCCCCCCTCGGGCATGGATATTTGTGCCGTCCTAGTTCGTAAGTAGTTTGTAAGTTTAGAGACTGATGACCCCGCAGTTAAGTCCCATAGACTATACAAACATTTGAACATTTTAAAAAGACTTTCTAGTGGCCAACTACTTCTACTCCATTAGTGAATTTCTAAATTGTACCAAATGATGCATGTATCGGTATTCATACTATATTAGTATTCTTATATCATCAGCTCAAAAATAATTGTATCTGCATTTATATTATTAGTATTATCTATTATTCAGCTTGTAAAATTTGTTTCTTGACATGTTCCATATGCACGAGGATCCCCTCAACATGGATCTAGGGAACGAAAAACTAATCTAATATGGAGGGAATGTGTGGGGTAAAAATCGTAGAGGACGACCGAGGGACGAATACAGTAAGCAGATTCAAAAGGATGTAGGTTGCCGAACGTATTCTCAGATGAAGAGACTTGCACAGGACAGGGTAGCGTGTAGATCTGCATCAAACCAGTTTGTGGACTGAAGACCACAACAAACAACATATGAAATCTCACCTGATCCCCTAATTGTTTTGAGCAATGTACTAACGGGATTGGTTTTACGGCAACAACAACAACATTTATGTTATTTAAATATATATGTTTAAATTTCACAATTTTTAAAAATAATGGTAACATTTGATGTCAGAAATATCGTAAAATTTATTTCCTCTCAGAGAGACTTTGAATCGAAGGAATTGGAAGCAATCTGGTGTCATGAGATCTGGCCAGGATAGTGGGTGTTCAAGTTTCACGACAAAGCTTTGCCGCACAAGTCAATATCGTCAAACAATTCCTGCCAAAAAGGGATTGTTGCATTTTCAACATCTAGACAGTTTACACTGCGAAAGCCGCATTGGACGTGATTACATCACTAAATGCGATTGAAGCGAATTGTCACATGCGTCAGAATCATTAACAATAGCACATCACAATGTGGAACGGCGCGAGGTAAGCAGACGATAAAAGCCATTTGGCACATGACAACGTTGGATGTGATGGAACAACAACTGACTTATGCGAACCGTCAACCCAGAACTCTTTGAAGAATAACATGTGCAGGTCGAGCTTGAGCAATAGATATGTAAACGTACTCATTTAGTGTACACTATATGCACTCTTTTAACAATAAATATTGACTGAATTAAAACTCCTAAGAGGTGTTATCCTGTGGGGATAAAACTGTTGGGAGGCGAAGTTTGGTACTTTTATGGCCTTTAGTTGGAATCATACTCTGAGCCCTGATCAGCTGATGTGTCAACATTGTTTTGTTTATAACCTCAAAAATATATTTAAAAATGACGAGTCCGATTGAAAGTACCTCATTAGTTGAACGACGTTCTATTATTGGTTTTTTTTTTTTTTTTTTTTTTTTTTTTTTTTTTTTTTTTTTTTTTTTTTTTTTTTTACTTTCTGAAGGCAAGAAACCAGTGAATATATTGCGCACTGTTGTGGCGTAAAGTCAGCGCCACACACCAGACTTAAGAGAACGATCGTGGACAAGGCAGCGATCGACCGAAAGCCAGTGGCAAGTAGGCGCCGCGCATCCTGGAGGGAGTAACCGAAGATGCGCGGCCTCAACACGCGGCTATACTAGACCTACATACGTCTTGACGCCCGTCAGTGAGGCCGCTTTCACACTACACGATTTCACCCGTACGGGAAAAGACCGCACGGTCAGTCACGCTGCAGTCGCCTGATGAAGAGCATGAGAGCTTCCACACTGTACGGTTACAACAAGGGCACGATTTTTAGCCGTGTCGCAACCATTCATTGCCATTGCAGCCGCACGGGACCATACCGTGTTCTCGGCTCAGTGGCCCACGTGACCGAGTGCGTGCTCTCACACTGCGCGATTTCAGTCGTACGGGAGCTGTCCGCAGTGTTATTTCTGCTGCGTTCAGTTTGGTTTCAGCGCCAGTCACCCTCTGCACGGCCACTTCAGTCGGAGGTTCGGATCCAAATTCAAATATTTGTATAACTATCGGACCAAACTGCGTGGTCATCAGTCCGTAGCTTACAAACTACTTAAACTTAGGTAAACTAACCTAAGAACAACACACACACCCATGCCCTAGGGAGGACTCGAAACTCCACGGCGAGCAACCGCGCGCTCCACAGCGAGACGCTTTAGACCGCTCGGCTATTCCACCGCGGCGGTTCGGATCCCCCCTCGGGCATGGATATTTGTGCCGTACTTAGTATTAGTTCATAAGTAGTTTGTCAGTTAGGGACTGATGACCCCGTAGTTAAGTCCCATAAGCTATACAAACATTAGATTTTGTAGACAGGCGTCATTAGCTGGGTAACTTGGTACCGTTCACGGAGTGTGTACTTGCAGACAGATGTTTGGCTCCCCTGGGTCGGAACAGGTGAGCGCATCTGCCCGCAGCCGGAGAGGGCGGCTTTGTGCGCGTGCCGGCAGATGCGAGCCTCGCTCAATAGCCACGACCCCGGTACTAGGGCGTCTCCCTGTCTCTGCCCACAGTGTCCGTGTTATTCCTGCAATTTCCCCGTCTCCCGGCCGTGACAGGTCAAAGCGGCGGCGACAGTTGGAGAGCGGCCCTTACACACTTCCAGTGCTTCCTGAAATAAGCTCCATTATTAGCGACCCTCTGTGTACGTCACCGGGCCAATTCTCGTCAAACTGGGGCACTGATGTATCATATTCGCTGCTCACTCTGAATAGACACCGCGTTAACGTTTCGCACCTCGACAGCGAATACAGCTGCTGTATCTGACAACGTGCATCTGGAGAAAAGAACGAGAGCTGCGTATTAACATATCTGGAAATGAGTACGCACGAAGCATTAAACTAAAAATGCGAAAGCTGGAATTCGAAGCCGGCTAGCCTAGGGGTGGCGGTTATTGCTGAAACAACCGGTTACGATTATGCTGTTTTGGTCCACTTTAGGTTACGGTAGTAACACTAAAATTAGGTCTTTGCGATCGTCTTTTGACAGCTCGAAATTTAAATAAAAATAACGGTTTAACTATTCATCTGACACGAAAATTGAATAACCGAAGTTGTAGAGAAGAAAATTCTCTACAACTTTGCTCTCTTATGTTTTTTTTTCATATCTCGTAACGTTTCAAAGATATTTGCAAAAATAACGGCGATTTTGGGATGTCTGTCTGTCTGTCCGTTCTGTCTGTTCCCTGTTTTTAAGACAAACCGTTCAACCGATCAGCACCAAATTTTACAGACGTGATTGTAGGCCGCCAGAGACCAGAACCCCCCTTTTTCAAATTTTTCGGACAAAAAATACGGTAGTAATAACAAAAAGCGATTTGTAATGGAGAGGGCATTAAAGTCCACGGAGAGGGAGTAAAAACCTTAAGGTTCGCTGACAACATTGTAATTCTGTCAGAGACAGCAAAAGACCTGGAAGAGCAATTTAACGAAATGCACAGTGTCTTGAAATAAAGGTATAAAATGAACATTAACAAGAGTAAAACAAAAATAATGGTATGTAGTGTCAGAAAATCAGGCAATTCTGAAGGAATTAGGTTAGGTAATGAGATAATAAAAGTAGTAGATTGTTATTGAGGTAGCAAGATAACTTCTGATGGCCGAAGTAAAGATATAAAATGTAGAATGGTTATGGGAAGAAAAGATTTTCTGAAGAAGTGAAATTTGTTGCCAAGCAGTATTAGTTTAAATGTTAGAAAATCCTTTCTGAAAGCATTTGTTTGAAGTGTATATTGTATGGGAGTGAAACGTGGGCAATTAAGAGTTCAGACCACAAGTTGACACAAACGTTTGCAATGTGGTGCTGCAGGCGAATGATCATATAACTAATGAGGTGCTCAACAGAATTGGCGAGAAAAGGAGTTTCTGGCATATCCTGACTATAAGAGAAGGGATAGGTTGCTGGGACACATTCTGAAACATCAATGAATCATCAGCTTAGCATTAGAAGGAATTGTGCGGCGTAGGAATCTGAGACCAAGGGACGAATGCAGATGCAGTAAGCAGATTCAAAAGGATGTAGTTTGCCGTACGTATTCTCAGATGAAAAGGCTTGCACAGGACAGGGTAGCGTCGAGAGCTGCATCAAACCAGTTTGTGGACTGAAGACCACAACAAACAACATATGAAATCTCACCTGATCCCCTAATTGTTTTGAGCAATGTACTAACGGGATTGGTTTTACACATTTACGTGAAAAGGGGACTCGGACACGACCAAAGTGCTTGCTAGTCCGGAAGGTTAACATCAGCTGTCGCATTCCAAACGTAACTCCCCGTCGTTTTCTGTACTATTGCTCCACGTTACACATTAAACGTATTTGTGAAGGGAATGGTAATCGGCAGCCTACGTGGTAACACTGTAGCGCCACGTGACCAAACGTCGACTAGTACGGTAGTTGTAATGGGACTGCAGTGTGGGGGTTCAGCTGGCCCGTGGTTTCGGGGCGGCCCCGTTCGTTAGGCGGCGGCCGGCTCTTTGAGGCGCATTACTTTCGGCTGGGCGGCTTCCCCCGCTCGTTACCACTCACAACAAACCGCCCCATGGCTGAGGGGTGACGCACTGCTCGCCCGTTTGTCGGTCTTCAACCCAACCGCTCCGGCCATTATTCCCAGCAATTCTCGCGCGAACAGTCCGCCCCGCTTGTTTTCTCGAGCAGTACTGCCACTCGAGAGTGTCACGACCGAATCGTTTGCCGTCATATTAAACTAGCTGAAAACCCCGGATATTTATTTTTCCCATGCTCTTGTTTGTCCATCTCCCGTCTCCTCTCTCTCTCTCTCTCTCTCTCTTTCGCATTTATCCTCCCTCTCTTGGTACATATATCATATTTTTGGGGTAGGATGATTGTAAGTTACAAACGACCGTATGGTGCGCGGCAAAAAGTACTTTGCAATGTACCCAACACTCTTTCACTGATCACACGACGGTTAACACACGTAAGCCATTTTTCGTAGGTAGGAGGTAAGGCGGAGCGGAAAAATGAGAGGACGAGGAAGGACAGAGGAATGTACCAAGAGAGGGAGGATAAATACGAAAGAGGGAGAGATGGACAGAGAGAGGGAGAGATATTTTTATTCTTTTAGTAAGCCATGGTTTTTTCGCGTAGTTTCTTACAATTATATTTAACTAATTTCAAATATCCTTACAAATGTATCATGAAACAAGTTATATTTTAAATTTACATCAGGTTCCTTATAAACCTCAGTCCGGTCTAACTGCTGTAGACTTTCTTTGAAATTTCTAGTTGTTAAGTCATTAATCGTGCGCACAACTCTGAAGGACTCTGTCGAATTACTGAATGGATCTACGTCATATACTGTTACTAGCTGGGCACCATGATCAGAAAGAGCAGCCTCAACAGGATATTTATGTTGTTAAACTTAGCTTGGTTTATAAAATAGTTATCAATCAATGTACTGCTGTCCTTTACTACTCGAGTAGGAAAATCAATAACGAATGTCAGATCGAACGAGCCAAGTAAGACTTCCCGGTTATTCTTCCTATTACACTCTTTCAGTGAATCAACATTGAAATAACCTAAAAAATAATTTTCTTCCCCCTATCAGACAGATAGCACAACAAGGCATGCACGTTTCCCAGAAGTAACTGGAAGTTTCCTGAAAGGAATCTATATGCTGTTACAATTATAAGAGAGTCATCATTGAATTTAAGCTGACAGGCACATGCTTCAATATGTTGCTCTACACAAAACATTTTTGTTTCTTAATTTGGTACAAAAATGTTCAAATGTTTGTTAAGCTTATGGGACTTAACTACGGGGTCATCAGTCCCTAAACTTACAAACTACTTATCAACTACCTTATACTAAGGACGGCACAAATATCCATGCCCGAGGGGGGATTCGAACCCCCGACCGTAGTGGCCGTGCAGACCGTGACTGGAGCGCCTCAGTCCCCTCGGCCACCGCGGCCGACAATTTGGTACACTTTGATAGCTTTTGACATATATAGGGCATCTCCTGCTCTTACCTTATTATCTCTACTTACATTTGCAGCTAATTTATATCCACTGACATTCACATTTTCCATACCAGTGACAATGCGATGCTCAGACAGACATAGGATATTATAACATTATCAGTTTCTATATTATCTAAACAAACCGAAAGCTCATCTATTTTATTCTTCAGTCCCCCAATATTCTGGAGAAAAATGCTGACATTGTTCTTTACTTTACTTTTTTGAGAAACATTTGATATTTCAACATCTTTAGCTCCTGCCTGCCTACGCATGTATGAGTGCATGTTTCCGCGGCGATATCCATTAATAACAATCTTCTCGGGATGCAGGCCGCGTCTTGTGGGTTTCTTCCCACGAACGCTCGACATACATCAAAAAGTCTGTAGGGGACCAAACTACTCTGCTCTTCAGTCTGTAGACCTGCAAACTACCTAAAGTAACAAGAGACCTTCCGGTCTGGGAAATTTAGTTTTGGATGGGATTTCGCAGGATAGTAAACATACATCAAGGGTGTCAACTCATAGAAGTCATAAAGCACACTATCCAGAAAATTCCGAGAAAAAGGGGTCTGTCTAATAGTGGTAGCTGGTGCGGTGGCTCGGCATGTTCGGTGAGAGGACTGGGTGTTCTTTCTAATAAAATAACTGAGCCAAGACCGAAACGATCAAAATAGAACGAACTTGATAAAGGCAACCGCAATAAACAATATATAGTGTATTCGCCTGTAAATCAACGATACTGGTTCCAAACTACCTTCACGAAATATCTGTGTGAGCGTGGGCAGTTTTATGTCGGCCAGACTGTTCGCACTATTAAACAGCTACGCATAGAACATCAAAGGTGTTTTCGATTACGCTACCCCGAAAAGTCAGCTGTGCTGGAACATACTATGGAAAACGGGTACCGAATTGCTTTCGACGAGACATCAATTATGAAACGAACGAACACCTTCTGGGACAGCGTAATAAACGAGACTATAGAGATAAAAATTTCTGAAAACATCGTCAATAAAGACGACGGCTTGCAGCTCAGTACGGCATGGTATTCTGTAATTGCGGAGTTGAAGCGCGACCAAAACATTGCCATATATGGTCAAGGAACAGGGCACCAGTGACGTCACTGGCGGCGGCGCGACTATATAAGCACGGCAGTGGCCGCGAAATGACAGTCATCCATTTGACAATGACAGAGGAGATCTGTCGAGCGTTCGTGGGCAGAAAACCACATGACGCGACCTGCAACCCGAGAAGACTTTTATTAATGGATATCGCCGAAACATGCACTCATACATGCTTAGGCAGGCAGGACCTAAAGATGTTGAAAAATCAAATGTTTCTCACAAAACTAAAGTAAAAAAAAACAATGTCAGCATTTTTCACCAGAATATTGTGGGACTGAAGAATAAAATAGATGAGCTTTCGGTCTGTTTAGATAATATAGAAACTGATAATGCAATAATATTCTATGCCTGTCTGAGCATCACATTTTCACTGGTATGGAAAATGTGAATGTCAGTGGATATAAATTAGCTAAAAATGTAAATAGAGATAATAAGGTAAGAGGAGGAGTTGCCCTGTATATGTCAAAAGCTATCAAAGTGTATAAAATTTAGAACCAAAAAAGTTTTGTATAGAGCAACATACTGAAGCATGTGCCTATCAGCTTAAATTCAATGATGACTCTCTTATAATTGTAACAGCATATATATATCCCCTTCATGAAACTTCCATTTACTTCTGGGAAACGTGCATGACTTGTTGTGCTATCTGTCTGATAGTGGGAAGCAAATTATTATTTTTAGTGATTTCAATGTTGATTCAATGAAAAAGTGTAATAGGAAGAATGACCTGGAAGTCTTACTTGGCTCGCTAGATCTGACATTCATTATTGATTTTCCCACTCGAGTAGTAAAGGACAGCAGTACATTGATTGATAACTATTTTATAGATAAGTTTAACAACATAAATGCTTCTCCTGTTGAGACTGCTCTTTCCGGTCATGGTGCCCAGCTAGTAACAGTATATGACATAGATCCATTCAGTAATTCGACAGAGTTCTTCAGAGTTTGCGCACGATTAATGACCTAACAACTACAAATTTCAAAGAAAGTCTACAACAGTCAGACTGGGCTGAGGTTTATAAGGAACATGATGTAAATTTAAACTATAACTTATTTCATGATACATTTGTAAGGATATTTGAAATATGTTTCTCCAAGAAATTAGTTAAATACGATTGTAAGAAACTACGGAAAAAAAGAACAAACATAGCTTACTAAAAGAAGAAAAACATCTTGTAACCGAAAAAGGGAACCACATGTATGTGCAAGAAAGAGTGATAAAACAGAAAGAACCAAACATTATAAAAACTACCGTGCTACATTAAGAAAAGTTATTAAAAAGACCAGAAGCATGTCATCAAGTCTGAGAATATTTTCTCTGATAATAAAATTAAAACAATTTGGAATATTATTCAAAGGGATACAGGGCAACCAAGAGCACAGAAAGAGAGTATTACCATCAAAACAAATGGAAAATTTAATAACAAAAAGTCAAAAGTTAAAAACATTTGTAATGTTCAAATGTTTGTAAATCTATCCGACCAAACTGCGTAGTCATCAGTCCGTAGCTTACAAACTACTTAAACTAACGTAAACTAACCTAAGGACAATACACACACACACCCATGCTCCAGGGAGGACTCGAACCTCAGACGGCGAATAACCGTGCGCTCCGTAGCAAGGCGCCTTAGACTGCTCGGCTACTCTACCGCAGCCATTTGTAATGATTACCTTTTAAACGTTGTAGAGAAAATAGGATCTAAATGTTCATTAGAAGTACCAAGGAAGTTAATGGAAGTGGCCATACCTACACAAAGCTTGTTCCCAATAGATAAGTAGGATTCAAAAAATGTTCAAATGTTTGTATATCTTATGGGACTTAACTACGGGGTCATCAGTCCCTAAACTTACAAACTACTTATGAACTAACTAAGACTAAGGGCTGTACAAATATCCATGCCCGAGGGGGGATTAGAACCCCCGTCCGTAGTGGCCGTACAGACCGTGATTGGAGTGCCTCAGTCCCCTCGGCCACCGCGGCCGGCTAAGTAGGATTCTTAGTCATGTATGTCATATCTTTTTAAAGCAGGGTATTTTCCCAAATAGACTGAAATATGCTGTCGTTAAACCTTTGCAGAAAAAAGGGGATACGTCTGATGTCAACAACTACTGCCCCATCTCACTTCCGACAGACCGTGATTGGAGTGCCTCAGTCCCCTCGGCCACCGCGGCCGGCTAAGTAGGATTCTTAGTCATGTATGTCATATCTCTTTAAAGCAGGGTATTTTCCCAAATAGACTGAAATATGCTGTCATTAAACCTTTGCAGAAAAAAGGGGATACGTCTGATGTCAACAACTACTGCCCCATCTCACTTCCGACAGCTTTATCCAAAATGTTTGAAAAAGTTATGTATTCTCGAGTTGCTTCACATATTAGTAAACATAAAGTTCTAACAAAATGGCAGTTTAGTTTTTAAAAACGTTTTTCAACAGAAGATGCTATATATACCTTTACTGATGTAATATTAAATGTTTTGAATAACTGGACATCACCAGTTGAGATTTTTGTGATCTCTCAAAGGCTTTTGATTGTGTAAATCATGGGATTCTTCTAGATAAACTTAAGTATTGTGGTACGAGGGGGGGGGTGAGTGCACAAATAGTTTAAATCATACTTCGCTGAAAGAGTGAAGAAAATTGAAATAAGCTGTTCACATGATATAGATGAAACAATTAATTCCTCTAACTGGGGAGTTATCAAAAATGTGGTCCCACAACGTCTGGTCTTGCGTGCTTTTCTGTTCTTAATATATGTTAATGACTTGCCTTTCTATATTCACGAAGATTCTAAGCTACTTCTTTCTCATGACGACACAAGTATAGCTACTACGTCTGACAAACAGGAATTAACTGACGAAATTGCTGATGATGTCTTTCAAAAAATTATTAAGTGGTTATCTACAAATGGACTCTCACTAAACTTTGATAAAACCCACTATATACTCATACAGTAAATAGCATGACACCATTAATAAATTTAGACTTTGAATGTAAATCTGTAACTAAGGTAGAATATTCAAAAGTTTTGGGTGTTTAGATTGACGAGGGATTGAATTGGAAGAAACACATTGAAGATCTGCTGAAACCTTTGAGTTCAGCTACTTGTGCTATCAGGGTCATAGCAAAATTTGGTGGTATAGATCTCAGTAAATTCGCTTACTATGCCAGTTTTCAATCACTGATTTCATATGGGATGATATTGTGGCAATTCAACATTGAGTAAAAAAGAGTTAATTGGAAAAAAGCATTTAATCAGAATATTTGCTGGAGCCAATCCAAGATCATCCTGCAGATATTTATTTAAGGATTTAGGGATCTTTACTGTAGCTTCACTATATAACGTAACCTTTGTTATTAACACTCCGACCTAGTTCAAAAGTAATATGAGTGTGCATAGGTACAAATCTAGGAGACAGGGTTATATTCACTATTCAAGGCTAAATCGAACTTTGGCGCGGAAAGGCGTGAATTATTCTGCTACAAAAGCAGCATCAAAATTCTGACAGATAGCCAACTGGTATTTAAAAAGAAATTAAAGAAATTTCTGGATGGCAACTCCTTCTACACTTTGGATAAAGTTTTAGATAAAACTTAAACTGTAATTTAATAAAAAAAATTATAAACATGAAATTAAAAAAAGAAGTCTGTAAAATATCGTCATGTATAGACACCGTTTACCGAACTGTCGCGTTCTACATCGTTGGGAAATGTCTTATATATGATCTATGGAACAAGTAATCTAATATAATCTAAATTTATTATGTGTACTTGTAGTGTTGCATGTAAGGCCCACTGAACCAGTACTTCAGTGTGGGCCTAGGACCGTCAGCCTATTTGTATACTTACAGGGTGTACATAAATTCGGGGGACAAATTCAATTTGTAATTTTAATGAGAAACCCTGAAACACTTTCTTCCTTTTTTTTTTTTTTTTTTTTTTTTTTTTTTTTTTTTTTTTCTAGATCGTGTATACCGCCACAGCGTAATTTGGTAAATTGCCGATAGTCATGTGCTACGCAGGCCACGGATTTCTATCGAGAGTCAACACTCCGGCACAGTGGTGTACCGAGAATCACACTCGAGATGCTGCAACGTGTCCAAGTATGAACATCCAGTGACGGTGCTCTCGGCGGAGAGGAATGGCCCGTGGCAAGACACAAAAAACATTTCTTTTCGAAATCACGCTCAAATTGAATGTATTCGTATGGATGCTTCGTACCACATATTCGACAATTACGCATGTTCACTTTACGATTAATGTGGAAAGTGGCTTCGTCGCTACAAAAAAATAAAAAAAATAAAATAAAATAAAAAACAAAAACAAAAAAATTAAGCGATCAACAATGTTATTCCCTACCTCGGTACTCAGGGAGTCGTTGCAGATGATATGCGACTTCCTGGAGGGTATTCGCAGGTGGTCAAAAGCACGAGATACGGTGGAAATGACCCTGTTAGAAGGCCGGGTGCGTTGTTCAAGGTGGTCGCCGTGAACATAAGTGTATCCAACTCTGCCATGTACCAAGGAACCATCAGTAAATATCACTTCCACACAATCGAACGTGCCACGTGTGGCCACAATGTGGCGACGGTGTGTTTGTGGTGAAACTGACGCCTTTGGATCGCAGGACTATTGGAGGTAGAGCTGCAAGCCAGGGGGAGGGGGGGGTACGGGATTGGCCGGAGAAAGCGAAAGTGACAAGTAAGGACTAGAGTGAGGAACCGCGATCGGAAGACTCAATTTGGGTCGACGTCGTGGGGAGGGAAGGGCAACAGCCGCAAACAGAAGCCTGCGATTTGGGTTGTGGGGCGTGGCATGAACACGGGCGACATAGGAGGCGAAAAGCTGTAGCCGGCGAAACTTCAAAGGACGGAAGCCAGCTTCACCAAGAGGCTTGTGAGGAAAGCCCCCGTCGCTGTACAAACACCGCTATGAAGGACAGGATCCAGGATCCGCATTGCTGAAGATGTTGCGTAGTCATAAACCAGGCTCCCGTAGTATAGCCGTGACTGAATGATAGTCATAAACCTTATAAATGTGAAGGAGGGTGGGACGGGAAGCTCCCCAAACAGTGTGGCTGAGGCAGCGAAGAATATTTAAATGTCTCCGCTGACGAAGTAGTGGCACCCAAGTGAGTAGGGGATAGAAACGAACGTCTAAAAAGCGCTGTGTCTGTTCGGCGTGAAGCAATTAGCCGCCCATCTATAGCTCTGAGTCCAGGTGAAATACCCGACGGCGGCAGAGGCACATGATTTGATCTTTCGGATGGCTCCGTTTAGCGACACCAACATAAATGAGCTAACATATAGACAAACAAGTAGGCAAGTAGGTACGGTATTGCTCTTTAAATACGAGAGGCGTCAGCCCCTCCCCTGCCCCCACAGATCAAAATTCTGCTGGGTGTCTACTTAAAATCACTTATCTTTACATACGTCTTGGTCCACTCGAAACATATACAAGGTGTTACAAAAAGGTACGGCCAAACTTCCAGGAAACATTCCTCACACACAAAGAAATAAAATATGTTACATGGACATGTGTCCGGAAACGCTTAATTTTCATGTTATAGCTCATTTTAGTACTTCTCATGTTCTTCCATCTACGCTCACTGGAGCACGTTATCATGATTTCATACGGGATACTCTACTTGCGCTGCTAGAACATGTGCTTGTACAAGTACGACACAACATGTGGTTCATGCACGATGGAGCTCCTGCACATTTCAGTCGACGTGTTCGTACGCTTCTCAACAACAGATTCGGAGACCGATGGATTGGTAGAGGCGGACCAATTCCATGGCCTCCACGCTCTCCTTACCTCAACCCTCTTGACTTTCATTTATGGGGTCATTTGAAAGGTCTTCTCTACGCAACCCCGGTACCAAATGTAGAGACTATTCGTGCTCGTATTGTGGACCTCCAGTTGTACAAAGTTCACTTCAGTAACCGCGTTCGAAACTAACAATCACAGAACACGCCTCTGTTCGCAGCTCCCTCAGCTAAAACGAAAACTGTAAATTTAAGTGGTACTACGTTGTTGTTATGCGGTGTGTACTGGATGTGTACAGAACACAATAAATATGCATATCGAACCGTCGGTTTCTAATGATGGCATACCTGATGTGGAGCCACAGATTGAGTTCGACCTACATACTTAAAATGACGACGGTCTCAGGAGCGCGGGTGCCCACTTGCCCACGGGCAGCTTTCCCTCCACCTCCAGCTAACATCGCTGGCAGGACGAGCTTTTCTAGTTCGTGTTCTTAGTGCTTTCTGTGCCGATGTGCTATTGGCGTTCGTGACTGAATAAAATTAGAGGGAATAAAGATGAGTGTATACCCTCAAAACGAAAATGATGACCACTGTGGATATTAGACTTGCATTTCCATTTCACCTTACAAAGTAAAACTTTGTTAGGTACTCTTTAACAAATTACTCATATTTTTGACAATGGTTTGGGTTTTGGAAAGAAAACTGTTCTTGTAGATAGAGCAACTGACAGAAATGTTATTTGCTCGCTATTCGAATACTTTACTAATTACCTATGAAATAAATATTGCAAAGAAAGCATTGAGCGAGCATTTAACGAATTTTTGTAGTCTCACAAACACCGTTAAAAACTTTTCGTACCGCATTTAGCTAAATATTGTTAATATCTAAAATCATATTCCTCAGAAACTGATTCACATTTGTATGCAGACAACAATTGACAGAAACGGCGGTGGGGGTGGGGCGGGGGAATAAAACAGTAGAAGAAAAATGGGCAGCTTTGAGAGACGAAATAATGTAGTCAGCAGAGGGCAAAGTAGGTAGGAAGATGTACTAAATCCGTGGATACCACAGGAAATACTGAATTTAATTCAGAAAGAAGAAGATATCAAAATTTAGTAATTGAAGTTGGTAAAATAGAGTGCAGACGACTAACAAATGAGATTGACAGAACACGCGAAATAGCTAAGGAGAAGTTACTAGAGGACAAATGGAAGCCCGTAGAAAAATGTGTAAGTAGCAGAAAAATAGATACCGCCCACAGGAAAAAAATAGACACATTTGGAGATGAGAAAAGCAGCTCTACGAATATCAAGAAGTAGGATAGAAAACCTGTCTTGAGCAAAGATGGGAAATCTAAACGGCAGAAGAATATATAGAGGGGCTCTTCAAATCAAATGAACTTGGGGACAATATTGTATGAAGGGAAGAAGAAAAAAAAAATGAATATAAAATAAGAAATACTATACTGAGAGATGAATTTAACAGAACACTGAAACAAGGTCCCTCGAACAGATGACATTACCTCAGAGCTTTTGAAGACTCTGGGCGAACAAACCATAAAAAAAACTATTTCACTTGGTGCGTAAGATGTATGAGATAAGCGAAATACCTCATACTGCAAGAAAAACGTAACATTCCCTATTTCAAAGAAAGCAGGCACAGACAGGTGTGAAAATTAGAGAACCATCAGTTTAGTTAGGCATGATTGCAAACTTTTAACACGAATTATTTACAGAAGAATGGAAAAGCTGGTAAAAGGTGGCCTAGAAGATCAGTTTGGATTAAGAGGAAATGTAGAAACACGGGAGGCAATACGCACCTTTCGACTTATGTTATAAGATATATTAAGGAAAGGCAAACCTACATTTCTAGTTTTTGTAGATTTGGAGAAAGCTTTTGCTTTGCTATTTACAGCTTGTATATAAACGAGACAGGAGTTATTAGATTGAAGGGCATGAAAGTGACGCAGTGGTTGGGTATGTTATACAATCTGTACATTGAGCAAGCTGCGGAGAAAAGCAAGGAGTAATATGGAGAAGGAATTAAAGTTCAAGGTGAAGAAATAAAAACTTTGCGTTTGGCAATGACATTGTAATCGTATGAGAGATTGTAAAAGACCTCGAAGAGCAATCGGACGGAGTGGTAAGTGTGGTGTCGCACAAGTACAAAGTGCGCGCCACCTACTTTCGCCGCGCGCCGCCATGCACGCACGGCGCGGCGTTCTCACGACGACAGCCACGAGCGCCCTCTGCGACAACTCCGCTCGTGGCCACCACTGAAGGACATCGTTCACTTCGGACGGAGATAGCAACCAGTTAGGACCTTCGTAATCAGATAGGCACCATTGAAGACTTGGCTGTCGTACAGGCACTAGGCAGGCCTCTAACAACTATGTATCAACATTCAGCAGTACTATGTAAAAGTTAAGTATTGTATGAATTCTGTTCAATATATATCTCTTTCTAATTTACTCTAGTGTTTATAGTTTCTGGCTGCTCCCCTCCGTACCTGCACCAGCGTGCTATCTTTATTCCTGTGTCGGCCTCATCCACTCGGCCACCGACACCTACGACGAGGCTGGGAAACAAAAGCGGCGACGAATTTGGGACACAAAAGTGGCGACGAGGAGTGATACACGAACCGTGGACCAGCCCGCTAGCAGCAGCCAGACAGCAGTAGTCGGAGCACGCAGAAATTGCTCCCGCCCACCCACCCTTATTATAACAATTTTGGGGGAAGATATTTTGTTACGTGATTTGTGGACTTTTTTGTTGCAGAGCGTCCTCTTTCATATTGCATTTGTGTTTTGTTATAAGTTACTTGTATACGCGGCGCCTAATCGGTCAGCATGGCCACTACCCCGAACCCAAACTTAATGGAAATTATTCAGTTACAGACGGCGCAAATCACTCAACTACTGCAGGCCGTGTCGCAGTTGACGGCACAGGCTGCTCGCCAACACCAACAGCCGTCACATCAGCAGCCCACACCTGCCGCTGCACCGCTTCCTACATTTCGCCAGTACAACGAACGTGACGAAGAATGGAGCGACTATTTCGCACAATTTCAAGAACTCGTCGCGGCTCATCAAATTACAGGTCAGAGAGTGAAGAACCTTTTCTTATCGATTGTGGGCCCCCAGATCTTCGTATTATTGCAAAAACTTTCCCCTCACGCATCTCCCCGTGATGTAGACTTTGAACAAATTGTAGATGCACTGAATGCTCATTACGAGAGAAAAGTTCTCGAAGCCGCTGCGCGGTACCGATTTTTCAGACTTAAAAAATTACCTGAGCAGTCACACCAAGAGTGGATTACGGAATTGAAGGGCTTAACCCGCCAATGTAAATTTACTTGCTCGTGTGGACTTTCTTATAGTGACGTTATGTTAAGAGATGCGATTACGCAGAACATTCAGGACTCCAGAATTAGGGCAGCAATTCTAAAACAGTCTGACCCCTCATTAGACAGTGTACTGCAGCTTATTGAAGCGCATGATACTTTTGACTTAGCAGATGTAGAAATGCAAAGCCACAGTGTTAATTCAGTGCGCCGCAACGGACGCTTTCCTAGCCGTAGTTCTCAGTATAGCACTAGTGATTCTCATTTTTCTACCGGTCGTGCTGCACAGACAGTGAACAGTAGCCAGTGTAAAAGTGCGACACAAAGCTCGCCCCGTCGTGTTAGAAACAGTGATTTGAAAGACGGGCGCCAACGCTCATTTCAGAAAAATGTACGTAAATCTTGCCCCCAGTGTGTGTCTCGCCACAAGCGTGCTCATTGCCCTAGTCGCAACGCAACCTGTTATCAATGTGGCAAATCAGGACATGTACAGTCTGTGTGTATGCAAATTAAAAACTCGAAGAACGGTACCGTTAGAAACAGTGCTTCGCAGAGTGCGAGAACAGTTCGTTCTGTAAATGTTATACGGGCTGTGGAATTGAACAGTGCTTTCCTTGGATCTCAATTGCAAGAAAGTAGTTCTGCGCCTATGGCAAAACTATATAGTGCACCACGTAGCAAGCGCCGACGAGCGCATAAAAATGTGCAACGGAAAAGGGTTCGGGACAAGCAAAGTGACAATGTACAGTGCAATCCTGTAGTGAACCTAGTGCCTTCTGGAACTGCTCATTGTACTAGTTCCCAGTACTGTGTAGATGGTGACAGTAGACTTGGAGTAGCTACTCAAAAGTTTAGTGCAGTAGTTAGTGACTCTGTAGTAGCCTCGCATTGCGCGGACGCCGATCCGGCGGTAGTGCCATCTAGTGACAGTGTTGTTAATCCGCTGCGTGCCGAGTCTGCGCCGCTTACTTCACTACGCGGCCCGCGCAAGCGCAGTAAACAAACCGTAGCAGACGTTGCCCACATTCGCGCACCTGTCGTGCGCCAGAAGCACAAACTTTTCGTAAATCTCTCCATAGAAAATAAGACTGTGCAATTTCAGCTTGATACTGGTTCCGCTGTTACATTAATTAATAAAGACACTTATGAACTTCTGGGTTCGCCTAAATTGTCGCCGTCACAGCAAGTGCTAACAGCGTACACAGGTCAAAATATTCCCGTGCTAGGAACATGTAGCCTGCCAGCCTCTTTTCAAGGTGTAACGAAAACAGTTGCTTTTGTTGTTCTTCAGGCCAAATCTACACAGAACATTTTTGGACTAGATGCTTTTGACTTGTTTGGTTTATCAATTCAAAGAGATGTGCTTCAAATTTCGTCAATAGTGCCTCAGGATAAAATCAATGCATTGTGTGACAAATATAGTGACTTGTTTTCGCCGGAACTAGGTTGTGCAAAAGACTTCGTGGCACATGTAACTTTAAAAGAATCTGCAGTTCCAAAATTTTGTAACGCTAACCAGTGCCTATCGCCTTGCGTGATACAGTTGCCGAAGAACTTAAACGTTGGCAAGATAGTGGGGTGATTTCTCCTGTTTCTGCGAGTCAGTGGGCCTCGCCTATAGTAATTATACCCAAGCCGTCAGGAAAACTTCGTCTCTGTGCGGACTTCAAATCAACAGTGAACAGTCAAACAATTGTGGACACTTACCCCCTGCCCAGACCTGAGGAACTGATGGACAAATTAGGACAGTCTCGCTACTTTTCTAAGATTGATTTGGCGGAGGCATACTTACAAATTCCGCTTGATGACGAGTCAAAAAAATTTTTCGTCATTAATACTCACATGGGTCTTTTTCAATTTCAACGCCTACCCTTTGGCAGTTCTTCCGCTAACGCTATTTTTCAGCGTTTTTTGGAACAGCTGACAGTTTCTGTACCGTGTTGTTCGAACTATTTAGATGATATTGTGGTATCCGGACGTACAGTTGAAGAACATTTAGCAAACCTGGAGTGCCTTTTCAAAGTTTTGACTGCAGCAGGTCTACGTTGCAATAAAGCAAAGTGTGTGCCGGCCGCGGTGGCCGAGGTGACTAAGGCGCTACAGTCACGGTCAGCACGGCCACTACGGTCGGGGGTTCGAATCCCCCCTCGGGCATGGATATTTGTGCCGTCTTTAGTATAAGCTAGTTGATAAGTAGTTTGTAAGTTTAGGGACTGATGACCCCGTAGTTAAGTCCCATAAGCTTAACAAACATTTGAACATTTTTTTGAAAGCAAAGTGTTCGTTTTTTCAAACTGAAATAGAGTACCTAGGCCATGTGATTAATGCCCAAGGAATTCATCCCTTACAGTCACATCTTCGAGCAATCAAAGACTTGCCTCCTCCTAAGAATGTGCATGAATTGCAAGCAGTGATGGGAAAGCTTAACTATTATTTCAGATTTATTCCCAATGCCTCTCAGATTGCAGCTCCACTGCATCACTTACGTAGGAAGAATGTTCCTTTTGTATGGTCTAAAGATTGTCAGTTTGCCTTTGACAAACTAAAGTCTGCACTACTCAGTGATGCATGTTTGATTCCCTTTGACCCACAGAAGCCTGTAGTGTTAGCAGTTGACGCCTCGTCGTACGGTCTGGGTGCCGTTCTGTCGCATCGTATTGGATGTCACGATCGTCCTATTGCCTTTGCATCCAAGCTACTGACGCCGACGCAACAGAATTACAGTCAGATAGAAAAGGAGGCCTTAGCAATCATTTACGGCGTCACAAAGTTTCATCATTATCTCTATGGCAGAAAATTCTATTTGTTGACAGACCACAAGCCTCTCACGTCGTTGTTCTCACCCACAAAGCCGATTCCGCCACGTACGGCACAAAAGCTTCAGAGATGGTCCTTGATATTGTCTAATTATCAGTATGAGATTTTGTACCGACCTACCACTAAACATGCTAACGCGGACACACTTTCCCGACTTCCGGTTGGCCAGGATGTATCATTTGATTCTTCAGAAATGGCATGTTGTCAGATAGACTCCAGAGATGCTTCCGCTGTCGCAGACTTTCCTTTGAACTCTCGTCGGGTTGCACAGGAAACAGCTGCGGATGCAGACCTAAATGTGGTAGCACGTTTTGTTCGCTCACGGTGGCCTGCCAGAGCCAAAGACATTGATCGGCCTCTGGTTCGACGTTATTTTGCACAACGTCATGCATTATCTTTAAGTCAGGGTGTACTGTTGATGCATACCGACATCGACCAAGCAAGAGTGATTGTTCCTCGTTCCCTGCAACGAGAAGTGTTACGCCTCCTGCATCAAGAACATTGGGGCATTGTTAGGACAAAGCAACTGGCCAGACGTCATTGTACCTGGGTTGGTATGGACGCTCAGATAGAGAGCATGACATCACAGTGTACAGTTTGTGCGGAGCATCAGGCGGCTCCTCCACAGCGTTTCTCAGACTGGCCACGCCCCAAGGGACCATGGCAACGTTTACATATTGACTTTGCCGGACCTTTCTGGAATACGCGCTGGTTAATTGTTGTAGACGCTTTCAGCAAGTTTCCTTTTGTGATTGCCATGAACTCAACGACGGCGTCTAGTACAATCAGTGCCTTAACATCAGTGTTTTGTATCGAAGGTTTGCCTGAAACTATCGTCAGTGACAATGGACCTCAGTTTGTTAGTGCGGAATTTCAACAGTTTTGTCGTGTGAATGGCATTCAGCATATCACCACCGCACCTTTTCACCCTCAGTCCAATGGTGAAGCAGAACGCTTCGTTCGAACATTCAAGTCTCACATGGAAAAGATGAAAGGTCAGCACTCCAGGCAACAAGCTCTTCAAATTTTCCTGTTTACGTATAGATGCATGCCACGTGACGGCCCGTCTCCTGCCGAGCTGCTACACGGCCGCCGTCACCGCACTCTCCTTCACCTGCTGCAGCCTCCCACGCACCGAGTCGGTTCGTATGGCGCTACGCGTTTTCAGGTTTCTACGCCGGTGCTATACAGGGTGTTTGCTGGTATGAAGAAGACATGGTTGCCAGGCACCATTCAGCGCGTTCTCGGTCGCAATATGTATGTTGTACGTTCTTCCACAGGGTCGGAGCTGCGGCGCCACGCAAACGAATTGCGCTTGCACAGGCCGCGCGATCCTGTCTCCGGTTTCTTGATTCCAGACCCAGTTCTGCGCCAGGGAGCACAACCACATCGTTCGTCCCCGGACTACGAGATCCCTATGGACGTCGACACACCTCCGACGCAGTCGTCGCCGCCGCTGTCGCCGCCTCAGATGACAGCGTCACCGAGAGAGACTCCGGGACCGTGCGGGCCCCCCCAGCTTGGGCCACGCACCTCAGTAGAAGATGACCTGCTCCCTCTGGGCGGGGGCGGGCGCCCTTCCCCAGGTTTCGGCGGGTTCCCTGGAGGATCTCAAGGCAGATGCCGGGGCGCGGACGGCGTCTCGATCCCAGCCTCAGCTACGACGCCCGTGCCGGCCGCGGTGGCCGAGGGGACTGAGGCACTCCAGTCACGGTCTGCACGGCCACTACGGTCGGGGGTTCGAATCCCCCCTCGGGCATGGATATTTGTGCCGTCCTAGTTCGTAAGTAGTTCATAAGTAGTTTGTAAGTTTAGGGACTGATGACCCCGTAGTTAAGTCGTCCCACCAATAACGCCCCCGCCCAGGCCCTCCTCCCAGTGCCGTCGCCGTGGCCCTCAGCCCTACGCCACGACGGCGCGGCGGTTTGGGGGGGGGGGGGGAGGGTTGTGGTGTCGCACAAGTACAAAGTGCGCGCCACCTACTTTCGCCGCGCGCCGCCATGCACGCACGGCGCGGCGTTCTCGCGACGACAGCCACGAGCGCCCTCTGCGACAACTCCGCTCGTGGCCACCACTGAAGGACATCGTTCACTTCGGACGGAGATAGCAACCAGTTAGGACCTTCGTAATCAGATAGGCACCATTGAAGACTTGGCTATCGTACAGGCACTAGGCAGGCCTCTAACAACTATGTATCAACATTCAGCAGTACTATGTAAAAGTTAAGTATTGTATGAATTCTGTTCAATATATATCTCTTTCTAATTTACTCCAGTGTTTATAGTTTCTGGCTGCTCCCCTCCGTACCTGCACCAGCGTGCTATCTGTATTCCTGTGTCGACCTCATCCACTCGGCCACCGTCACCTACGACGAGGCTGGGACACAAAAGCGGCGACGAAGTTGGGACACAAAAGTAAGAGTGTTGAAAGGAGTGTATAAGATTAACATTAACAAGAGCAAAACAAGGGTAATGGAATGCAGTCTAAGAAAATCAAGGAATTAAATTAGGCAACGATACAATAAAGGTGGTAGATGAGTTTGGTTTCTTTGTCAGTAAAACAACATATGACTGTCGCCGAACAGAGGATATAGAACGCAGAATGGCATTGGAAAGAAAAGCGTTTTTTGAAAAAAAAAAAATGGTAACATCGAATAGTAATTTAAATGAAAGGAAGTCTTTTCTGAAAGTATTTGTGTGGAGTTTTGTCTTGTATGGGTGTGAAACATGGATGATAAATGAATAGTTCAGAGAGGTAGAGGAATGAGGGTTTATAAATGTGTTGCTACAGTAGCATGCAGAAGATTAGGTGGGTAGATCGCTTAACTAATGAGGAGGTACTGAACAGAATTGGGGAGAAGAAGAATTTTTTTGCATACCTTGACTAAAAGAAGAGATACATTGCTAGGTCACATTCTTAGACATCGACGGATCGTAAACTTAACATTTGAGGTAATTGTGTAAGGGAAAATCGCAGAGGGAGACCAAAAGGCTAATATAATAAGTAGATTCAGATGGATGTAGGTTGTTGTAAAGAGATGAAAAGGCTTACTCAGGTTAGAGTAAGCTATATCAAATCAGTCTCCGGACTGAAGATCAGATCAACAAGTTTAAACATAAAAAATTAGAAATTCCTCTAATTTGGAAATGGAAATTTTAATTCTTCATTGCCACGGCTAGAAATTGTCATCTGACAATGAATTTTTTTTTAAAATTCTTTAATACTATTAATGATTCTCGAAAGGCAGGAATTTCTTATCTTTATGATACAACAAACAAAACTTGGTTAGCATCTTCGTAGTGAAATTCTTTCACTGAAGTGCGCTCAGGAAGGGATTTCTCACTGTATTTTGTGTCCCAACTTCGTCGCCGCTTTTGTGTCCCAGCCTCGTCGTAGGTGTCGGTGGCCGAGTGGAATGAGACCGACACAGGAACAAAAATAGCACGCTGGTGCAGGTACGGAGGGGAGCAGCCAGAAACTATAAACACTCGAGTAAATTAGAAAGAGATATATATTGCACAGAATGTAACAATAGTTAACTTTTACATAGTACTGTAGAATGTTGATACATAGTTGTTAGAGGCCTGCCTAGTGCCTGTACGATAGCAAAGTCTTCACTGGTGCCTATCTGATTACGAAGGTCCTAACTGGTTGCTATCTCAGTCCGAAGTGGACGATCCTTCAGTGGTGGCCACGAGCGGAGTTGTAACAGAGGGCACTCGTGGCTGTCGTCGTGAGAACGCCGCGCCGTGCGTGCATGGCGGCGCGCGGCGAAAGTAGGTGGCGCGCACTTTGTACTTGTGCGACACCACACTGTAGCACATACTGAAACGTATAAATAAAATTTCCCTCACTGCCAACCATATGAAGAAAATGCGAGAGAGTGAAAAGCTTTTTGTGAAAAAACAAGCAGTCTAACGTAAATACATTTCATTTTCTTGATGACACAGTTATGATAAGCTTTTATTTAGTTTTATTCTTTGCTAGTCCTGTACACCATCGGATTTGTCTTCGGCACTATCCTTTCAAATGTTCAAATGTAAATATGTATTTCCAAGTACTGGTCCTCTATCTCAGGAGAATCCTGTTTCAATTGAGCTGTTTCAATATGATACCCTAGCCTATAGAGGGTAGAATTCTCACTTAAGCTATCTGCTAAACGGTATCCCGTCCACTACACTTGAAATGGACTTTGCGCAGTACTGCTCCCTCACGGTATCACTTTCCGTTTTTGATCGGAGCCTACGAAGCACGAGCTGAAAACTGGTCTGTTGCGCAAGTTCCACGTCAGTTGCCTGAGACACTAAAATTTAGAAACCTTTTGTACAGTTTCACACGGATAATATCACATACAGACGTTTTGGGATACAAACTGCAACCAAACATAATGCTTCACGTGTATTTAAATGTATTATCTTCATTACGGGCGTTTTAGACTAAGCAATCCGTTGAGAGTTTTGTTATATACGCTTCCATGTGCCCATTCTGTCTTTGTACACTTCATCCATTTTTAGGACTTCACACCTTTCTGCACAAGCCTGTTTGAGCAGACCATATAATTCCCGTGAGCATTGTCGGCATATTCTCAGTCCTGTGTATCATGCTATCTATTATTTTGGCTGGTGGGGAGTAGATATATTTCCAATTTGGACAACTGACACGTTTTATGTGACGCAGACTGAAGGGTGACTTTTTTTTTCTCTTAAGCCTACGTTTGGCAGTTGCAGAGTGTAGTCTCCTTTTATAGTCACTTTCATGGCACATTTTCTTCTCCCTGTATCTAATGTGTTCGAATTCGCGATATGTGTTGGTTTCTTTTAATAATGTATAGTTCGGTCGTTCACGAACTAACGATTCCAAAGGAACGGTTCACAAAAGTAAACTGAAGGACCGTGGAACTACATATGACAGCTCGCCGTAAACTTAGGTGCTCCTAGTCGGTTCCGGTCCGGAACGCTGGAACGGTTGCCACGACTTCCAGTTCCATGAACTGTGTCCCAAAACGGTCCCCCGGTGACTAGTTTACGCTGCGACGGAATGACCGTGCGCACTAAGGCGCGTTGTTTCTGTGCGCGCGGTAATTTGCTGTAGGAGGTTTGATCCTCCCACTGGCTTATGTGTGTGTGTGTGTGTGTTGTTCTTAGGGTAAGTTAGTTTATGTAGTTTGTAAGCTTAGGGACCGATGATTACTACAGTTAGATTCCATAACTTTACAAACATTTGAACTACTATTTACAGGAACAGCCGTACATCCATTACCGTTCCAGTTCCAGGCAAGCCACGCGGTCATGCCGTTTCGGTCACTCTGCTTTAGTTCCAGCTCACTGCTCGGTATCGTTTTGTTCACTGCGCTCGCCAATTCTCATTGTGTCTCAGACTGATTTTGAACTTTGAACAACTGGTTTTTCACGTATTCTGTTCAGAGTCCCTCACTAATAATATACATTTGTCAGGCTTCTTTAATTTGTAAGTTAGCGTGCATAAAATTGATTTTTTCGCAATACCTTTTACAGGTATCATAAAGGCAAATCTGTGAATATAATAAATATAGTAAGCACCATTGGTCGTCTTTTATTAATGTTTTTGCAGATCGATTTCGATCACATAATGATCATCCTCAATGCACCAGTCATCGTAATATCAGCTAAGCATAATCATATGCCATATTAGCTGAATGATTATGCATAGCTGATATTACGATGACTAATGCATTGAGGATGATCATTATGTGACCGAAATCGATCTGCAAAAACAGTAATAAAAAAACGACCAGTGCTGCTTACTATATTTATTATATTCATTGTTTTGTGGTCGCTGAGCACACCCTTCCAAATAATGGAATGAAACTTCAAACAAAGCAAATTTCCTTATTTCTACACGTTTTATTAACGATAGAAGACAAAAGCTCTCGATTTTTTATTATTATTCGTATATTTTTAGAGTTCATCTGGTTCATTTAATATTTGGTTTTTACGTAACTTTTAATAATCCCCCTAAAAAGTTGTGCAAGGTCATTCAAATTAATAGACGTTTTCTTTTCGTCACTAGCCGATATGTGAAACTTACGTGACTACAATTTTTAAGTTTCTTTGTGCTACCTAGTTGTTAGGGTTTTTACGTAAAACAATGAAGAAAAAAAGGTTGTGTGTGATGTCGGCTGAGTAACAAAAGGGATTTCAAGTTAGAGAGATATTTACAATAATATCATATTTACTTTTTACTTCAAAAATTGTTATTTATCCTTTATAAACCAACACCTCAGTTTCTATCTATTTTATTATCTGCTATTGCATAAAACAGGAGGGGTGAACGAGTAGAATGCAACAGTTCCCAAAACAGGAATGATGATCAATGATCAAGTTCCCAAAACTGAACTCGACAGCCAATTTCTAGTTAACATGGATTGATTTCTTTCTTTTAATTGTTCAAATGTCTGTAGACCTAAGGAACGAAAATGTTGACGTCCTCGGTCTACTTAAGCTGACTTAACGTTAAGGGCAATACACACGCCCATGCCTGTGGGAGGGTTCGACCCACCGACGGGAGCGACCGAGTCATCCGTATGACTTGGCGCGGCCATTCCCAAACAGCCCGTGCTTCTGATTGTTGCACTTTCTTACCTTGTGTTGGAATTTGGGTGTCTTTCGTACTTGCATACGGATGTATATTATTTTTACCTGTTATAGGATTGTCATCTCGTGACATTATGAACTCAACGATCCCTGGATACACACGGCCGGCGCAAGGCACGTGCGAAACTTGCGGCCGCACAGGGCGGCACTTCTCTGAGGGGCGGCAAAACAGCCGCCCCTCCCCTTTGTATTCTTTTTTCAGGACAAACTCTAGACTCATACCCAAGAAGGGATTCGAAACTAAACCTCGGAGGGAGCGGCTTCGGGAACTGTGGCATGGCGCCTCGACTACCTGCCGGCCGCCCCTGTTGAACAAGGGGAGGGAGGAGGACTGATTTCTTCTCGCCAATGTTTCAGTGCCGTCGTGTTTACGCCGGAGGAACAGGGGGGGGGGGGAGCAGTCTGGCGTACACGCCAGTATTCTAATGAGTAGAGCGCTGCTAGCCTGTTAGGCGCCGTGCGTTTACTCACAACTAATTTTGCAGAAGATGAAATCTAATTTGGAAATTCGAATACAATGTTCGATACTGCGATTATGTCTTAAGCCTGAAGCAATTTTGCTAAGCCCTTCAATGGCAGTTTCTGAGTGTTTTATTCTTCCCGCATTAAGGAAAAAAATCGTTAAACATTACTACAGTCAAACATGTCCAACACCCACAATGGCTAGAAGTTTTCCGAATGGGCAAATACGCTGCGAGTAATTACAAGGGATAAGGACACTGGTAGTAAGCCTGGCATAAGTTGGGTTTCGACGTATTTTTCAAAATTTTTGCTATCCGTTCCTGAGTGATTGTCGGACGTTTTGATTTTGAGCCATGGAACACCTGTCTCCGCCTGCATGAACAACAATTAAGCTATGACCGGCTTTTTGTTTGACAATACTGCTCGCACCCTAGCACTTTGCCTATATTTATCTACTGTGTACTGTTTTCCGTTGAATACAATACCAGTTCACAAACATTGAAAAATGTTTGTTTACGTGAAGTGTTAGTTCATGCCGCGCGGGATTAGCCGAGGTGTCTCAGGCGCTGCAGTTATGGACTGTGCGGTTGGTCCCGGTGGAGGTTCGAGTCCTCCCTCGAGAATGGGGGTGTGTGTTTGTCCTTAGGGACTGATGATCTTCGCAGTTAAATCCCATAAGATTTCATACACATTTGAATATTATTGTAAATTCACAAGGCTTATTAAAATTAGCTAGATTACTTCAATCAGGCTTGACTTCATTTTTGAGCCGGTGCCCAGCGACTGTTTTTTTAAATCTCTAGAGAATGTCAGCAATAAGTCGCAATTTTTGTTTTTATAGATTGCGTGCACAGTGCGGCTATTCTCAATGCTTTGAGTTATGTTTCCATATATACCGTCATGTTGAACATAACTGTCTTTTGAGGCGGCGCAGTGGTAAGGCACTGGACTCGCATTCGGGAGGACGGTGGTTCAAATCCACCTCCGGCCATCCAGATTTAGGTTTTCCGTGATTTATCTAAATCACTTTATGGAAATGCCGGAATGGTTCCTTTCAAAGGGCACGGCCGAATTTCCTCCCTTCATCCTTCCCCAAAAATCCGTGCGTAAGCTCCGTCTCTAATGAGCACGCTGTCGACGGGACGTTAAACCCAAAGCTTCCTTCCACAACTGTCAACATGACGGTTTAGATGTAAGCACATATTAAAAGCTCAGTGGCCGAAACTTATGTGGATCTGAAAAGTAAGAACAAAAAATGCGGTTGATTGCTGACATTTCCTTCAAATTTGTTTAAATAAAATTCCACAAATGTTCTGTAAAAAAAAAAAAAAATAAAAATAAAAAAAAATAACAAAACGGGGGAAGGGGGAGGAGGAGGCGTCGGCAAATTAGCGAGGTCGCACGGGGCGGCACTTGGGCTTGCGCCGGTCCTGTGGATACGTATAAATGGTTCGTGTTACTGAGTACGAAACTGAAGTCTGTCTTTATAGCCTCTGATGATGTGTCCAGAATTTGGCGACGGAAATTGAGGCACAGAAATGTGCATTTTGTTACAGCTTCATGCCAAAATTACAATATTCGACAAGGACGTATAACAGGGAAAACCTGACTGGATGAGTCATGGGAAACGTTTCTTGATCTGCGTTTCGACCATAACGACTCTGCACGCTGTTTAACAATAGGTGGCAAACAATGAACTATTACTCGAGCGCAGCCACTTCCTTCTGTGCCCGAGGTGCGTGACTTAATGCTTGAAGCAGCAGCACGAACAGCGGAAAAACCGTAATGCCTTTACCACGCTGCTTTCACAGATTTCCAGGTAGTACGAGGCAGTGAAACGATGGCGTCGGGAAAAACTGGCATGAACAACGGAAGTTTTTATTTGGATCTCTGTCTTTGTATTTAACCCTCACGTCTGCATATCCGCGACTTCCTTTAACGACGGTAACGTGCGTATGCCTGCTAACACCAAACGACTCTGAATTTTGTTAGGAGAGTAGCTTTGGTGAGTTATGAAGTCGCATATTGCACAACCGTTGGATGCATATACAGGGTGAGTCATCTAACATTACCGCTGGATATATTTCGTAAACCACAACAAAACCTGACGAACCGATTCCACAGACCGAACGTGAGGAGAGGGGCTTGTGTTATTGGTTAATACAACCATTAAAAATGCACGGAAGTATGTTTTTTAACACAAACCTACGTTTTTTTGTAATGGAACCCCGTTAGTTTTGTTAGCACATCTGAACATACAAACAAATGCGTAATCAGTGCCGTTTGTTGCATTGTAAATTGTTAATTACATCCGGAGATATTGTAACCTAAAGTTGACGAGTACCACTCCTCCGCTGTTCGATCGTGTGTATCGGAGAGCACCGAATTAAGTAGGGATCCTAAGGGATACGAAGGGATTCACCGCCAGTTGGCCCAATTGAAGGAAGGTAATGTTGACTTCAGTGCTTGTGTTGACATGCGACTCATTGCACTGCAGTACTAGCATCAAGCACATCAGTACGTAGCATCAGCTGGTTAGTGTTCATCACGAATGTGGTTTTACAGTCAGTGCAATGTTTACAAATGCGGAGTTGGCAGATGCCCATTTGATGTATGGATTGCTTCGAACGTCTTCCTGTTAGGACACCTTCGTTCTGGAAATCTTTCTCGATACAAACGTACTGCGCCACGGCAATTGCCCCGTGCTAATCCATACATTAGGTGGGTATCTGCCAACTCCGCATTTGTAAACTTCGCACTGCGCAAAGTGCGTTTGGCGGACAGTAATTACAGGAAAAACACTTGGTACACAAAGTACGTGAACGGGACGTTCAAACGTAAGCTAGTATAACACCAGACGAAACATGAAATGAAACATGGGGCTGCAAGGAGCCAAAACCACTAAACAGGGATCTATTAAAGGGCTAAAATCCCTATTAATAAGGGATTCAGAATTTTTAAAGAAGGTAAATAATAACAAAATACGCCGCCGTCCGTGCCGTCTTGCTCTGTCAGGGGGTTTGATCGACGAGGGCGGTTGTCGCCTTGACGCTTTGTATGAAGTGTTCCGACAGCCGGGTTTGTTGTTGTTTGTATGGGCGAGCCCCTGGATTTATGTTTTAACTGTAACTACATTTCTATTCCATCTTTATCCAGATAGGCTTTTCCTGGTTTGTCACTGGCTTATAGTCTGGTGTTACCTTTTTATTCAGGTATATGACCCGAAGATGCGACTTTAAGTCGCGAAACCGGTCGTCCTTTTTAAAAAAGTAAAACAGCTGAAGCGGACCCTTTTATTAAAGATGTATCATCTTAGCTGTGGATTTCCGTCAACAAAGGTTTTATACATGAATTTGTCTTGATTGGGGTTGGAAGGAAGGGGAAAGATGAATCAAGCAGGTGGAAAGTTGGAGGGATAGTGGCAAAAATACGCCGAGAGGGAGTGAGGTGGATATTTACAGAGAGATGGGAGATGAAGAGGTGGATGGTGAGAGAGGAGGAGGGGAAGGGAAGTTGTGTTTGTAATAATACAAGTAACAATAATAATAATAAAGACATAATTTATTTGCTCCAAATTAGATATTCCGAAACTCAAAACAAATTATGGTGAAATCAACAGAGACAAACACTTTAAGTATATCGGCGAAGTTATTGAACCAACAGGACTCGAGAAAATGGCACAAAACAACCGATTACAGAAAATCAAGAAAGCATTCGGAATTGTTCAAAACATATACAACAAAAAATGTCTGTCAAAAGGAACTAAAAATCAGACACTACAACACAGTTATCAAACCTACAGTCACATATGCAAGTGAAACGCTATCACTGAATAGAAAACTAGATTTAGAAGAAATTAAAAAAGTAGAGAAGAAAATTATTAGGAAAATTCTGGGACCACGATACACACAAGATGGATACAGACTGGAGACCATCGAGACAACCGAAAAACTATCAAATATCGAAACTGACATCTACATCTACATAGATACTCTGCAAATCACAGTCAAGTGCCTGGCAGAGAGTTCATTGACCACTTTAATAACTTTTCTCTACCGTTCCATTCTCTAATAGCGCGCGGGAAGAAAGAACACCTAAATCGTTCCGTTTTCGATCTGATTTCTCTTATTTTATTGGGATGGTCATGTCTCCCTAAGTAGGTGGGTGCTAGCAAAATATTTTCACATTCAGAACTAATAGTCGGTGATTGAAACTTCGCTAACAGATCACGCCGCAATGAATAACGTCTTTCATTTAATGATTTCCAACCTAATTCTTGCAACATTTCCGTGACACTTTGTCCCCGTAACGTGATAAAACAAAACGAGCTGCCCTTCTCTGAACCTTCTCAATGTCTTCCATTAGTCCCACCTGGTGAGGGTCCCACAAGGGGCAACAGTACTCCAGGAGAGGACGCACAAGTGTGATGTAGGCAGTCTCTCTGGTGCATCTTCGAAGCGTTCTGCCGATGAAACGTAACCTTTGGTTCGCCTTCCCCACAATATTTTCTATGTGTTCTCTCCCGTCAAAGTTGTTCGTAATTGTAACTCCTAGGTATTTGGTAGAATTTACGACCTTAAGGTTTGACTGATTTATCGCGTAATTAAAGTTGAGCTGATTTCTTTTAGTGGTCATGTGTATTACTTCACACTTTTCTTTATTTAGTGTCAATTACCAATTTTCGCACCATGCAGAAATTTTGTCTAAATCGCTTTGCAGTTGCTTTTGATCCTCAATTGACTTCACTAACCGATAAACGACAGCATCATCCGCGAACAGTCTAAGGGAGCTATTCTCCTAGATCGTTTATAAACACGAGGAAGAGTAGGGGACCTATAACGCTTCCCTTTGGAACGCCAGATATCACTTCTGTTTTACTCGATGACTTACCGTCAATTACAACGACTGTGTTCTTTCTGATAGGAAATCGTGAATCCAATCGCACAATTGGGGAGATATTCCATAAGCACGCAATTTCATAAGATGCTGCTTGTGGGGTACAGTGTCAAAAGCCTTCCTGAAATCCAGAAATATGGAATCGATTTGAGATCCCTTGTCGATGGCACTTAACACTTCATGTGAATAAAGGGCAAGCTGTGTTTCGCAAGAGCGATACTTTATGAATCCATGGTGACTATTGGTTAATAGGTCGTTCTCTTCGAGGTAGTACATAATATTCGAACAAAGTATATGTTCCAAAATCCTACTGCAAATCGACGTCAATAAGATAGGCCTGTAATTTTGGGGATCACTCCTATTGCCTTTCTTGAATATTGGAGTAACTTGGACAACTTACCAGTCTTTGGGTGCGGATCTTTCGCTGAGTGATCGGTTGTAAATTATAGCTAAGTACGGAACTAATTCATCAGCATACTCTGAGAGGAATCTGCCCTGCAAGATTTATTTTTGTTTAGGGACTTAAGTTGTTTTACTACTCCAGGAACATCTACTTCTAAGTTTCGCATGCTGGCAGCTGTTCTTGGATTGAATACTGGAGTGTTCACTTCGTCTTATTCGGTGAAAGAATTTCGGAAAGCTGTGTTTAGTAATTCAGCCTTAGCAGTACTGTCATCGGTAGTATTACCATTGCTATCGCGTAGTGAAGGTATTGTTTGTGTTTTGCCGCTAGTATTCTTCACATTTGACCAGAATTTCTTTGTGCAAGATTACGAGAAAGGATTTCGTTGTGGTAACTACTATTGGCTTCTCGCATTGAAGTCCTCGCTAGGTTGCGAGTTTCAGTAAAAGATTGCCAATCTTGTGGATTCTGTGTCTTTTTAAATTTTGCATGCCATTTTCTTTGTTTCTGCAACAGTGATCTGTTTTGTGAACCATGGGGGGTCACCCCCCTCTTTTATTAATTTATTTGGTATAAATCTCTCGATTGCTACTGATATTATGTCTTTGAAAGTAAGCCACAACTGATCTACACTCGCATTTTTAGTTTTGAAAGACTGGAGACTATCACTCAGGAAAGCGTGAAGCGAATTTTTATCTGCTTTATTGAATAGATACATTTTTCGTTGATTTTTGGTGCATTTGGGCATTTCGACATTCAGTCTCGCTACTAAAACTCGATGTTCGCTAATCCCTGTATCTGTTTTGATTCTCTTTACTAGCTCAGTATTATTTGTTGCTAGGAGATCAAGGGTATTTTCGCAACCATTTACTATTCTAGTGAGTTCATGAACTCACTGTTCGAAGTAGTTTTCAGAGAAAACAATGAGAACTAGTTCGGATGATGTTTTATATTTGCCACCGGTTTTGAATACGTAATTATACCAACATATCGAGGGTAAATTAAAGTCGCCACCGATTATAACAGTATGCTACCTATTTGCAATGTGATTCAAGCTTTCTTTGAACATTTCGGCAACCGCATCGTCTGAGTCAGGAGGCCGATAAAAAGATCCAATTATTAATTTATTCTGGTTGTCAGGAATAACCTCTACCCAGACCAACTCACAGGAAGTATCAGTCTCAATTTCGCTGCAGGATAAACCGTTAGTAACAGCAATAAACACTCCACCCCCTATTTTATTTATTCTATCCTTTCTGAAGACCATTTGTCCCTTTGAAAAAATTTCGGCCGTACTTATCTCAGGCGTCAGCCAGCTTTCAGAACCTATAACGATTTGTGCCTCAGTACTTTCTATCAGCGCTTGGAGCTCTGGAACTTTCGCAATACAGCTACGACAATATACAACTGTTATACCAATGTTTTCTAGATTTGCTTTTCTTCCTGTGTCTTACCTGCCCCCTTTGAGACTGAAACCCATTTTGTGTATTCCCCAGGCCCTCTAACCTAAAAAACCGCCCAGTCCACGCCACACAGACCCCGCTACCCGTGTAGCCGCTTCCTCAGTATAGTGGACTCCTGACCTATTTAGCGGAACCCGAAAACCCACCACCCTTTGACGCAAGTTGAGGAATCTGCAGTCCACACGGTCGCAGAACCGTCTGAGCCTCTGATTCAGACCCTCCACTCGGCTTTGAACCAAAGGTCTGCCGTCAGAGCTGTCGAGAATGCTGCAGATGGTGAGCTCCGCTTTCATCTTGCAAGCAAGACTGGCAGTCTTTACCGCTTCTGATAGCCGCTCGAAACCAGAGAGGATCTCTTCCGATCCAAAGCGACACACATCATTGGTCCCGACATGAGCCACCACCTGCAGCTTGCTGCACCCTATGCTCCTCATGGTATCCGGAAGGACCCGTTCCACATCTGGAATGACTCCCCCCGGAATGCACACGGAGTGCACATTGGATTTCTTCCCCTCCCTAGCAGCCATTTTCCTAAGGGGCTCCATTACCCGCCTAAGGTTGGAGCTCCCAACTACCAACAAGCCCACCCTCTGTGAGTGCCCGGATCTTGAAGGCAGCGGGGCGAGTACACGACAAGCGACACCATCTGCGTCAGGAACATCCTCTGACACAGACAGCGCCTCGAATCTGTTGGCAAGACTAACCGGGGAGGCCTCCACTTCGGTCCCCCGGGAAGTCTTACGCCGCCTGACACGCGGATTGGGGGGCTACCTCCTCGCGGGCAGTGAGCGGGCTGGCCACAGTCGCAGGCCGATCGGAGGCCACAACAGACGCACAGGGCGGCTGCTGCACCCCCGCGGGCGGCCCACAACAGCGGCGCCCACCCACCGCAGTCTCAAGCGTCGCCAGCGAAGCCAACGCCGCCTGAAGCTGCGAGCGAAGAGTCACCATCTCTGCCTCCATCTGTTCGCAGCAGTCACAGTTACTAGCCATTCTAAAAACTTTTGTTTTCCAAGTAAGTACGTCTGAGGACACAGAAGTTTGATAAACAGTGAGCTTCGAAAAATATGGATCTGACACTAAACTGTTTATTAACGGCGAATCTGAAAAATATATACGCGAGCTAATAAATCAAAATAACAACTGAACTGACAACTAAACGCGATTCTTAGTAGATAAGCACGCGAGCACACTAAGGATTTAAGAACTGAAAAGAAAGCACACACGAAATGAAAATAAGTCGCTTCTATTAAGAAGCCTGTTATTTTACAATGTAGAGCAGCTGCTGGTCACGTGTGCACTGGCCGCCGGTCACTGAGCAACATCAGAAAGAGACGAATGAAATTTTATGGACACCTACACAGATTACCTGGAAACAGGTTAACTAAACGTCTACTGGACTATGTGCAACAATACCCTGGGTAACTGAAGTTAAGAAGGATTTGACAAAAACAAAAATTGACATAACAAACACATCAGAAGAAAAATTGACCGACCAAAATGGACTGAAGGCAGAAAGAAGGCCTTTGGGGAGAAAATGAAGAAATATTGGGAAAATAAGAAGAACCTTAATAAATACTTATAAGTCACCTGCTTATCGTTCTCCCATGGGGACATTCGCTAATAATAATAATAATAAAATAAATAGAAAATAAAAAATAAAAATAAAAAATACTTAAGCAATTCCGGTTTCCAGCTAGTTTTATTTATGTTTTCTCCAGAAATAATTAAAAACAGCCAAGATAAAAAAAACCTAATGATCACTGCAGGTGAAAAGATTTACGGATATATGTTATACACTACACGAGTCCATTCCGACTCTAACCTTACGAAAGCTTGCTAAGTATACATGTCGATGTCATGGAGACCTGTAGTAAGTCCGCCTGGAGTTAGCGACATCTTCATTAGCAACAGCATCCGAGACGGGCTGTTGAACGAGCGCTCGTGACTCGGGCCTAGTACGTTGTCAGAACAATTGAACGCGTGGCAGGTGGAGGGCGTGCCCGCAGCCTACATAATTCATGCCGCAGCGCTGCCGGCCGCGCCCCACTGCCAACGCGACGTCCACGTCTTAATCAGCGCCTGCGACCGCCAGGTGTCGAGCCCTCTCTAGGGTATAGCTGCTCTGGACCCACTCACCCGGTGTCAACCTGTCGTCGTCGTGCTCTCCAGTGCGAAGACGAGTTTCATGGAGCTCTCCACATTGTCTTCATCTTCTCCTAAGAACGTCAACCCAATCCATCTGAAAGTGCTTACTGTATTCCTCTCTCAGTCTTCCTTTGCGACTCTTACAACGACACTCTTCCCTCCAATGCTAAACTGACAGGACCTTGATGTCTCAGAATGCCTCCTACCAATCGATTCCTTACTCAAGACATGTTGTTGTTGTTGTGGTCTTCAGTCCGTAGAGTGGTTTGATGCAGCTCTCCACGCTACCCTGCCATATGCAAGTCTCTTCATCTTAGAATACGTTCGGCAACATACATCCTTTTGAATCTGCTTACTATATTCATCCCTCAGGCTCCCTCTACGATTTTTACCCCATACGCTTCCTTCTAATGCTAAGTTGAGAATTCCTTGATGTCTCAGAATGTGTCCAACCAATCTATCCCTTCTCTTAGTCAGGAAATGCCAGAAACTCCTTTTCTTCTCGATTCGGTTAAACACCTCATTAGTTATGTGATCTACCCATCTAATTTTCATCATTCGTCTGTAGCACCACATTTCAAAAGCTTCTATCATCTTTTTATCTGAACTCCTTATCGTCCACGTTTCACTCCCATACAATGCTACACTCCAGACAAATGTTTTCAGAAACGACTTCCTAACATTTAAATTAATAAAGGGTATCAACAAGTTTCGATTATTTAGAAACGATTTTCTTCTCGTAGCCATTCTGCATTTTATGTCTTCTTTACTTCGGTCATCAGAAGTTATCTTGCTACCCAAATAACAAACTCATCTACTTACTTTTATTGTCTCATTACCTAATTCCTTCAGCATCGTCTGATTTTCTGGCATAGCATTCCATTACCTTCGTTTTACTCTTGTTAATGTTCATCTTATATCTTCCTTTAAGCACTGTCCATCCCACTCATTTGCTCTTCCAGATCTTTTGCGATCTCTGACAGAATTACTATGTCATCGGCAAACCGCAAAGTGTTTATTTCTTCTCCCTGCACTTTAATTCCCTCTCCAAATTTCTCCTTTCATTTCCTCACTGCCTGCTCAATGTACTGATTGAACAACATTGGGGAAAGTCTACAACCCTGTCTTACTCTCTTCCCAAACTCTACGTCCCTTTTCCTGCCCTTCGACTCTAATAACTGCTGTCTGGTTTTCGTATAGGTTCAATATAACTATTCGTTCCCTATATTTTACCCATGATAACTTCAGAATTTGGAAGAGTGTATTCCAGTCGACATTGCCAAAAGCTTTCTCCAAATAGACAAACGCTAAAAACGTAGTTTTCCCTTTCCTTAGCCCATGTTCCAAGATAAGTCGTAATGTGAGTATTGCCTCCCGTGTTCCTATATTTCTCCTAAATCCAAACTGATCGCCGCGGTGGAATAGCCGAGCGGTCTAAAGCGTCTCGCTGCGGAGCGCGCGGTTGCTCGCCTTGCAGATTCGAGTCCTACCTGGGGCATGGGTGTGTGTGTTTCTCCTTAGGTTAGTTTACCTAGGTTTAAGTAGTTTGTAAGCTATGGACTTATGACCACGCAGTTTGGTCCGATAGATTTACAAACATTTGATTTAAACCAAACTGATCTTCGCCGAGATCGAAAAATCAAATCAAATGTTTGTAGAACTTAACTACGGGGTCATCAGTCCCCAAGCTTACAAACTACTTATGAACTAGCTAACACAAAGGACGGCACAAATATCCATGCCCGAGGGGGGATTCGAACCCCCGACCGCAGTGGACGTGCAGACCATGACTGGAGCGCCTCAGTCACCTCGGCCACCGCGGCCGGCTTGCAGAGATCGGATTCCACAAGTTTTACCAAGACATGAGAGAAATTTATTTTCTCTCCAATTGTGTCGAGTCCCTCCTCGCCGCGGCGGAATAACCGAGCGCACCAAGGCGCCTTGCTGCGAAGCACGTGGAGCTTCGAGTCCTCCCTCTGGCATGGGTGTATTTGTCGTCCTTAGTTTAAGTTACTTTAAGTAGTTTGTAAGTCTAGGGACTGATAATTTATGTCGTTGAGTCCCATAGGATTACAAACAAACAACAGACGAATCCCTCCTCGTTACTTACGCGTTTTAACCGTCTAAACTTCAGCATTCTTCTGTAGCACCACATCTCAAAAGCCTCTGTCCTCTTACTCTCTGAACTCTTTATCGTCCACATTTCACTGCCGTACAAGACAGGACTCTACACAAATGCCGTCAAAAGACATTTTCTAACACTTAAGTTATTTTTCGATGCAAACGTATTTCTCTCTTTCAAAAACGCTTTTCTTCACATAGTCACTTTGCATTTTATGTCATCTGTATTTTGAACTTTTCTTTAGTGCCCAAGTAACAAAACTCATCCACTAATTTTATTGTCTCGTTACCCAATCTAATTAATTCGGCATAGACTGATTTTAGTAAACTACATTCCAATATCCTTGTTGGAGAGAACGAAAAGAAAAAAAAAAGTGTGTAAAATTACTGGACCAAACTGCTACAGTCATCAGCTCCTAGACTTACAAACTACGTGAAGTAACACACTTAGAACAACATGCAAACTCAAGCGTGAGGGTGGACTCGAATCTCCGACGGGAACGACCGTCCAGTCCGTAGCGTAACGCGTTCAGCAACGTGACCATTCCGCGCGGCAGAACTAAAAGACGAAAATATGTAAGACTCGCCGGCGTGGGTGTGGCTGTTGTCCTTAGTGTAAGTTAGTTGCCGTGGTTCGTAGCTCTAGGGAATGTTGACCATAGCACTTTGGTCCAAGAGGTTTACAAACATTTGCTTTATATAGAATTCAAGTCACAAATGCTGTGGCTGATGGACATGAACAGTTCATTTCTAATAAAATTAATCTTCATACAGGTATGTTTCATAATGTTCATCTTATTGCCACTTTCAAGACACTGTCCATTTTGTTTAATTGATTTACCAGCTTCTTTGCTTTCTCTGAGAGAATTGCATTGTCATCAGCAAACCGGAATGTTTTTGTTCTTCACCCTGAACTGCAATTCCTTCTACACAATTCACCTTGCTTTCCGTCACAGCTTGCTCATTTCACAGATTGAATAACATTGGAGAAAGGTTACGATCTCGCCTTACTCCCTTTACAACCAATGAACCAGTGTTTCCCTTTCATGCCCTTCGGCTTTTAAAACTACTGTCTGGTTTCTTTACAAGTTAAAAAAAATCTTTTCGTTAACAATATTTTACCATTGCTGACTTCACAATATGAAAGAATTTATTCAAGTCTAGATTGTCAAAAGCTTTCTCCAAATCTATAATAACTGGAAATGTAGCTTTGCTTTTTTATTTTATTTATTTATTTTGCTCATATTTATTATTTTCCGCAGATCCACATTGATGAGCAAGTCTTCATGGTCATTCAACGAGTCAGCTCATCAGATTACAACCCAGGAGCAGTAACTGATGAAGTGAAGCGTGCAGTAATCCAATGCACATGACGCGCATAAGCGTAAGTAACATAACAAAGACATTAGGTTAATTTTTAGAGTTTTCCACAATTTCCTCGACAGACTAGAAAGGTGAGGAAAGTCTTCAATTTAGTCGTGAAATTTCGGCGATTACCATTAAACTTTTCGAATTGCTATGGCAGTGTAGTAAAATATGATACGGCAGAATATTACACACCTTTCTGCACAAGGTTCAAGAAGGTCAGATGCGAATGCTGTTTCGATTTCTTTGTGGTGTTTGGGCCTATCTGAGTGGAGGCTGCCAACTCTTGGGAGTAACGAAATATTGTTAACAACAAACGACATTGAAGGTAATATGTATTCAGAAGCCGATGTCAGAATTCACAGGCTACAAATAGGAGTCGACAAAAAGTACGCAAACTTACCCCGCATATTGCTCGAACCACCAGTTTCTGCGTACTAACTATCCTTCTTGAATCAGAAGTTAAGTCTCACTTATAATGTGTCCATTTTGTGCAATCAAAACATCAATTTTTGTTGACTTATGTGTTAAAAACCGAAAAAACTGAGTATTACTGTTATTTAGCATGAATTTATTTTCTACAAACAATGAATTTATTTCCTTAACTGCATTATTTGATATTACATCAATATTGCCATCAACTTCCTTCACTAACTAGCTAGTGTCATCAGAAAACATAAATATCTTATAATTACGTGTTATACTAGAAGGAATATAATTTATATCAATGATAATCAACAATAGCTCTAGAACAGAACCCTGGGGCATCCCCACTTAACTGAGTCCCATTGTGAGTGTACATCACAGCCATTTTCAACAAACACCTTTTGGTGTCTGTTATTAAAGTAAGAGGTAAACCAAATGTGAGCTACTCCCCTTTCTCCATAAATTTCTAACTTCTGCTACAGTATCTTGCGACCAATAAAATCAAACTGTTTTTTAATCAATAAATACGCCTAGCATTTGCAGTTCTTTATTTAATCCATCCATCTACATCTACATACATACTCCGCAATTCACCGTAAGGTGCGTGGCGGAGGGTACACTGTACCACTACTAGGAATTTCCTTTCCTATTCCACTCCCAAATGGAACGAGGAAAAAAAGAATGCCTATATGCTTCCGTACGAGCCCTAATTTCTCTTATCTTGTCTTTGTGATCACTACGCGAAATGTAAGTAGGCGGCAGCAAGATCGTACTACACTCAGCTTCAAATTCCGGCCCTCTAAATTTACTTAACAGAAATTCACGAAAAGAACGTCGTCTTTCTTCCAGCGATCCCCAATTGAGTTGCCGGAGCATTTCCATGACACTCGCGTATTGGTCGAACCTACCGGTAACAAATCTAGCTGCTCGCCTCTGAACCGCCTCTATGTCTTACTTGAAACTGATCTGCTGCGGGTCCCAAACACTTGAGCAATACTCAAGACGTGGTCATACAAGCGTTTTATACGCGGTCTCCTTTACAGGTGAAGTACATCTTCCCAAAATTCTCCCAATAAACCGAAGTCGGCTGTCCGCCTTACTCACAACTGTCCTTACATGTTCGTTTCATTTCATATCGCTCTGCAATGGTATGCCTAGATATTTGAACGACGCGACAGCAAGAAGCTCACTACTAATGCTGTCTTCGAACATTATAGGATTGTTTTTTCTACTCATGCGCATCACCTTACATTTTTCTACATTGAGAGCTAGCTGCCATTCTTCGCATCAACTAGAAATTTTGTCTAAGTCATCCTGTATGGTATTACAGTCAGTTACAGACGACATCCTCCCATACACCACAGCATCATCAGCATACAGCCGCAAATTACAACTTACTCTGTCCATCGGATCATTTATATAGATAGAAAATAATAGCGGTCCTATCACACTCCCCTGGGCACGCCTGATGATACACTCGTATCTGATGAACACTCGCCGTCGAGAACAACGTACTGCGTTCTATTACCTAGGAAGTCTTCCAGCCAGTCACAAATCTGTGAACCTATTCCATAAGCTCGTATCTTCGTTAGCAGTCTGCAGTGTGGCAACGCGTCGAACGCCTTTTTGAAGTCGAGAAAAACACCATCCGCCTGTTGCCCTTCATCCATGGCTCGCAAAATGTCATGTGAGAAAAGGGCAATCTGTGTTTCACATGAACGATGTTTCTTAAACCCGTGCTGATTCATGGAAAGAAGCTTTTCCGTTTCAAGGAAATTTACTATATTCGAACATAGAATATGCTCTAAAATTCTACATGAAACTGATGTCAATGATATTGGCCTGATTGTGTGGGTCAGTTCTCTTTCCTTTCTTATAAACGGGAGTCACCTGCGCTTTTTTTTTTACAATCACTGGAACTTTGCGCTGAATTAAAGATTCGCGATAAATGCAAGCTAAGTAGGGGGCCAATGCCGCAGAATAGTCTTTGTAAAACCGAAATGGTATTCCATTCGGACCAGCAGACTTTTTCGTATTTAGATCTCTCAGCTGCTTCTCTACACCGGAAATACCTATTGCTGTTTCCTTCATTTCGGAATTAGTACGTTGATAAAATGATGGTACATTTGTGCGGTCCTACTGCGTGAAAGATTTCTTAAAGGTTAAATTTAGAACTTCAGCTTTCAGTTTGCTTTCTTCTATTAATGCCCCGGAATGATCAACGAGTGACTGGACAGTGGGCTTTGACGCGCTTATCGATTTTACATAGGACCAGAATTTTTTCGGGTTCTCGGAAAGATCTTTTGCTAAGGTATGGCTGTGATAATTATTTTATGCTTTGCATCACAGAGGAAAGATAATAAATCATTTTAGGTTTTTAACCTCTTTTGAGGCAAAAATACATTTGACATCAAATTATGGGAATTGACATGATTGATTTAGAATATACAGCTTTTTCAATTACTCTATCAGGAACTGACGGCATAAAAATAGGTCTGAAGTTCTCTACACTAACTCTTTCTCCATTTGTATAAAATGGTTTCACCAATGAGTACTTCAGTCTGTTAAGAAACTGACCATTCCAAAAGGAAAAATTACAATTATGGCTAGGTAATGAGTTAACAGAGGCGAAAGAATACATAAGCATTCTGATAGATACCCCATCATATCCATAACGTCCTCAGTCTTTAGTGATTTAATAACTGACTGAATCTCGCCGTTGTATCAAGAAGAAGTATTTCAAATAACAGTACCAGAACACTATTTTCTAAGAAAGCAGTAGGAGCTAAGGTTCTGTTTGTACTGCTATATTCAGAAAGTCATTATTAAATGCTGTACATATATCTGACTCACAAATAACATAAGATATCCCTTACGCACTGGCTGTGTATCGCCAACTGTGTGCTGCCGATAAGATATTTTCTTCACCACTGACCATATGGTTTTAATTTTATCCTGAGACAGCTATTTGATTTGCATGCACCACATAACTTTTTGACTTGTTAATCAATTATTTTCAGATCCTTAAATTACTGTGTGCAATGGACTGTTGGAGCTTGATTCTGACTGCGTCTAACATTCCGATATAAATCCCACTGTGTACTGCACGATATTCTTATTTGTTTCGTCAACCATTTTTTTCCTTAATCTGTCCTCTAAAGCACGTGTAAGATGAGTACTGCGTCACATTTTTCTAGGTATCTCCTACATCCACAATTATCTTCCCCGAAGAACATATAAACAATCAAATAGCTAACTTGCAAATATTTGATTGGAAACTCAGCTAATCTACAACAATGGATACAATACAAACAAAATAAGCAAGTTTCGTTGCAAGCCTGAAAAAGTCACATCTATTTAGGCATCCGCAGTAACTATAAACGCTCTACAAGGCAGGAGTTCTGCATCAAGATGTAGTTTATTGTTAAAATTCCTAGAATATACTTTCCAAATGAAAGTGAATCCTCCTGTATACTATGCCGTAAAAAAGACTTTAACCCTTTCAACCCGTGCTTTTATTTATTTATGAACAAAAATATTTATTTGGATATTACTACACATAATAATGGTATTGATCTACATTTGTTCGATATTTTAGTTTTTTAGGCGGCGTGGGGAGGGGGGGGGGGGAGGGTGAGGGAGAACGTAATTTTTTCTGAGTCTCCAACCTCCCCTTCAACCCAGCCCAACACACACCATCTGTAAATTAAGGACAATTTTTAAGAAGTAAATGACTCCAGTGTCAAAGAACGAAACAACGTGCACTCTCCTGTACGTTAAAAGAGAAACGAACTAAGCAAAATGCTTGTGATACGTGAACGTTAACAGAGGGAAACCTAAAGCTATAATAGAAGTTAGATACGAACTGTGCGCCTCGGTTGCACAGTGGTAGAGTGCCAGGCTACAAATCCAAAGGTCGCGGGTTCGATCCACGCCACGTCCTAGGATTTTTATCTGTCACTTTCCACTTCTTTCACCTCTGGCAGTATCGCTCATGTGAAAAATACCGAGTAGCACCGTGGTTCGGAACCCACGTTAAACTGTAGGTCCCCCTATAACTGGCTGGGCAAGTCAGTTCGAAGGTCGGAGGAAGGCAACGGCATACCACCTCCAAACAGGACCATGCCTAGTAAAGCACTGTGGTGTTCAAACCAATCTTCGGATTGATGACTGCTTTACCTTTAGATACGAACTAGAACGAAAGGAAACAAATAGAAATAGAGGAAGATGTTTTCGTCCTATAAAAAAATACTGTAAACTAACAACAAAAATGTTTTTAATAATAATTATTATTTTATATAAACCCAGTTAGAGAAAACCTTTTATAACTGAACATCTTCATTTTCCTAAACAAAGTGAAAATTAATGCAATCTGCATAGAGAAATTTAAGTCCCTATCCTTGGAGACTTTGAACTGTTTTATTCTCTGACAACAAACACCTAGAAAATTTTGAGAAGTAGAACAGGACCTTAAACACCTGTGAGGGAAGGAGCATAAACTCAATCATGGACAAAGAACAGAGCAAAATGCTCACTTCCGATATGCAAACGAAAAGGAAGTCTTACAATTAAAGTTCTTTAAAATTAAACCAAACACTTCAATGCCTAACCTGAGTGGCTACTCATATGAGATGACCTATCTTAGTTACGGATTTCTGTCCTAACTCTAAATTTATTAATGGTGTCATGACATTCACTGTATGAAACTGTATATTCAAAATCATATGTATATATTGGGTTTTATCAAAGTTTAATGAGAGTCAGTTTGTAGAATACCACTTAATAATTTTCTGAAAGACATCATTCGCATCAGTTAATTTCTTTTTGTCAGGCGTGACGGCTGTATTCGTATCGTCAGCAAAAAGAACTAGCGTATCATCTTCGCGAATATGGAATGGCAAGTCATTAATATACATTAAGAACAGCAAAGGACTCAAGGACGGACTTTGTGGAACCCCATTTTTTATAACTCCCCAGTTAGAGGTATTAATTATTTCTTCTGTAACACGCTGCGATTTATATACCCTAGAAAATTCCGTTTGTTTGGACAAATGGAGGGTACGTTACCCATTCTAACTAAACCTTTTCTTTCATGTGTAATTAGTAAATTATTCATAAAACATAATACGATAAAAGACTGTGCAAGGTATTTTATGAAAATTTTAGTAACATGTTTGTTTATAAACATTGTAACACCCATATTACGTAACTATGTAATTTAGACACAAATTTCGTCGCTAACAGTTTCAGACACATATTGAATAGTATTAAGCATTATGTCATAATCTGCTTAACTTGATGTTGTAAATTCCGACATATAAAAATTATAAACAAACTTTTGTACTGCTGTAATCGTAAAATACTTATGTTCACATTATTAATTTTGCTTTGTCATGAGAATGCTTTTAATATAATTGTAATGATTTTATATTTAACAATTTGATATAATATTGTCTTGTACCACATTTAAACATTTCATAAAAACGTATTTCACTATTTCCGTGTTCTAGAATGTTCTCGAAAACATAATGTGTATTAATACGCTTAAATTGGCTCGAACACAGTCAGTTTTATGCAGTCTTAAAGATGTATTACTTCTGTTTATGTGCTTCATCAAGAATGAAACATAAATGTGTTTAAAGTGAAAAGTGTCTCATGAGTAGTTTCCATGACTTGTAAAACCCGACGTCGTAATATTTTCTTGATGATTTAATGGCAGGCAAGCTACGAAATCTACGAGATCTCAAAAAACCAAGAAAAATAAGGTGATGTATACTTAATGTGGCTATAACAGTGGCGTAATTAAGGGGAGGGGGGATGAGGCGGATAGAACCCCCCCAGAACCCGAAAAAAAATCTGGTAAAGGTAAAGATTGGAAACGGAGTGTTTTACCATAAGCTTTCATTGGATGGGAGTCAATTAGTTTCTTCTACGGGAGTGGTAGATGGTAGTCTGTCTGGAAACTGACTAAAATTTTGCTCGTCAAGCAGATCTACACCCCCCCCCCCCCCTCAAATCCAAGTCCTAGTTACAGCACTGGGCTATAATGTAGTGCAAAATCCGCCACAACGTGAACTGCTTATTTCAACTTTCTGCAATCTTCCAGTTAAGTATGATTTAAACCATTTGTGTATTATCTCGCTCATACAACAATACTTAAAATTATCTAGAAGAATCCCATAATTTACACAATCAAAAGCCTATGAGAGATCACAAAAATCCCAACGAGCACTTCGCAGCAAGGCGCCTTAAGGGGCACGGCCACTGCGGGTGTAATATGAAGCTCCGGCCACTGGTCATAGGCTTCTTTCTTTGGTGACCGAAAGCAGCCGTGAAACCAATTACAAATACGTGTAAAGGACCATGCGGTTATGCATTGGAAGCGACCAACGCGCCTGTTGCTATTGACAAACTCCCCGCGTCACGGTCACCAGCTGTAAAATCGCGTCTCGCAGCTGCGGTTTCTTTGAGTGAGACGTCACCAGCCTAGGCAGACCGCCGCCCCGCCCCGCCTGCTATTCGGACACGCGACGCCGAGCTTTTGAAGGGGCGGCTGGAGAGGGGGTTCCCCTCGCACCACCTGCAGGGCCGCCAACCGCGGCGCAACTGGGTCGCCGTGACGCCAAACCGCGCTCTGCGTCTGGCGGCTAAATGAGTGACGAACGACGATGTACAGACGCGGCCGCAACAACAAGCAGCGCCCGCCTTCAAAGGCGGCCGCCGCCCGCCGCCCGCGCTTTTGTTGTGGCAGCAGTGGGTCCGCCTGCGCGTGCGGAGGCGGCGCCGCGGGGGCGGATCGCCGATCTGGACCCTCACCAGAGGTGGCCGCCAACCGGCTTCTCGCTCTTTTCCTGCAAGGCTGGTTGCACATACTTGGATTTTGGACTGCTGGTAAAATGCCTACCGATATTCAGACGTTAAGGTGATCTCAGGGGAGTGTTACTGGACCGTTGCTTTTAGGGTGTTTCACCAAGTGTGTTTGCCTCTGTAACTTATAAAATAATATTTGACGGGAAATTTTAATGCGGTAGGTAATACAAGAAATGTTACACTTTCCGCGGAGCTATGAACAAGGTTTATAGTATCATTCTCCAAAGAGTTACAGCACAAAGATATAATTTTTAAATGGAACAGTAGTGGTTTTTTTTATTATTATTATTTATTGTCGTGCTGTGGATTTGTTGAAACCAACTGCGTCCCAATCAATTTAAACTACATTCCTATCACTGTTAGTTGGGGAGCTACAACCATTCAAAGTTCCGGGGCGGAGGCTGCGATAGCGTAGCTGACTGGCCGAGTGGCTATTCCCTGGAGCACGGCCCACTGTCTCATGACCACCAGCCAGTTAGCTACACTCTCGTAGCCTCCGCCCCCTAAACTTTGAAGGGTGAACTGACTATGAGGTATCGAGACACAATCAATTGTCGTTAGGAGCCCAGCCTCGGCTTGTATATACTTATATATTGTGTCTCGACACCTCGTGATCTGTTCTCCCTGACGCGGGAATACAGTATTGTGACTGCGAGCATTACAGAACAAATAGGCTGTGATAATAGAAAGAGAGAGCGTGGCGAATGGAGATTTGGGTGTGGCGGGAGACGCAAAGCGAAGAGTTCTCTGCAGTCGGGCTGATCACTGTGTCCTCGGTGGCCTAGTAAGCAGGAGACCCCGGGTTCGAATCCCGGCCGAGCACAAATTTTCATTCGCCGCACTTTGGTATTCCACCTAAACCTAGTGCAGTGAAGACATAACTGATCGCAAATTGCGATTTATTTCATTAGATGAACGCTGCAAAGACGTCAAAAATATATAAGCTTATTTAAATATGTTGGACGCAGTGATTAGGCTGGCCACTGGGGCATTCAGGAAAAGCCGCATACCGAATCTCTGCACTGAAGCTACGGAGCCGCCAAGTCACACAATGCGATGAATCAACACCACCTAGAGACGTCACAACAGCGCGTGCTACGTCACACTGACCAGCCCGCGTCCGCTTGCTGAGTGGCTGACCGCTGCCACATAGCTGGCGGCCACGGCCTGGTCAGTGTGACGTAGAACGCGCTGTTGTGAGGCCTTGTCTCTAGGTGTTGTTGGATGAACGCCTATGGTGCGCCAGGCGAACAACACACTGTCCATACCAGTGGCGTAACTGTGGGAGGGGGTGGGGATGAGGGGGATCGAACACCCCCTCCCCTCAGAACCCGAAAAGAAATCGTATAACAGCAATCTGATAAAGGTAAAGATTGGAAACTTGGAGTGTTTTACCATAATCTTTCATTGGATGGGAGTGAATTAGTTTCTTCAACGGGAGTGGAAGCTGGTAGTCTGTCTGGAAACTGGCTAAAATTTTGCTCGTCAAGCAGACCTATCCCCTCCCCCAATAGCCAAGTCCATACCCCCACTGGTCCATACCATACCATACTTTTCTCAGCCTCCAATAAAAGGCTTATTCGTAACAATGCCGCCGACGTGGCCTAAAGGGGTTCACTCGAAGGATTGCCTTTTACAGACGGATGTGGCTGATTTTCATGTCTTACGTCAGAGCTGGAGCAGATTTTCACCTTGGCTACTCCAGAGGCCTAGACGTCCAACAGAAACATGAGTTTTGGATGAAACCGAAATCGGAACAGAATATTCAGCTCCTAGTTTAAGAAATTAAGTTTACATTTCAGTACATTTACGTTATACCGCAGATCACTAGTTTTCCCACGTTTTTCAGGATCCCTTCACTGTAATAAGACAGCTTGAGTGTGTAAGTCTAACACGGAGTCAGTAGAAGCTAACATAAGAGGCGTACAAATTTACTGGCCTAAAAGTATCATCCGGCAGTTGCGAATATTAAGCCAACCACTCATTAAGTTTATTGAATCTATCATTGGTGGTGGAAACGGGACAGCGGATGGTCAAGAGTCTGAAGGAACTGATATACCAACAGCCGTATGTATAATAAAATATTTATTGAATCACAACCAGTTTCGGCATTCCACTATGCCATCTTCATTTCCCTATATTGGAGCATAATATCCAAAAGTTGGGATACAAAAACTGGATTCGTGGACTTCTGTCTCTTAATTGGTTGTGGGTAGTGTTTCCCACCCAGGATCTCCTGCTTATTAGGCAGTTGCGTTGACCACTCCGCCACCGAGGACACAGTAACTAACCCGACTGCAGAGGACTCTTCCATGCACGTCTCCCGCCACACCCAAATCTACAGATTTACTATAAGTATCGAACACTTCAGTTCTTTCTTTTCATAAACTTTCGTTCCATTTTTCTTAAAGCATGAAAGAAGTTTGGATGTGGAAAGAATCATGTGTCTGTATTGTTTTGTTTGTAAATCTATTGGATCAAACTGGGTGGTCATCAGTCCGTAGCTTACAAACTACTTAAACTAAGGTAAACTAAGCTGAGGACAAACACACACACCCATGCCCTAGGGAAGACTCGAACCTCCGGCGGCGAGCAACCGCGCGCTCCGCAGCGAGGCGCCTTAGACCGCTTGCTAATCCACCACGGCTGTCTGTATTGTTTTACTGTGAAAATATACATCAAACTATGCTACCACAACTAATAAAAAACTGTTCTTGTGTGAAAGAAAATAATGAATGTCATTATTTCATCGTTACCCCTTTATGACAGTAATAAAGAAAGGAATCATTTTATCTTTTGAAGTCACAGGCGTCAACCAGCGAGGGACTGCAGCAGAGTTCGCCCTCTTAAAGAAGGCGGGGGGAAGGTCGTTATTCCGCTTGTCGCGGCTTTAGAATAAACAAAAAAGAAACAACAAGCCTTTCTTTCGAATGCACAAAGGAACAAAGACACTTATCAGGCAAATATGGAACCCTGCAAAGATGACTGGACGACCCCATTTCTTTTTATCAAAAAGTGAGAAAGCTTTAACGCAGGGAGTACTCGATAGTAACGAGTGATGTTGCTTTTTGAATACAAAGACGACTCGTCTCAGAGGTAAGGACACTTTTTATTAGCTGGAGTAGGCACTCTCCGCCCACTTGGTCCGCTACTGAAAGTTCCGTGCCCAGGGACATTTCGAAGGAAAGCATTTGTATGAAGACTGTAGCGTTTGGCAGGTGGTCCTGTTTCTGAGACAAGCGAATTACGTATCTCGTTTCGTGCTATATATACAGAACTATTCAAATTGAAGGAACAGATTTCAAACATTTATATACGCAAGCAACAAAAGATGAAACCACAATTCCAGTGTTCCTGGACAGACAACAAAGTAAGTTTGAACAATCCGGATAGATATTCCAGTCCTGCCACAGTGGCGATGTTGAATGACGTGCTTGTCCGGAGTGGTGCTCTTGCTTGTCATGTTGATAGTCTGTAGTGGATACATCTACGTCTACATCTACATGGGATACTCTGCAAATCACATATAAGTGCCTGGCAGAGAGTTCATCGAACCACCATTACACTATTTATCTCCCATTCCATTCTCGAATTGCGCTCGAGAAGAAAGAACACCTGAATCTCTCCGTTCGAGCTCTGATTTCTCGTATTTTATTCTGATGATCATTTCTACCTATGCAAGTGGGAGTCAATAATATATTTTCGCATTCGGAGGAGAATGTTGGCGATTGGAGTGTCGTAAGTAGGAAAGCGCAGGGATAAGCGCCGTTGTTGTAATGATTCCCATCCCACATCCTGTATCATTTCTGAAACGCTGTCTCCCCTGTATCGTGACAATACGAAACGACCAGCACTTCTTTGGACTCTTTCGATGTCCTCCGTCAAACTCACCTGATAAGGATCCCACACTGGGCAGAAATACTCCAAAAAAGGACGCAAAAGCGTCGTGTATTCGGTTTCTTCAGTAGTTCTGATGCATGTTTTAAGGGTTCTGCCAATAAAACGCAGTCTGTGGTTCGCCTTTCCCACGACATTATCAACGTGTTGTTTCCAATTTAAGTCTGAAGCAGTAGTAATTCCTAGGTATGTTGTGGAGTTTACGGCCTTAAGTTTTGATTGATTTATCTTGTAAACAATGTTTAACGGATTTTATTTCGTACTCATGTGGACGACTTCACACTTCTCATTATTTAGAGTCAATTGCCAACATTTACGGCATAGTGATATCTTATTCAGATCGTTCTGCAGTTGGTTTTGATCTTCAGATGATTTTATTAGACGGTAGATTACGGCGTCATCTGCAAACAACCTAAGAGGTCTACTTAGAATTTCCCCTAAATCGTTTATGTAAGGAACAGCAGAGGACCAATAACACTACCCTGTGGAACGCCCGAAATCACCTCTGTTTTAGTCGATGCCTTACCATCGATTACTGTATCCTCTCTGACAGTTGCAAATTTGGGGCGATATACCATAACCTTGAAATACGATGGGGGCATAATATAAAAATGAATTTTGTGTGGTGCAGTTGGCAAAACTATTATTTGACTCCAACGTACATTCCCTCGTCGTTTTAAAAACAAATGCATCGGCGTAAGCAGATTTACCGGCGCCAGCAGAAGTTCGTTAATAGATGCAAAGGAAACACAACGGGACTTCGAATGAAAATGTCGAGCGTATTCATACAGTGATCGCAAGTACGGTACGAGCAGGAAGCAACTTAATTTATCAAGCAGCGGTATGGCAAGTCCTGCAACACCGTTTGCAGTTGAAACCATGCAAAATGCAGTTTTGCAAGCACTGTGTTCTAGTGACCACATCAAAAGGGAAGAAATTTTGCATTAACACACTATATATGAAAGAACAAATCTTTTGTGGACAATTGTTTTTCTCCTTTGAATCCACTATTCATCTTTCCGTTAAAGTGAATAATATAACATATACTTGTCACACATCTCTTTGGCTATTTCCCTTTAGTAGAAAATCGAATTACAACGATTAAGATGTCCTAAATATGTAAAAGTAAAATTGTGTAGAGACATGCTGCTATCAAAACACCTGTCCATTCAACTGAGAATACCTAGAATGTGACGTAGTGCCTACTATAAATAAGAGCTACGCGACATTATTTAACGTACTCTGTCATTGTCTGTTGCTGTATTTATGTCCGTGTGTCTACTGAAAGATTTATTATGAGTTTTACGGTGGGTTCTTCTAGTAGTCAGTATTCAGTGTATTCAAAAGTGTGCTTCCATACATTGATTTCTTGCAATATACTTATTGTGTCCGGCGAGCTTAAAGATTATCTTAGACCATCTGAACTTATGACAGGGAAAATTTCGTTAGATGTTTCATACGGCAATAGTAAAACCTTATTATTGATTATGAATTATCAAATACGCCACAGAATTTATTTATTGTGCTTGTTAAGATTCAACTAACGATTTGATTTTGCATTAATTCAGAATAGAGTCAATAGATACTAACATCATTTCAGGCTGTGATGATAAATGATTTTCAATACTACAATATCCGGTTACAGGGAAAAGCGGATATAAGTGCTACTACAAATTTGGTTGCAAATCTTGGTCAAATTCTAACTACGACAGTGGCTTCTAAAGACGTTATAAAACCAGTTTTAACACACAGGAGTTGGTCTTATAACTCACAGTAAGCAACTACGCATTAAAGATGAATCACAAAAATAATATTTGGCTCAATTTTTATAACTAAATGTAAATACCACAGACATTTCGTAGGTTGGGTGACTTGCGTGCCTCAACGATACTAATAGCCGTACCGTAGGTGCAACCACAGCGGAGGGGTATCTGTGGAGAGGCCAGACAAACATCTGGTTCCTGAAGAGGGGCAGCAGCCTTTTCGGTAGCTACAGGGGCAACAGTCTGGATGATTGACTGAGCTGGCCTTGTAACATAAGCTACTGCGACACAGCTAATGCGAAAGGCTGAAATCAAAAGGAAACTACAGCCGTTACTTTTCCCGAGGACATGCAGCCCTACTGTATATGAAAATTACAGAACCATCAGTTTAATAAATCAGGTTGCAAAATACTAAAACGAATTATTTGCGGAAGAATGAAAATGCTGGTAGAAGCCGACGTCAAGGAAGATCAGTTTGGATTCAGGAGAAATGTAGGAACACGAGAGGAAATACTCACTTTACGGCTTATGTTAGAAGATAAATTAATTAAAGACAAACCTACATTTCTAGCTGTTGTAGATTTGGAAAAAGCTTTTGACAATTTTGATTGGAATACACTATTTCAAATCAACAGGAGTAAACTGTAGGGAACGAAAAGTTATTTACAACTTGTATAAAAACCAGACAGCAGTTATCAGATTTGAAGGACATGAAAGGGATGCAGAAGGGAGTAAGGGAAGGGAGTAAGACAGGGTTGTTGCATTTCTCCAATGTTATTCAATTTGTACATTGAACAAGCCATAAAGGAATGCAACGAGAAATTTGGAGAAGGAATTAAAGTTAAGGGCGAAGAAATAAAAACTTGTGTTTTGCTGATGACAATGTAATTCTGTCACAGACAGCAAAGGACCTGGAGGAGCAATTGAACGAAATGGGCAGTGTGTTCAAAGGAGCATATATGATGAACATTAACAAGAGCAAAACAAGGGTAATGGAATGCAGTCTGAGAAAATAAGGCGATGCTGAAGGAATTAAATTAGGCAATAATTCAATAAAGTGGTTGATGAGTTTTGTTACTTGGGCAGTAAAATGACATATGATGGTCGCAGTACAGAGGGTATAAAATGCAGAATGACAATGGAAAGAAAAGAGTTTTTTGAAAAGAAAAATTTGTTAACATCGAATATTAATTTAAGCATAAGGAAGTACTTTCGGACGGCATTCAGAATCGTTGATAGAATTATGATATGAGAAGTGTGTAATTAAAACAAGTTGCGCTCAAGTCACATTAAAATGTCAGATTTTTATGTTAATTGTTCACGTTTCATGTTACAATTTTATCAATACTTCTGATGTAGATATCCTTAGTTGGTGTCTAAATCCGGGTAAAGGGTGTTTAATTTACCTGCGACTTGTAGCGCTGTTAATCTGCACTTACAGTAAATTGCTGCTTCAAGACACGCCAAGTTTAAAATCATTTGTATCTTCTATCTAATATATAAAGCAGAGTGTCGGTATGTTTGTGCGTGTTGCATACAAATCTACAGTTTTGTTCCAATCTTTATGAAATTTTGTACACGTAAGCTTCAATCCATGATGGCGGTCGCCGTAAGTGTAAGAATCACTTAAGATATATAGTTCACGAGATATAACGTCATAAACAATGAGGTGCCCATAAAACTGCTGCATTTTGTGACAATGCTGCTAATTTCCTCCTAAACCATTGGACCGATTTCAACCACATTTGGTAAACACATTCCTTACCGTGAGGTAACAATTGCTGCATGGTTAAGAATCACATAAGGCACATGGTTCTAAAGATATTACGTCATAAGAAATAGAAATCGTAAAAAATGCCATATAATGCTGCGAGACTTTCGAAATACACTGTATGAGAATGACAGTACTTAGCGACTTGCAACAAACTTTAAACATATTTTCAAACCTTTATTAAACTTTTTCTCGCTGGCAACCATAGTAAAACGACGAAAGGAAAAAAGTTTCTCGCTTACTACTTTTCCGCTGTTTACGGAGTACAACTACAGCATTCGGTATGACGTTTCAATTTATAATTTGTACACTATAAAACCTAGCCGCAGGACATTTTAAAGACATTATACACACATATAGTTGAATGTATCTTCTAAATTGTATCACAGTACGACTTATAGTTCATGAGATATGAGCACATAAACAGTATTGTTTCGCTGTTCATCGACTTAGACTACGACATTCAGTATGACGTTATAATTTTTATTTCTGCACTAAAAATTGTAGCTGAAGGACGTTTTACAGACAGTATACACGCATATAGTTGAGAGTAACTACTAAATTGTATCACAGTACTACATATAGTACATGAGATATGAATACATAAGCAGTAACTTTCATGAAAAACCGACCCATCAAGCACCAAGTTTTAATCTATTACTTCTTTACTAATAATTTTATTCCCAAGACATTTTACCGACATACAGCCCTTACACAAGTGAATATATACGTGAAAAAAGGCAGGAATAAATAAATAAATACCCGGGCAGCGCCGGGTTTACTGCTAGTGTTTATTAAACATCAGTTATGACAACGAGTGTATATACTATGTATAAAAACTCTGGTGACACTAATAGTCCCCCTTAAAGTCGAAAACACGTCAAGATTAAATCGAAATAAAAAGTGTGCTATTTGTTGCCGTCACTCGCTCATTTCTCTCCTTCTTATTCTAATAATGTGTGTAATTGCGTAAATCGGCAGAACTTTAGGTACTAGAAGCGCAAGTAGCGTATCTTAGTCGACGGTATGAAACCATTAGTCACAAGCCATTTCAGTTGAGCGGAGTTAACTCTGCCACGCTGGCAGAGGACGCAGAGGTAACCGACGGGTAACACGGATACGCGATGAACACTACCTACAAGAAATGCGTTATTTCTTTTTCTTAAAGAAAAGTCTCGCAATTAGTACCTCCTTATAAAACCGTTTACTCATCCAGACAATGCAATCCCGCGTCTCACAAGAAGAAAAATTTCGTTGCCGCACTTCAGCGAGCGCTGGAGATGACGGTGTGCACATAAAACCGCACAGGTGGCTCGTCGGCGAGGCAGCTCCCCTGTCGACATGAGCAGATCGTAATTGTTTCGTAAGTGAAGAGCGAGACGGGTTTTTGCGGCAGCAGGAACAGCGGCCTGTAATGCGCTCCATCGGTCTCGCCAGTTGCGCAATGGAATCCTCCATCCTCTCAGCGAGTCACCTGGGAACCGCCACTGGCGAATCGCGACTGATGCCAACTTCTGGAGGAATTACGATATAGACACATCGATTAGCCGACTATCCTCCGGTCTCACACACTAAAATAGTGAGTGAGGTAAATATAGGAAAGGTTGGGGAAATGCCAGCCGACTATATTATACCCCCATACTGCCTCAACAAGCCTTTCAGTATAACAACTGGAAGCAGGGAGCAGTGGGAGAAAATAGTTCGACACCGTACGGGGGATATTGTCTGGTTCACTGACGGGTCAAAATCAGACCAAGGTGTTGGGGCCGGGGTATACGGGGTGCAGCCAAGACTGGAGGGCGTCATCTCTCTAGGGAAACTGGCCTCAGTATTCCAGGCCGAAATCACTGCCATCAGGGCGTGTGTGGATGAGAATTTGCGTAGGTGCTACAAAAATTGCAGCATCTATATCTATTCAGACAGCCAGGTAGCCTTGAGATCACTGGCAGCTCCTGCAACAAGGTCTAAAATTGTTGCAGAATGTCACAGGGTTCTGGTGGAGCTAGGGGAAAGCAATAGAGTAAACCTATTGTGGGTCCCTGGCCACTCGGGGATCAGTGGCAACGAAAATATCGACAGATTAGCCAGGATGGGGGCAGAGACTCCATTTATTGGACCCGAACCTGTCCTGACAATCACCAAGGCAATGATCACATTGGAGCTACGTAACTGGCTCAGAAGACACCACGTAGAATATTGCACCAAAGTCCATCAACAAAAACATGGCATGGTAATGATGCCAAAGCCATGTTTTAAAAGAAGCTCTGCAATCCTGGGTCTGAACAAAAGAGAGATTAGACTCATGGTTGGATTGCTGACAGGCCATGGGAATTTCAAAAAACACCTCCATACAATGGGAATAACAGAAGAGGACCTTAAATGTAGGATCTGTGATGACGGTGATGAAACTGCATTACATTTAATCTTCGAATGCATTGCATTGGAGAGTAAAAGGCACAGAACATTTGGGACAACCAGAGCCGAAGAATTTGTGTCTAATAAAGAACTGGTAAAGGGACTCCTTGCACTGTTCAAGGGCATTGGTTGGCCCTAGACATACAGGGAGCGATACCGCACAATAAACTTAGTTTCGGTGCGGGCAGTGGCGGGTTGGACCAAGACTTTTGGCTTCCCTGAAAAAATCAAATCAAATCCTCCAGCCAGAGATTTGAAAGATAAATCACACCAGAATGGCGTACAATCGCAATGGGACACAATTAAGCGTGGGGTGCCCCAGGGGGTCTGTTTTGGGACCGTTGTTGTTTCTGATATATATGAATGATAAGCCTTCGAGTATAACAGGTGACTGTAAAATTTTTTTGTTTGCTGATGATACCAGCTTGGTAGTGAAGGATGTTGCTCGTAATATTGACACAGTATCAAATAATGCAGTTCAAGAGATAAGTTTGTGGCTTGTAGAAAACAAGTTGATGTTAAATCACAGTAAAACTCAGTTTTTACAATTTCTAACACATGATTTGACGAAATCAGACATATTGATTACACATAACGGGCGTATGATAAGTGAGGCTGAACAGTTCAAATTTCTAGGTGTTCAGATAGACAGTAAGCTGTCGTGGAAAGTCCATGTTCAGGATCTTGTTCCAAAACTAAATTATGCTATATTTACCATTGGAACAATATGTGAAATAAGTGATTTTTCAACGCGAAAAGTAGTCTATTACGCTTATTTCAACTCATGACGTACGGCTATTATTTTTTGGGGTAACTCGCCTGATGCAAAAAGGATATTTCTGTCTCAAAAGCGGGCGGTTCGAGCAATATATGGTGTAATTTCACTAACGTCATGTCGACCCCTTTTCAGTAGTCTGGGAATTTTGACACTCGCGTCACAATAGGTTTTTTCTTTAATGTCGTTTTCTGTTAATAATATCAGCTTATATCCACGAGTTAGTAGCTTTCACTTGGTGAATACTAGACAGAAGTCGAATCTACATTTGCATCACACCACCTTGACACTTGTGCAGAGAGGTGTACAGTATTCTGCAGCATCCATTTTCAATAACCTGCCACAAAAAATAAAGAATCTTAGCACTAATCCACACGCTTTCAAATCTAAATTGAAGAGTTACCTCATGGCTCACTCCTTTTATTCTGTCGAGGAACTCATAGAAAAGTTAAACAATTAATCTAATTGATTTTTTTCTTTATTGGTTCATTTCACTTTGGCTTAAGATTGTCATGTGCATAGGACTACTTAAAAATATTCTACTACCATTCTTGTGTAAAAATTTATGTATTGATTTGGACAATGACCATGGAGTCGCACTCCTAAATTGGGTCATATCGAACAGAAAACCATAATAAATAATAAATAAATAGAAATAGCGACTAAACATCGTATGACCAATGCCGTTGTTGGACGTATGAAGATGTTGCAAGTTGACCAACAACTTTTCAGGAGCGGCCTGCTCTCATGCGATGACAAGTCACATGTGAGATATCTACGACGGCTCTTGTAAATTCTAATCTTTACCGTGGCACAGCTCTGTAATTTTGAATTCCTAGGGTAAGTTAAGACACAATTAAAGTAAATCAGATCTAATCATAGTACTTGAGTACAGTTTATAGCTAACGACACGGATTGCACAGAGGGAAATAAATCATAGTCATTCACCAGTATTTTATTGTAGTGTAGGCTCAGTCTGAGAAAGATCAGATATTTTGCCATGAAGTTTTAAGCACAACTAATGAACGTGCACTAAATAAACGTTATAGATTGTGAGATCAGAACAAATTTAATTTGATAACAGTGTGTTCTATTGTTTATAACTTTCAAAAGGCTGTATTGTATAGCCTTTGACTGTATACTGTCTGAGATAATTTACTTTTGTACTTATACTAGAGGTTTTCTTACACTTACGATAGATGGAGACTTTAAGATGTCACGGTAGAGTTCATTGCATACTTGAGGAATATATTTATTCAGAACTAGTTTTTATATCACATTTCATTTAATGAATAAATTCAAGTGCTCTAGATGGCCCGTCTCGGGTTAATTTGTATATTTGCCTCTTGTTTATACTCATTACAAGTAGCTACAGTAGAGCAATTTTTTCATTAAATGCAGGGTTGTAGAAACATTACGTGTGAATAAAAATATAGCTCACCTACGAGTTTTATACAACTCGGTTCTTATCTTACTGTTTTGTTGCAGGAATATGCTTTATTGACGTGACAACTATTTTGTAATTAGTATTAACGTTTTCAGAACAGGTAATGGCTATTGTGTATGAGTTAGTTTTTACGAAAATACTAGAACAAACATAATGCTGAAAACTTGATAAAGCCAGATTTCCACGCGGAATGTCCGCATGGTCTTCAGCGTCTTTCTACGGACCGGGCGATCATTTCCGCTGGAGGTTCAAGATCTCCCTAGAGCCTATGTGTGTTTGTGTGTGTGTGTGTGTGTGTGTGTGTGTGTGTGTGTGTGTGTTGTGTTTAGTGTACGCTAGTTAATTATTTTGTAAGTAAAGGGACTGATGACCATAGCAGTTGTCGAATAGGTTTACAAACATTGACAGACACAACAGGAATATAGCGTCGAGCGTCACAACGTTGTAATACATAGCACTACCTTCAGATCATTTGTATAGCCCAAATAGGTTCAAATGGGAGATGGCGCTATATGTATCGCGCACGGTCGTCAGTTGAAACCTGTTCCCCATCATGCCAAACTGTTGAATGCTATACCTCCATTAAAACTCTGCGTTAAACCAACCATCAATGGTATTGCTGTCCAGTGTGGGATCCTTATCAGGTGGGTTTGATGGAGGACATCGAAAAAGTCCAGAGAAGAGCAGCTCGTTTCGTATTGTCACGATACAGGGGGGACAGCGTTGCGGAAATGATGCAGGATCTGGGATGGGAATCATTACAACAACGGCGATTATCGCTGCGGCGTGGGCCACTTACGAAACTCGCCAACATTCTCCTCCGAATGCGTAAATATATTGTAGACTCCAACTTACATAGGTAGAAATGACCATCAGAATAAAATAAGAGAAATCAGAGTTCGAACGGAGAGATTCAGGTGTTCTTTCTTCCCGCGCGCTATTCGAGAATGGAATGGAAGGTAAATAGTATAATTGTGGTTCGATGAACCCTCTGCCAGGCACTTAAATGTGATTTGCAGAGTATCCGACGTAGATGTAGATGTACATATATAAATCCGCTCATGAAGTGAAACCGTTCCTGCACTAATGTCGTTAAAACCAGTTTGAAACATTCTTGTTATTTACAAGGAGTGTTTAAATAAAAAGGTATGCCGCTTTAGGATAACGTAGTGCAACATCTAGGAACTTGAAGCATGCGTCGTCACCTTCCTATAAAATTCGAGGCTGTGCCCTCAGCCAGAAAAGGTGATACTCACCTCTTTCGATGCCCAATATCCGATACTCATCGAATTCCTCCAGCACGGATAAACCATTAACAGTAACGGGTACCGTGAGACATCCCCTACCTACGTAAGTCCATCAAGAGAAAACGGCCTGGGCTGCTCACGAGGGGAGTGATTCTGCTCCATGATAACGCGCGTCCACACGTCTCCAGAGCCACGCAGAGTGTACTGGCCAAGTTCAAGTGGCAGCAGCTAGAGCATCCGCCCTACATCCCGGACATGTTGCCGGGTCACGTCCATCTGTTTGGTCCGCTTAAAAAAAAAAATCTCAACGGGAAGCGCTTCAACACGGTCGACGAACCGAAGGACGCCGTAAAGGACTCGGTCTTGTGACAGCCGCGAGAATTCTGGGAACAGAGAGTCTGCGGATCGTTAAAAAGTGTTTCGTACCTTTTCATTTCACCACCTCTCGTATGTGTCCGTGATAGTTCTCTGTTGTACATCCTGTTGCGTAAAAACACTTGTTTGGATCCATATTCATCAAAATGTTCAAATGTTTGTTAAGCTTATGGGACTTAACTACGGGGTCATCAGTCCCTAAACTTACAAACTATTTATGAACTACTTACGAACTAGGACGGCACAAATATCCATGCCCGAGGGGGGATTCGAACCCTCGACCGTAGTGGCCGTGCAGACCATGACTGGAGTGCCTTAGTCCACTCGGCCACCGCGGCCGGCCCATATTCATCACAATAATCCTGTTGCTTCGACTAACATAAAGGCTAGTTTACACGACCGACACTAAGTTTCATGAAACTGCGTTATTGGTCAGTGCGCATGCGCGGCAAGCGTACGCGCAACTCGTTGGCGAAACAAAACAGTTTCGGCACGTTCAAACTTTGGCGAAACTGTTTGCGCGAATTTTTTTTAGGTTAGCCGACAACCAAAACACAACAAAATACAACATTAAATGGAGAACGGAAGAAATTGTTCGGCTTTTGGATAAATATGCGATGTATACGTGTTTATGGTATTTTAATGATGAAAATTCCTGGAATAAGCAGCGGCGTATTGTTGCTCTTCAAGCAATCATTTATGAATTAAATATTGATGGATTAACGATAAGTTATTTGCAGACTGAAATGCATTCAATTCGAAATACCTATACAAACGAACTATGCAGAAAGCAATCTAGTAAAATATATGAGTCTGGATCAGCGAAAGTTTACAAGACCAGGATTCCGTGGTTTGAACTGACAGACTTTTTTTAAGAAAAAATGTACACGGAGGAAAAGGCTATACAACTCAGTTAAGCTGAATTCTTTTATTTTAAAATATTTTTTTAAAACGTGACCGTTTTTATAGTCACGATTCTTTTTAAAATAATTATTTAAAACGTGACAAGAGTTTTAAGTTCACATTTTTTATTTTATTTTATTTATTTATTTTGTTTTATTTTTTGTTAATACTTTTAAAGATGCTGCTTTTTCCATGATACACACCCCTCTGCAAGAAAGTGGTTAGCTAACCATTCTTCTCTTAATGCAGCCTAGTTTGAATAATTACCGCTTCCGGCATGCAGCGTTATATCAATTAATCCAGCAGTATTTGTATTTCTCCATGTTCCTGGCTGGTGAACTATACACCATGGGTAACCAATTGTGGCTTTTGTAACTAGATACAGACGAATATGAATCCGTATTTGGCGAGAAACGTAATGTAATTTCAGTTCTGGTGACAATGCTTCACACATAACAGCATCTTGTTTCCGTATTGCATTACTGACTGTTTAAAAGAAATGTAAGCTGCTCTGATGACATTCTAAGATGATTACAGTAACGTATAGGGTCTTCAACGACAATTTCTTTCAGCAACATTGCTGAACAACCGAGCTTATGTCGTTTTTTAATCCAGTAACGAACCCAAACACGTTTCTTCTTCTTTTCTTGTTTAGTCTTATGCAGTGATTTCACACAGACAAGCAATAGTTCCGCCACAACTAGTACAGTGCCACAATTTTCATTTTACTGCGACTACAGTACTCACAAATCAACGAAACTGAACTGTATAATTTTGGTGCCGTGTCGACAGACATATACGAAACCAATTGCGCGTAATTTCACGCAACCAGTGTTGCAACCTAGTGTCGTCGTGTAGACTAGCCTTAATAGTCCAAGATTCAATGAACAGCACGAAACTGCAAACATTTAGTTTCACTGATAGAAAATAGTAGTACTTCTGGCTTCCTCCGCTGATTTCTGTACTCCGATGTAACATTTATATCGCCAGTCAAATAGATCCTTTCTCTCTATCGACATATTTCTTTTACTAACAGATCTCATCCATTTAAATTCCATTTCAGGTAGTGTCTTCTATAAAATATCTTCCTGCCAAGAAAAATGGATTTTTGAGGGTAATGAATTTGCGTAACATTGTGATTTATCTAAAAGTTCTCCACCGATATTGTGATACTGATTATAAACAATGGGTTTTGTTCTAAAATTTTCCCTTTTTGTCTTGGCGATTCTTATAAACCAAGTGGCTGATTTTTGCGTTTCCTTTTTATGTGTACTACAGAGGAATCGCTGACGTTTGTGTACATTGCATTACATTGACTGGAAATAGTAACATCAGACAACACTTTTTCTTGCGCCGCCTCTTTAATATAAACTGCAATCACATTATGCACTTATTCTTGCTATTCACCATTGTTGTCTCTAATATCTTGTAGCGGCTACTCTTCTGATGGTTGGTTGGTTGCAGAAACAACTGGAACGAGATTGTGGAATTAATTAATTTGCCTGACATCTGCTTCCCAATTAACAGGCGACTTTCCTGTTAATCCTCTGTTGCTGTGATCGTTAGCGGCATCGTACCTCATCTCTTCTACCAGGAGTTTCTGTTATTTAATTAGTAAATAAAATGGTAGTGACAGGGGACGGTTACAGTCCAGAAGTCTATCAGTTCGGTGAAATAATCAATATATTCTGCAAGTAACACACATAATTACGAGGTAGCCTGAAACATCAAACAAAACATTTACTAATTCTTGTTTCAGGACAAGACAGACAAAAAGAGACAAAACATCCAAGAGAACGAGCTTTTAAAATTATGAAAATGGCTGCAGTTCAGCAACGGTAGAATGTATAAATTTTTAGAATAAGCAACAGGCAACCATTTTCATGAAAATGGGTTTAATTGAAACCTTTACCTAGGTTTCGACAAAATTAATTTTTTCTTCTTCAGAAGTCGGATTTAAGAACATTAATATGCGAAACAATAATATACAATTGGTTGTTGTTGATGTTGTTGTAGTCTTTAGTCCGGAGACTGGTTTGATGCAGCTCTCCACAATACCCTATACTGAGCAAGCCTCTTCAATTCCACATAAGAACGGCAACCTACATCTGTCTGAATCTGCTTACTGTATCCATCTCTTGGTCTTCCTCTGGGGTTTTTACCCCACACATTTCCTTGGTGTCTAAGAATGTGTCCTACCAATCGATCCCTTCTTTTAGTCAGCACCACATTTCAAAAGCCCGTATCCTCTTTCTGTCCGCACTGTTTATCGTCCATGTTTCACTCCCATACAAGGCAACACTCTACACAAATGCCTTCAGAAAGGACTTTCTTTGGCTTAAATCAATATTCAATAATAACAAATTTCTCTTTTTCAAGAACGCTTTTCTGCCCATTGCCATTCTGCATTTTATATCCTATGTACTGCGACCATCATTTGTTATTTTACTGCCCAAGTAACAAAACTCATCTACCTCCTTTATTGTTTCGTTACCTAAGCTAATTCCTTCACCCTCGCCTGATTTTCTTAGAATGCACTCCATTACCCTAGTTTTACTCTTGTCAAGGTTCATCTTATATGCACCTTTCAGCACACTGTCCATTCCGTTCAACCGCTCTTCCAGATAATTTACTGTCTCGGAGAGAATTACTATGTCGTCGGCAAAATGCAATGTTTTTAATTCTTCACCCTGAACTTTAATTCCTTCTCCAAATTTCACCTTGCTTTCCTTTATAGCTTGCTCAATGTACAAATTGAACAACAATGGAGAAAGACTACAACCCTGTCTTACTCCCTTTCCCTTCTCCCTTACTGCATCCCTTTCATGCCCTTCAACTCTGACAACCGCTGTCTGGTTTTTGTACAAGTTGTAAATAACCTTACGTTCCCTATATTTTACTCCTGCTTGCTTCAGAACTTGAAAGAGTTTATTCCAATCAACATTGTCAAAAGCCTTCTCCAAATCTACAAAAGCTAGAAATGTAGGTTTGCCTTTTCTTAATCTATCTTCTAGGATAAGCCGTAAAGTGAGTATTGCCTCCCGTGTTCCTACATTTCTCCTGAACCCAAACTGATCTTCCCCGAGATCGGCTTCTACCAGCTTTTCCATCCTTCTGTATATAATTCGCGTTAATATTTTCTTTATAACCTTCTCAATGTATAAATTGAATCACATTGAATGATGATGATGAGCGTATGGGTTTTTTGGCAGGGAGAACCCTTGCGGGTTTGTTCGGCCGCCTTAGTGTAAATCTTTATTTGACGCCGCGTGGGCGACTTACGTGCCAATGATGATGAGATGATGATGATTAGGACAACACACAACACCCAGTCCCCTGCCGGGAATCAAACCCGGGATCCCTGTATGGTAGTCAGCGAACTACCCCTGAACTACCCCTGAACTACAGGGGCGGACAATAACATTGGAGAAAGGCTACAACCCGGTCTTACTCCCTTCCCAACCACTGCATCCCTTTCATGCCCTTAAACTCTGACAACCGCTGTCTGGTTTTTGTACAAGTAGTAAATAACTTTACGCTCCCCATATTTTACTCCTGCTTGCTTCAGAACTTGAAAGAGTTTATTCCAATTGGTAGGAAAATATATAAAAATAACAATTAAAAACTAAAAAACCGCATTGATGAGAATATACTCAATAATCATGTAAAAAGTGTAGTAACAAAAACAAATGCTCTAATGAAGCGCAACATTACTCCATGTCAAACAGTTATCATGTAAAACTGTGGAGTTATCTCTCACACACCTCGGGTGAGCTCCGCTTACTCAAAAATGTTCAAATGTTTGTTAAGCTTATGGGACTTAACTACGTGGTCATCAGTCCCTAAACTTACAAACTACTTATCAACTACCTTATACTAAGGACGGCACAAATATCCATGCCCGAGGGGGGATTCGAACCCCCGACCGTAGTGACCGCGCAGACCGTGACTGGAGCGCCTCAGTCTCCTCGGCCACCGCGGCCGGCCTCCGCTTACTGACCGGCGTATGTACACTAGTGACGGGGGACTGTGCTAGGTGGCGCCAAGAGGGGATAGAGCGGAGACGGCACAAGTACTAACTAAAGCGAGAGCAGTTTAGTGTTCATCGCGCCTGTCGCATTATAAGCCAACAGTGGCATATTTCGTAATCTCGCGACCGAAAGCTACTACTTTACCTTAATCACGAAAACTGCTCGGTGGGACTGAAAAGTTCATGTCGATCAACCACCAAAATTGAACGTGGCGGCTATAACTGGACACTATGAGATGGAGGACCAGTCGTCTTGCCGGCCGCGGTGGCCGAGGAGACTAAGGCGCTCCAGTCACGGTCTGCACGGCCACTACGGTCGGGGGTTCGAATCCCCCCTCGGGCATGGATATTTGTGCCGTCCTAGTTCGTAAGTAGTTCATAAGTAGTTTGTAAGTTTAGGGACTGATGACCCTGTAGTTAAGTCCCATAGACTTTACAAACATTTTTGAACCAGTCCTCTTACCAACTGGAAGCAACTGAGAGCTGCCACGTGGCTCACGCTAGTTTTGTTAACTGCTGTTTCGCACCGCTGGTTCTTTCGGCGCCAAAATTACTCTGAACCAGAGTACTGTTAAGTGTTCCGCGCGGCAAGGTACGATTTCACGACTCTGCAGAAAGGGCAGGATCAGAAGTGTCCTCCCGCGAAGAAGAAGTTGACTCTCCGCATATGAACGGCTCCGGTAGCCTCTGTGGCTGATTGTAATCTTGTCAGTTTATGGTATTAATTATTCCAGGACCCGCAATGGGTCCTTTGGCCAGGCAAGCAGACAGAGATACTAGATTGTCTGGGAAAATTCGTTTTATAAGATGTAATTGGTGATTAATTTTATGAACTTCCTAAATATTAATCGGACTAATATATGATTTGAATCCATCAAGTAGGAAATATTTAATTTGTACTCACTCTATTAGTCATAAAATTGGCAATCTGGTTCATGTCACCTTTGTGCCTATCACAGATGAGCCTCAGCTTTACAATCTGAATACCTTAGTATATCAGTATATATAGGTACAAATAGCACATTGTAATTTTGTGAGAGTCAGCAAAGGACTTGGAAGAGCAGTGGAACGGGATGGACAGTGTGTTGAAATCTACGTATAAGATGAACATTAACAAAAGCAAAACAAGTGTAACGGAGTGCAGTCTAAGAAAATCAGGCGATGCTGAAGGAATTAGATTAGGTTACGAGACAATAAAGGTGGTAGATGAGTTTTGTTACTTTGGCAGTAAAATAACACAGAATGGTCGCAGTACAAAACATATAAAATGCAAAATGGCGACGGAAAGAAAAGCGTTTTTGAATAAGAGAAATTTGTTATCATTGAATATTAATTTAAGCGTAAGAAAGTCCTTTCTGAAGTCATTTGTGTAGAGTGTTACCTTGTATGGGAGTGAAACATGGACGATAAACAGTGCGGACAGGAAGAGGGTGGACGCCTTTGAAATGTGGTGCTACAGAAGAATGCTGAAAATTAGGTGAATGGATCGCGTAACTAATGAGGAGGTACTGAACAGAATTCGGGAGATAAGGAATTTATGGCATACCTTGACTAAAAGAAGGGATCTATTGATAGGACACATTCTGAGACATCAAGGAATTTAGCATTGGAGGGAAGTGTGTTTGTGGTAAAACTCGCAGAGGAAAACCAAGAGATGAATACAGTATGTAGATTCAAGTGGATGTACGGTGCCATCCTTATGAGGAGATCAAGAGTAGCCTTGTGTAGTTCGCGAACGAACTAGTTCGGAAGAGCGCTCCCACAGGCGAACTATGCGAACTAGTTCGCAGATCCCGCTCCTCTTAGTTCCACCGCTCCTTTTCCGAAGACTGACGGGGAACAGCGAGAGGACGCGAGAGCGCGCAACATCGCGTGATTTGTAGGTAATGTTCCTTCAATGATCTGTTAAATAAATAAAGACGAATATCATTGTATCACCCATTCGTGTAAATAACTGGTTTATTTGATTAAGTATTTGATGTCTAATTGCCCAAAGATACTGGTAATAGCACGCGCTTGGGCAACACTGATCATTATATAAAAAAGCTGTCATAACAAAAGAGAGAGTTCTTTTAGTAACGGTATCAAAAGCCAAAAAGAGCGGACGAACTGAAAAGAGCGACCTACTTCCCGCCCGAGCTGCGAACTAAACGGAGAGCTACCAGTCGCGAACTAAGATATACGCGATCGGTCGCGAACTAAAATATTTACAATCGGTCGCGAATTAAAACATGCGTTACCGGTTGCGAACTATTATGCCAAACGTATCTCGTTTCTTAGTTCGTTGGATTCTTTTCCGAAGACCGATGGGCAATAGCGAGAACGCGCGCAGCAGAATTAAAAATCACGTGTTTGCCTTCTGCTGATGATAGCCATTTCCTGGTGAGCGTCTGTCTGCTAGATTTCATAGTTCAGTGCTACGAAATTTCGGTTTTGAAGTATTCTGCACTCTAGAATATCGGACTAATAAATTCCATAATGCCAATATATGGAGATAACTCTAAACTTAAACGCGAGAAATTATCCACTAACTGTTTCTTTTGGTTTGCGTGATATCGTTAGCGGCTCACGCGGCAAGCGCATGAAGCAGGTAGGTGGGGGAACTTGTCCCTCCACCTGCATGCGCAGGCCACGCCGCTCAGCCGTCACTGGGAGCGGACGAACTAAAAGACGGAACTAGTTCGCGGCAGAGCGCGAACTATTATGCGCAAGTCTAATCAGGAGGCTTGTTCAGGATAGAACAGGATGGAGAGCTGCATCAAATCAGTCTCCGGACTGAAGACAACACACACAACATACAAAGAGTTTGCCGGCCGCGGTGGCCGAGGGGACTAAGGCGCTGCAGTCACGGTCTGCAGGGCCACTACGGTCGGGGGTTCGAATCCCCCCTCGGGCATGGATATTTGTGCCGTCCTAGTTCGTAAGTAGTTCATAAGTAGTTTGTAAGTTTAGGGACTGATGACCCCATAGTTAAGTCCCATAGACTATACAAACAAATATATAAACAAACAAAGAGTTTGACCAACGCTGAAAACTAAAGTAACAAAAGTCCGCCTGTATCACCGGACGCTCGATACACGGCTAGCCAGGTAATGGCCAACTGATGTAGCGGTTCCTCAGAGTTTTTCCGGCAAAGGCCTATTATCCCAGCAAGAACGCTGTTCGGCAGTGATTTTACACACAGGCAGTGCGCCCGTGCTGACCTTACTGAAGTCACGTATCTTAGGATGACGTATTTTAGCGAACTCATGGGGAAGGCAGCTTCTGTGACGGGAGCACCACGCCTCCCACCCCAATGGCCCACTTCCGGATGGCGGACACCGGGTTAGGACGCGGCAGGGCGATTGATTTACATGTGAACGAGGCGAGCTAATAGCCCCGCGAGGCCCACGGGCCGCTATTACCGACCATTACTTTCCAGGCGCCTGTTGAGCAAACAGCCGGTCTTTCACACTGCGCATCACATTACGCATCCGTCTCACACCGACAACCCGTTTATTTGTTGCAGTCATTACCTCCGAGCCTGATGTACGGCTGTACCGATTCAGTTTCATGGTCAGTCACTCTGATTTGCGTTTCCGTTTGTATCGGTGGAAAATAATGTTTTCCTAGCATATAGCTCGAAAAAAAAAAAAAAAAAAAGAAAAAAAAAAAAAGTGAGCCACCAACATCAGAATTGAGCAACAGTGGAGCAAGAACATCAGTAATTCTGAAGCTAACAGAGCTACGAGCGATGTGAAATACTTCACCGCCAAGGCATGCAATATATATCTATAAATGTGAATGTCTGTTCGGTGTACGTTTATCACGTCTGAACTACAAGACATAAAGAGCTAACAATTTCTACAGTTACTAATGTCTACCCGGGGAAGGCTTTAGGTACGGTTTTATGGCGATCGTATAGCTAGCTATCTATATATGTTAATGTGAATGTCTGTTCGTTGTACACTTACCACGTCCGAACGACAAGACGCAGATACTTAAATACTTGTACAGTTATTCATTGATACCTGTAGAAGGTTTTATGTACGGTTTTATAGCGATCGGATAGATATTTAGTAATTTGAAGAATACAACAAATGAGGAACAATAATTTCTCTTTGAAAATTATATTTACTCTTTGAAAATTGTTTTATTGGATGCATTGTTGCTTGAGGGTTGATAATGATAAAAGGGTGGAGTATATTGGAATGGAAAGTTATCGGTGTATATGAAATTCTACGTGTGTGTGTTAACATTTCGCTCTGCAGCAAAAACTACAGAACGCAAACGAATGGTCTTTGTGTGATTGTTGTCCGAAGTCTCCCGTTGTACAACATAGCAGTTACATGCCGATAGCTATAAAGCGGGGTGGAAGATATGGTGGTTGAAAGTCGTCAAATTATAAAAAGTTGGGACTGAAGGCCAGCGATGACGTTTGCGACTGTATAGCAAGGAGGTTACATACAGAGAAACGTGATTCCACAGACTATATCTTTGTTCTATGCGTGCTTCAATGTCTTCAGCTCTTTCTCTGTAAGGATAAGCATACGAATAAGGAAATATAATCAACCAACACGCGAGCGGAGCCGTGGATTTAAGCTAGTAAATAAATAAAACGTTGTACCTACAAACATTCAGGGTGAGGCACTTCAAATGTTTTTCGAAATATTTGGTACAATAAGAATCGCATTAAAAAAAGTTGCAACAAAAGTTCAAAATGGACATCCATTAATATAAAGCTCGATATCCCTGCACCACCCGCATGGATGAGATAGAAAGTGAGTTTGAAATCTGAAACATCAACCCCTATTTTTATTGCAGATTTGGACTCCCCGAGTAAAAAAAAAATGTAACTTTTGCAACAACAAAAAAATCTTTTTCGTTTCATAGTGCATATCACTGTAATTGTATAAATTAAAAATGTGTTGAAAATGCGAGCATGTGTCTCATCAGAAATGTCATCTGTCTCTGTTGACAAACTGATATTTCTGTTTGTCCTAGTAACAATGCAAAGTACACGTTATGTAAATAATACGCTGAATAAATGACATTCAAGTAATCATAACTTTTACAGAATATCGCTTTGATCGCCGGTGTATTCCTTCGTGATGCAGTCCGTCGTCCCCAAAAAAAATTCGCAGCATTCTCGATGCAACTTCAAATGTCGACTCGCAAAGACTTACAATCAATTTTGCGAGAAAAATATTTTTTGACTAGTGTCTTATACGAATGGAAAAATAAGAAAATCCTATGTGTTCACACGAAGTCATTTTAACATCTGAAAGGTAACAGTTGAAGTACCGAAATTACCTAAGGCATTCAACGGAACAAATGAAATTCTTTCGCAGGAAGTGTGACAGGGAAAGTGCTGTGGACAAAAATGACTTTCTGGATGTACAGTTCTGGTTGCACCATAGAAACGTACATTAAAGACTGTATAATTTTTGTGTGTTGTTTTTCGTATGTTTATTAACGAATATTAAACTCATTTTTTCCAAGGGCGTGTTTCACAGCTTACCGGAAAATGTGTACCACATTGTTATGTTCCCTTGTGAATGGCATTAAACGGCTACATTTTAATGAATGAAGTAAATAATGAATTATTTATTTTGTCATAAACCTAAAGCAAAGAAACATTTTAATATAAGCCAAAACATTACGAATACAGTGGGAATAGATGTAACGCACGATTTTATCCTTTAACGAAAAGTAGTTTTTCATCATCCTTCTCTGGTTATGAACGGAGTGACTCATTTTATGAGTAACGGTTTCTCAGCAAGTTTCATACTTGCCATCATCTGGTGAAAAAGAGAATATACATGGCAAAAGAAGAAGAAGAAGAGTCTGATATGAATTTGATATACACGTTAACTTCTAAAAATGCCTAGTAACCCAAGACTGATTACGTAGACAAGCACCGACTGAAGTAGAAAGGGCTGTTTTTACAAAGCTCTCGAAGGTATCAGACGTGTGGTTTTTGTCATCGCCGTTAGTATCCTTTGATGACCAATACTTGTAATTTCCATTGTGCTGCAAGAATTATGGCGTCAATATATTTAATTTTATTCCTATTTATTTAGTTACTTTTTACAAAATAAGCGTGCATAAACAGACGGTGGTTCTTCACAATAGTGACGTATCTTTCAGTAACAGAGAACCTACTGACACTGTCAAACAAGCACTATTGCATTCAAGGGTGTTTTTCAGAAATATATCGACACAAAAATATTACTAAACTGACGTATAATATCAAATTTCATTTATGGGATGAATACAACCATTCGTCCATCACGTTAACCATTTTATCACAGATTTATATCTGTAATGAAGAACAAGAAAAAAATTAGAAGAGGCGTAAGATGAAGTTGTACTCTCTCTTCCCTCTTATATTTAACACTTATATTCAAGAAGATATAGACCTAGTTCGCAAAAGTGGGATCGAAATTAATGGACAGAAGACAGACATGTTGCTTTATGGAGATGATACTTCTGTGATCATGGAGACAACAGAGGATCTAGAGAAAGTCCTCAGAACAGTGGAAAGTGTATTTGGTAATCAATATGGTTTGAGAATAAACAAGAAATATATGATGCTGAATCCTGATGTGAACCTTTACGAATTAGAGCGGAGTTGGACAGTTTTCCCCAATTTTTCCTATTTTCTGGCCAACTATTCCAAACTTTTACTTCTCTCAAACCTTCCTCTCGCTCTGAATGTCGAATGTGCATAATTTTATCGCAATCAGAAGAATGGTATCGATATTTGATGGAAAAAACTCTATCTATTTTTGCTGACTTTTCCAATTTTCCGGGAAACATTTCCTAATTTTTATTTCATAAGAACGTTCTCTTGCTTTGAACGTCAAATATCAAAAATTTATCGCCGACAGACGAATGATATTGATATCAAATTGAAAAACTCTCTTTCAGTTTCTCGCGAATTTCCAAATTTTACGGGTAACTTTCCCAAATTTTTAGTTCATTAGATTGTTCATCTTTCGTTGAACAATCGGATGAACGGTTCTCAACTTTAGTGTTCAGTACATTTAGAAACACATTGAAAGAAGAACTTGGTTCGAATTTTGCGACTTTCCTTCTTAACTGACTCTATTTTCCTTACTGAAAACTTTTCTACGACAAAGGAAAACAAAACAAAACAAAATTACCCCTTTCAGTCGCGCGAATAGTCACTTATAATGCTGCATTCAATCAAAAACACATTGAAAAACGCACTTTTAGTTTTTCTCAAATTTTCCAAATTTACCGGTAAATTTTCCAAAAAAAATTATTTCATACAATCCTTGTCCTGTCAAGTCGTACTCAAGTGATGCTCTTACAACGATGTGACAATAGATTTTTATTCATAGAAAAAAATCTCTTTCAGTTTTTCCTAAATTTTCATACTTTCCGGGCGACTTTTCCAAATTTTTATTTGATGCGAACCTTCCTCTTGTTTTCAACATGGAATGTACAAAATTTTATCGCAATCGGACGACCGGTATTGATAGCTCACTGGAAAAAGCTGTTTCAGTTTTTTTCAGATTTTCCTCTTTTCCGGACAACTTTTCCATATTTTATCACCGTTTAAACCTTCCCTGGACTTACACGAATATTTCAAGACTAAAAGTAACCAAATCGGTTCAGCCGTTCTCGAGTTTTAGCGAGACTAACTAACAGCAATTCATTTTTTGTATATATAAATAGATGATTATGTCAATCTAAGGCATTATTAACGCTGTGGGCCCAGAAGACGACAAACATGAAGAGGTGATTAGAAGAGTACAGGAAACCAGATCTCTGAGAAGGTACAACCAAAGAAGGAGAGACAAACTTGTATGAGACAGCATAATACAAAGCAACGTTATAGGAACAGTAGCAGAAAGAGTTTTTGAGGGAATGAATCGCCAGAGACATTAAACATGCAACAGATTGTGAATGATCTTGGAAAAAAAAGAAAAGAATCTTAGGGTTTAACGTCCTGTCGACAGCGTGGTCATTAGAGACGAAGCTTACACTCGGAATATTGGGTAAGGAAAGGGAAGGAAATCGGCCGTACCCTTTCAAAGGAACCATCCCGACATTTTCCTTGATTGACTTAGGAAAATCACGGAAACTAAATCTGGATGGCCGGAGGTGGATTTGAACCACCATCCGTCCGAATACGAGTCCATTGCGTTACCACTGCGCCACCTCGCTCGGTGTTATAATCTTGGGTGCAATGAAAAGGAAGGTACACAGAGTAGAGGGAAAACGCTCGAGTCGAACGCTAAAACAGAGAAGAAGGGAATTAGAAATGAGCATACGGGGCTGAAAGATAGTAAGCTCCTACACACCGAACCCAGAATTGCTGCAACCGCTTCGTAGGAATCTATGAATCACGACGTGACACAGCAACGCTTTTTCACATCATGACTTCATTCCTCAGGAGTGAGACTAAAGGGAAGAACACGTTTGACGGACGACTCGAGTCATGATACTCCCGTGTAGTTGCCCCCGTCATTTCAGGGGTGGGCGCGTCCTCATTCTCACAGTGATTGCCGCGAGCGCATAATGAGTGAGCCAGCGAACTCGACGACTGGCGGCGACGGGGTAGACCGCAGACAGGTTGCCCTCGGCAGCGACAGCCGTAATTTGCGCGTCGTTAAAGCGGGCACCGCCTCATACAGTCTGGAGGCAGCTGTGACAACAAACGAGTGTCTTTTCGTTTGTCGCAAGGAAGCGTGCGAACTTATTTCGCGTCATTTAGGACTAAATGCTTCCTGCCGAGCATCTTACACGCACCGACCACTGAGAAGATCCTTTCTGTTTACGTTATGAGCATGTGGGCGGTCTCGTGTTGTGCCGTATTACATGAACAAGATGGGAACGGGACGTTAAGCCTTAATCTTCCTGTTTTGTTTCTTCCTTGTGTTAGATTAGATTAAGACTTGTTCCATAGATCATGAACACGACACATCGTAATGATGTGGAACGTGTCAGGTTAATGAAAGGTGTCTTTACAAATTATTACATTGTACTAAATATTACATGACCCAATTTTTTTATTTTATTTTTTAAATTTTTATTTATTTATTTTTTTTTTCAAATTTACTAATTCATATCTAAAAATTCATCTATAGTGTAGAATGAGTTTCCACGCACAAATTCTTTTAATTTGTTTTTAAATGCTTGTTGGCTATCTGTCAGGCTTTTGATGGTGTTTGGTAGGTGTTGTTGTTGTTGTGGTCTTCAGTCCGCAGACTGGTTTGATGCAGCTCTCCACGCTACCCTGTCCTGTGCAAGTCTCTTCATCTGAGAATACGTTCGGCAACCTACATCCTTTTGAATCTGCTTACTGTATTCGCCCCTTGGTCTCCCTCTACAATTTTTACCCAACACGCTTCCTTCTAATGCTAAGTTGACAATTTCTTGATGTCTCAGAATGTGTCCAAGCAATCTATCTCTTCTCTTAGTCAGGATATGCCAGAAACCCCTTTTCTCCACAATTCGGTTAAGCACCTCATTAGTCACGTTATCTACGCATCTAATTTTCATCATTCGTCTGTAGCACCACATTTCAAAAGCTTCTATCATCTCTTTATCTGAACTCCTTATCGTCCACGATTTACTCCCATACAATGCTACACTCCAGACAAATGCTTTCAGGAAGGACTTCCTAACATTTAAATTAATATTGGATGTTAACAAGTTTCGCTTCCTTAGAAATGCTTTTGTTCCCATAGCCATTCTGCATTTTATATCTTCTTTACTTCGGCCATCAGAAGTTATCTTGCTACCCAAATAACAAAATTCATCTACTACTTTTATCATCTCATTACCTAATCTAATTCCATCAGCATCGCCTGATTTTCTGACATTGCATTCCATTACCTTCCTTTTTACTCTTGTTAATGTTCATCTTATATCTTCCTTTCAAGATACTGTCCATTCCATTCAATTGCTCTTTCAGATCTTTTGCGGTCTCTGACGGAATTACTATGTCATCAGCAAACCGCAATGTTTTTATTTCTTCTCCCTGCACTTTAATGTCCTCTCCAAATTTCTCCTCCCATTCCTTCACTACCTGCTCAATGTACAGATTGAACAACATTGGGGTTGGTAGGTGACCAAAGACTTTTGTGGCAGCATAATTCACCCCTTTCTGTGCCAAAGCTACATTTAACCTTAAATAGTGAAGATCATACTTTCTCGTAGTGTTGTAGTTATGTACACTGCTATTGATTTTGAATTCGGGATTGCCAACAACAAATTTCATAAGTGAATATATATATATATATATATATATATACTGAGAAACTACTGTGAAGATCCCTAGCTCTTTAAAGTGTCTGCAGGATGATATTACTTGGGCTCCGGCAATTATTCTGATCACACGCTTTTGTGCAATGAATACCTTTTTACTCAATGATGAATTACCCCAGAAAATGATGCCATACGAAAGCTGAGAAAGAAAATAGGAATAGTAAGCTAATTTACTGAGATGTATATCAGCGAAATTTGCAATTACCCTATTAAAATAAGTTGCTGAACTCAAACGTTTTAACAGATCTATAATTTTTTTTTTCAGTTCAACCCCTCATCAATGCTTACACCTAAAATTTTTGAATATTCTACCTTTGCTACAGATATCTGATTAAAGTCTATATTTATTGATGGTGTCATTACATTTACTGTATGGAACTGTATGTACTCTGAAACTTCCTGGCAAAAGAAAATTGTTTGCAGAACCGGGACTCGAACCTGGGACCTTTGCCTTTCGCGGGCAAGCGCTCTACCACTGAGCTACCCCGACACGACTCACGATGCCGCTTCACACTTTACTTCCGCAAGTACCTCCAACTTTCCAAACTTCACAGAAGCTCCTGCGAACCTTGCAAGACTAGCACTCCTGTTAGAAAGGATATGGTGGAGACATGGCTTATCCACAGCCTAAGGGATGTTTCCAGAATGATACTTACACTCTGCTGCGGAGTGTGCACTGATATGAAACTTCCTGGCAGATTGAAATTGTGTGCAAAGGTCCCAGGTTCGAGTCCCGGTTCCGGCCCACAATTTTAATCTGCCAGGAAGTTTCATATCAGCGCACACAGATTCCTAGCAGACGCCCATTTTGAGAGAAACAATATATGAATCGATCTCATAATGTGATTCACAGAACTTAAAAGCAAGTCAGGAACACACAATGATCCATTACAATTCGAAACAAAAGACTAATGCATCTCGCCAGGCTACAGAAATGCTGGCTACTTTGGTAAACAAGATTGATTGAGTAACAGCATAAGTGGCAGTGTTGAAGCAAAAGCGTATGAAGAGGGCAATATAGAAAACGAGACTAATCTCAATAGTTAATTTAATTCAGAATAACATAACTCTTTCAGGCTCTGAAAGCACAATTTTGCGGTTCTGGTTTTGCTAGCTTTATTTCTTTGTGATTCACGCAAGAAATTCTGGTCTGCATCACACAATCGTGGACGGACAGTGGTAACGTCCGCAACGAGTTTTAGTTCTATGTGGCTACAACGTGTGTTACCAGCAGTCGGCAAACTTCCAGTACACTTACAATGGCGGCAAGAAAAACTTGACGAGGTGTTGATATCCTTGTTTTGACAGCCGGTTGATTCTATACGACCCTGTGATTTTATTTTTGAAAATAAATTTATTTTATTGTTTTCTAATGAATTACTGTATGTATTTTGTATCTTAAACGTCCTTCTCTTTATTAATGCCATGTCACCTACAACCTTGGATCTGACAGGGATAAAGCCATAGCAGGAACACTGTTCATGGTCTTGTTCAGAAAACCATACAACAATGAAAAATAAAATACATGTATTACAGTTGATCACTGAAGATGCTATAAAATAAAGCAAATTAGACTAACCTTTAAAATTGTTAAAGACGGTCATTCACCCTATTCAAACTGTATTAATGTACTGTCTTTCTAAAGTCGACATCAGTTGCAAACCAGTATAAAAGTCATTATTAATATGTGAGTCGTGCAGTATATCGATAATGGATTTATTAGCTCCACATAAATGCACCTACATAATGCTAAACGGCAAACTGCAGCGTGCTGCCACACATTTTACGAAACTGCTGTCTCTAGAGGAGCTATGAACAATCTGGTGTTCAAATTAATAAGAAGAAACAGAAAACCAAGGGAAGAATAAAACGATAGCTGTTTACAGTGGTGATGATCATTATATAATAAGCGAACACGAAAATTTAAGTACCGATTTTTAATATAAAGTATACAAGGAAGGCAAAAGAACTTGGATACGTAGAAAGTGCTTTGTCATCGATCTGCACAGTTAAAAAATTGCGTGTCTGCACTGGCGTTAAGAGTACTAAAAGGAAATGGATATTTTTTTATCAAAAAGGGATATTCGATTACGATAGTTCCACGTTGGCGGTTCGAGTTCTCCTTCGTAAATAGGTGTTTGTGTGTGTTGTTCTTAGGATAAGTTAATTTAGGTAGTTTGTAAGTTTAGAGACCGATGACCACTGCAGTTAAGCTCCATAAAATAGTAATAATAATAATAATAATAATAATAATAAGTTTACGATACACCGCGAAAGCTACAGGTCTAGCACGACTGCCATCTAGCGGTAGAATGGGTGCAACTACGAGGTCGACCGTGGTCTTAGCAGTAGAAATTGAAATTTCCGGATGTTATAACGTTATTTCTTGGCATCGCTATTTCGTTCAAATGTGCAAATGTTTGTACAGCTTATGGGACTTAACTACGGGATTATCAGTCCCTAAACGTACAAACTACTTATGAACTGGCTTATACTAAAGACGGCACAAACATCCATGCCCGAGGGGTGATTCGAACCTCCGACCGCAGCGGCCGTGCAGACCGTGACTGGCACGCCGCAGACCGCTCGGTCACTGCAGCCGGCGCTATTTCGTGTATTACACTTTGTGGTCATCGGCTGCAGCTTCCAGAAATTCCTGGAATTTCCTAATTTTTAATTACTTCCTCATTCCTTTATGTTTCCTTTTCTAGTAATGTTCAGATAAAAATTATAAATATGCTGGGTTCTGGTAGGGACTAAAAATCTGCAAACGAAAAGATTAAAAACAAATATTGAGTTCAGTTAGTTTCTAAACGCAATTGGTTAAATTTCTATGACAGGCCTATCAGATCGATTAAATCTGAATCATGAAAGAATACTTGACAACTGAAGTGACAGCGGACGTGCTTAGTTGGGACATACTGGTTCTCGATAGATCACCCATGTTAAGAACTTTCGGGATTGGCTAGCACTCGGGTGGGTCACCATTGAGGTCGGCAGAGCGCTGTGCAAAAGAGAGGTGCACTCAGCCCTTGTGGAAACAATTGGGGAGCTGCTTGAATGAAAAAAATCGACACAACGGTCAGGATTGCGAGGACTACTTCCCCCTCCATACCGCTTCTGTTGATGCTTTCTGGAGGAGACTGACAGGGCGGACAGGCGGTTCCTGTTAGGCCACTCGACGTCTGCAGGACCGAGTTTACAGTTTTTCTTTGAAAATTGAAAAGGAAAATCTCAGAAACGGTAACGACATAATGTAAAACAAACTACAGTCTGCTATTCACATAGCATATGGAAGTTTGGGTGGGTCCTGGAGTCGTGTTCGGCGACCGCTCGCGAAAAGCGGGAAACTCGGGTTCGAGTCCCGGCCCAGCACGAATTATCATATGTCACTATTTGGTAGAACATCCATACCTTATACAGTGACGCTAAAAGAAATTCGCTATTACGAGAAAATATTGATTATATTATCAGCACTGTAATTCGTCACCATACAGTAATATTCACATAGAATTTAGAAACTGTACACTTGATGTTACTCGTTAGAGATGTACTCTATGAAACATGATAAAAACTCTTGTTTTTTGTTCCACAGGGAATATTAAAATGGACTACATTTTGGAGAAAGGTATGTGCAAAAGCACCCATTGAGACCAGAAATATACAAATATTTTGCTAGATTCAGACCGTAATAGTTGCGTCAGTCATGTAAATAATGTAACGTAATAAATCTTACAGAATAATTCTCACAGTTAACGAGGTAAGTATAAAAGTAATTATGTACAGTAGGTATCCGACATAAGTTAGTACAGAAATCCGCAATTTTCTACTTGGTATTAGATTATTGCGGGACAGAATGCAGCTTGGACGTAGCTGACTCGAAGATGCTAAAAGAATTATTTTTTTTTTCTCTATGGGTAGTTCGTGGTCCTTGCGGACGCTGATAGAGTTTGTTCGTTTTTGGTTCTACGTGGTCTTTGGCTCAGCTTTTTTATTACAGAGAGCGCTCAGCCCTCTGACCGGGCGCGCTGAGCCACGGCGCCCGGCACCGACTGTGCTATCCCGACACGACTCGACTCACAACTTCACTTCCGACAGTACCTCGCCTCTTACTTTCCGAACTTCACAGAAGCTCTCCTGCCAACCATGCAAGACTAGCACTCCTGGAAGAAAGGAAATGGCATTTTTAATGAGCATAACTCGCTCGGACTCTTGACTGTAATGTAAAACACTCGATAAGCAAAAAAGGAAAAAAAAAGTTTTCTGTCGGAATCGTGTAAATACTGGATATGTGTTTCATTCCGAAAAATACAAAAAACTTCGTCTAACAATTTGAAAGGAAGCTGTACCTTTGAGATAACATAGTTGTCACAGTTCGTGGGGATGGAAGGCGGAGTGGGACGTTCAAATGTCTGTAAATCTATCGGACCAAACTGCGTGGTCATCAGTCCGTAGCTTACAAACTACTTAAACCTAGGTAAACTAACCTAAGGACAACACACACATCCATGCCCCAGGGAGGACTCGAACCTCCACGGCGAGCAACCGCGCGTTCCGCAGCGAGACGCTTTAGACCGCTCGGCTACTCCACCGTGGCGATGCTGAAAGAGTTTATCAGTTCACAAAAGGTATAAAACCTTAACTGAGGTAATATTAAAAAGTGGAACGAATACTTTTCAATTTAAACTCGTCACAAATTTAATCAACAGGCTTCATATATAGCCAAAGTGAGACTTTTACTGCCGAAAAATGTTTACTTTTGTAAATCGTAAGTGAAAAGATATTTTGAAAAATAAACGAAACTGTATACACACCATGGTATAAAAAATCTGTGCGTCTTTAGCAATTGACTTTTTCCAGTAGCACGTATTGTATGAGAGGAAATGGTGACATTTAACTGAAGCCACATACACGTACATATTTTATCATTATATGCTGATAGTGCCTCCTCGACAAATACGTAATCCGGAAGTCAGTATGAAGGGTGGTTTTAACATTGCAGTAATTTAATATCCATCTAGTAGTCGCCGATATTTTCAGTTAACATACACGGCATCATTGATTCTAATCACAATGTATCACAGAGACTAACTATGGTTACAGATGGATACTGACACAGATAGGTTACTGTGTTAATGCGAAAAGATGGGAGCTGTTTTCCTTATGCATTGATGCTGACACTTAGTCAAATGACCTGTCCGATCAGCAGAGCCTTGACAGTAGTGGTTCTGCCTGCGGTGCATGACCTTGCAATCATTCGCCCTGACAAACGACTTACCAGGCATGGGCAGAGTGGAAGCCGTGTTACTTAGCAAGTTGTCAGCTCCACCGCAGAGTGTTGTTCGTGAATCGATTAAACGTGAAAGGTTGAGAACCTACAATGCGATCGTATTAAGACGAAAGAAACATACAACAAGTCGCGGGAATTATATTGAACATTCTAATGCAGAAATGTGTTGTACAATAAAATGGTAGGAGCGAAAGCAATAAAATGTATGGACACTGCAGGGAGTTGTTCTCAGGTAACAATATATTAGCAGATGATTCTCGGTGACTTACTCAAGGTACCCTCCGCCACACACCGTCGGGTGGCTTGCGGAGTATGGTTGTAGATGTAGATGTAGACATAGACTTTCGATAGGCAAATTTAAAACGAGTACGACGTAAAAGGTATCTTCTCATTGGTTTGTTCTTCATTATACAATGTAAACGAAAAATTATCGTAAAACACAATGGAGAACCAAAATAGTATAGGACTTCAGAATGATGGTATGAATACGGTACTTTTACTGGAACTAAAAGAGATGTAACTTTTTTTTTAATACATAAAAAACAGTATAATTTTTTACTCTCTGAATCTACACAGAAACATATCACTGCGTGAAGATGATTTATGGCATAAAAAGGGCCCTTAGTTGCTAGAGCTATGCATGTTTACTTCCGGTTCGTGAAGACGAAAGTTGTTACATAATAGGCTTGGTTCTATATTTTATTCTCTCACGACATTATGAACAGATATATCTGTCAAGTGAAAAAGAGAATATATATTCATTTCGCATCTGGACAATTGAAGTGTTAATGAATTCCCAAGGAAAGTACATTAGAGTAACAAGAATTTACTAATCAATTTTTTTTATTTATTATTTATTTTGTCATTTAAAGAGACTTGCGAAAATTAGTAGCACCAAATTGTGTACAAACTCGGAGGTGTAATGACTGGCTGTTATTTCTAACGAACGATTTATTTTCGAAGGATAAAAGCGGAACGCCTTAGTCTTTATTATATACTACTTCATGAGACTAAATCGCGTCCTGTTAATTCCTTCATTAGAGTTACAAAATTACAGAAACAATATGATGATCTCATTAATATTTTGGCTATAAAAAGTTCGCACAGAAATAAGAAATATGGAAATGAATGATTAACAAATGAAGTTGACAGTTGTTTCATATATAAAGCTTGATTTACACAGTTGCATAATGTGTCGATTAGTTCATCTGTTTGATAATTATTTGTATTGTACGATCATAAAACGAAAATAAACACTGCACCGAGAAAATTGACAGGAATTCATGTGGTTCGGGATATCGTTGTTTAGTAGTTTCAAGTACGGCGCAAGGGTTGTATTTTAAATGTGACTTTACAGTGTGTGACTAAGACTTACTAGTTCCAGCAGATTCGGAGACTAATTAAGCTTAAACGTTTGCACTAGAACGTCTTAATGCAGAGAACATCCATTACAACAATGCTTTGATTAATTACTTAAAAAGAGATATATAATGTTGATTGTTGTTTGGCGATTTATTAAGCAGCAGATGAGGATAGTCGCTGTTCACGGAACATAAAGAGAACATTAAATTAACCATTACATAAGCACAGTACTGTTCTTTTGACGAAAGAACGATAGGACTTATTACTGCAAAATGATTTACTCTGCAAGAGTAAGCACACACACACACACACACACACACACAGAGAGAGAGAGAGAGAGAGAGAGAGAGAGAGAGAGAGAGAGAGAGAGAGAGAGAGAGAGAAAGAGAGGGAAAGAAAGGAAGAGAGAGAGTGAAAGGATGAAGGGGAGAGGGAAATAAAAATTCGCCTGGCTTTCGAACTACTCTGCACACTTAATAACTTAACCACCAATTGCTATTCACAGAATATTATGTGGATGAGAGACGGCACTGCATATAGTCACATAAATCGTCAGTACTACCAGAAAACTTGTACTGTATTCACATCTATAAACTGACCATCAAATGAAATATTAAAAACAAAATCTCGATAGCGTTTTCGCAATGAACGTGAGAACTTGCCTCTTTACTATCTGTAAACGAATTTAGCTAATAAGGTAACAGCATGCAAATTCAAGTGAAGATCGAACCATCGAGAGGTGAGTTGATGATGGACGCACGACCTAAACTGTTATCCATTTCATAATGTCTGACTTTGAGCACACATCTTCATTTTTTGGATTCATCGCATTACGAACATAGACGTGTTGTTGCTTGCTAGAATCTTGTATAATTTTATTTATTACAGTCTGTTCTCGACATGCACTGCAACGTTGCGTCAAAGTTTGAAATCAGTAGGTCAAGGATTTTCCGAGATTAGCTATGAAAAACAAACGACCAGAGAATATAATTGTTTGTAATCGCAAAGCTCTGACATTTTTTGGCCGATTACCTGGAAGTTTTGATGCAGCGTATGCCCGTAGGTTTATATACTTATATTTATAACACATTTAATACATGAACTGGAATCTCTGTTGTACTACATAAGTATTCATCGCGGATGATGGATGACACCGATGTTTTCGATGCTCACAATGTTTATGACATCATATGTCCTGAACTATGTGTCGTACGATTTTGTTTTTCTGGTATAAAGCTTCATCGTGATAGGACGGATGACTTGTGAACGCATAGAGGGCAAATATATGAACGTCCATTTATGTGCGTTCCTAATCATTCATCATATTACTATGAACCTTCTAGCGAAAGAAACAAAAAAAACAACAACACATACTACAGGAGATGTAATGTCATAAACATTGTGATACGTGGGAAACTTTCACGTCATGCGTGACCTTTTGCTTTATTACTTATTTACTACTTCAGCTATTCGCAGCTCGTTTAAAAAACGTGGTGAAAACAGAAGTGTATAAAAGTCTAACTTTGCTTGGTATATCGTTTCTTTGTATGTTGTTACTAATGAATCCTCTGTCAGTTTTGCGTTTATAAAGCAGTTGTGTTGGAAGCTACAATATGTGTGGGACTGTAGCCTTGACTCGCAAGAACTGGACACGTCAAAGCTGTATTACGTGTGACTACGTTCGCCGAAGGCGAACGCTTCATCACAGTTCACACATTTCACAGCTGTTATCGTAAATTCCTTACTAACTCTTAAGTAGCAAATATGGGAAGTATTCATTAGTAATGGCACACGATGTAACCAATAATAGTTCTGCGTTCTGCCACTTGCAACACTAAAACAATGAAAACGGAAGGGAAAAAATCTAAAATTCACCCGCAAACAGAAAAGGATTATATCTTTAAACTGTGTACAGGAAATTGTTCCCCTTACAACGGTTTAACTTTTGTGACACCTCAAACTTAAGTCTCGAAGAAAAATAAAAGTGAATAAATAAAAAGGGCAGCTTTTCGCAAAATATTTTAATTCATATGTCATCCCGTTTTCAACGAAAAATGAAGATAGACAGTTACTTTTCTTTCTTCCTGTCAGAGAAAGACGTGGATTGTAACGATCCTGATGCAGAATTCCCAACAATACATTGAGATGCGTTTTTTGAATAAAAGCAGATAGGACACAACGGCGGTTTCGTGCAAAACAGAATATAGATTCATAACACCGTGTTTCTGTTAACGGTTGTCTTTTACTCTTAATTACGCTGTAATAATTTACTCGTACTGTGCCTAATTTTTGCTCGCGTGATAATATTGGGTGACCTAACAGATTGCATATGTATTTGTATTTCATATAAAATAGGAGCTGCTTTCGCCGCATACTGTTATGTGCACATTTGTTTTTGTCTCAGAATCAACGTGTGAACCGCTCGATTTCAATGTTTTGTTAATATATAATTCGCATTATGCTTTATTTTCATTGGGATCCGTTTTTCGTAACTTCTTTCATGTAAACAGCTATTTACAGAATTGTTAGTGGACTTTATTATTAACATCTTGTCAGGAAAGGAGTATTTATAAAGTGTTTCTAAACCTATAGGACCACACTGCTATGGTCACAGTCCTTAGACTTACAAACTACTTAAACTAATTTACACTAAGGACAACTGGAGTATTTATGCTTTCAATAGTGTGAAACTTTTATTAGAGTTGAAGGAAGAATCTGTTAGTTACATTGATTTCTGCTGAAAAGTATTGTTTGTAGTTCCTGTTACAAAAGTGTAAAACGTTTTGCGTAGTTACGGTACTGTTAGTTTTTTGCATTTGCAAATTAGACTGCCTTCGTTAGTAAGGCTGTAAAGCACATACAGTGACAAGAAGTGATAGCATTCAAAGCATAATTGTATTCCCCATTCACTACACGATGTAATAAAGTAGAATACCAACTCTGGTAAAATTCGATGACATGGAATGCATGGTAAACTGTAGCAAACTATAATATGATAGACAACGAACAATGCACTTACAACGAATTTTAATGGAGTAGTTTACACATTCATACAGAAGAACCAATGTACATGAGCCCACAAAACATTATGTGTCAAATCTAGCTTACGATTTGCATATAAAAAATAATTGAATCATATTACTTGTTTATGAAAAAATAAGGCAGAGTATGAGTAATATATACACTATACAAATCAAAGAGTGCAATACACGCGATAAGCCGTAATCTGTATCAAGAGTATATGAAATGAGCTTCTGTTGCTACGTGATTCGCAGTTTTTACATGTTCTGAGGCACAAATTGTTGTTGTTGGATTTTGGAAGGGACTGAACTGCAACGCTTATCAGTTCCTGAGGCATATGTATGTCTACTTAATGAAGGCCATACGGTTAAATAGTAATATTCGCTCTCATACATAAATAGTTTTGTAATCAGAAGGTGGGAGAAGATAAAATGAAGCATTTTAATTCAGCAAAAATCCTTGTTTCCAGGTACATAGTACTAACAAACTTTAGTACAACATATAAAGCGTAAATAAAAGTATTGGCATCTAAATCGCCTAATTCGAAACATAAGTACGGATTTTCGCGCCGTTTTTCTTTTTTTCACATTCGAAGTACAGTCCCTCGTCACTTGGAGTGCTGCTGTCGTTCTGTTTTCGTTTGACCTCACAGTTAATGTATATTGATATTACGTGGTGCAGGGTGCGGTTATGCCGACATCATCTACAAGTAGAAGGATGGAATTGCTTAGTCGGACGACTATCATATTGCTATGTGGTAGATCGCTTTCGTACGGCGTTTAGTAGTATTTGCAGTAGCAATTAATGAAAGGGGAGGAATGACCAAAAAATTTATTTGTGCCACTTTATTCGGCGAGGTAGGATATGAAAAAACATGTGTCAAATGGCCACTAAAGTATTTGAACGATAATCACGGTATTCTACCTTAGAATACCTTCGTGCAACCTTTAACAGGATTTGCCAAAGAGGGTAGGGATGACAACGATATTAACTCGGATTCGGAAACAAACGCGAATGGCTTCGACGGTGGTTTCCAATGTTCTGTTGTAGATATACGATCTGTAATAGAATTTGCACGAATGGTTAATCATAGGGGAGGGCTGACCAGAATATTCAGTTTTGCCACTTTTCTCGTCACACACATGTCAAATAGCCATTAAGTCACGCATTGTAACGTCCATCCCGGTGTTCTACCGAAGATTTTCTGCATACGACCATTAACATGATTTGTTTTAGGAGGGAGGTAACGAGAATAATCACTTCTGTCACTTTACAAGAAATGTGATCGTAATTAAGAATATCAGTCAGCGTGAGCTGTATGATTTAATGGTGAGATATGAAAACTTTGAAGCGGACCGGGACTCGAACCCGGATATTCCGCCTATCAGGAGACGTCGCGTTACCATTTCGCTACCCGTGCACGCCTCTCGCAACGACGCAAACTTCCATAAGCCACACACTGCCTACTGCCCACGAGGGCTCGTACATTCTGTTCAAAATGTTCAAATGTTTGTTAAGCTTATGGGACTTAACTACGGGGTTATCAGTCCCTAAAGTTACAAACTACTTACCAACTAGCTTATCCTAAGCACCGCACAAATATCCATGCCCGAGGGGGGATTCGAACCCCCGACCGCAGAGGCCGTGCAGACCGTGACTGAAGTGCCTCAGTCCCCTCGGCCACCGCGGCCGGCGTACCTTCTGTGATTTAATTCCCGCACATGAGGAGACGTATTACTACATTTGTCGCAAGGCTTGCTGTGGATGATTTAAATACGATATTTAGTGTCCGTGTAAATCAGAAACACCAAGGCTCCAGACGAATATAGTGAAATATCTCTTCCTGTGTTGGAATTACCTCATAGATTGTACGACCACTCAAGAGCAGTAGATAGTGTGTAGTGTATAGAAGTTTGGGTCGTTCCGCGGATCGTGCGCGGGTAACGTAATGGTCACGCGAAAAGTGGGATATCCGGGTTTGAGTCCCGGTCCGACACGAAATTTTCATGTGTCACGATTAAACCGTACAGCTGGTGCTGATTCATATTGGCACTGTCGAACTCATTCCTTGTGTTTACATTAACAGCTGTAGACGCTGCAATGACCGTTCCTTCGGTTATGCTAGCATGGCTGAAGGACATTTGCTTAAGGAGCCCTCACATTCCTTTCAATACTATTGTCAATATATTGACTGTCTGCGAGTGGGTATTGACGTATTATCAATGTCGTTAATTTTGACAGAGCAGTATTGATAGGCCCGTAAATATTTTCCGGTGCGACAATATTCGTTGTTCAGATGTTTATCGTGTTTCTCGAAATACCCTCAGGACACTAGCGACTATCACATAACTACTGTTTTCTGTGTTTTCTGTGTGTATGTCTATACGCTTAGAATACATTTACATCGGGCAGGAAACAGAAGCAAGTAATTAATGGTACAGTTTATCGAATGTTCTAGGTGGAACCCATTTCTCAAAATCCAGAGATCAGTTGATTACATGAATAGAAACTGGAAAATTAAGTATTATTTGAAATTTATCACCTGCAGTATCCGGAAAGAAGAATAATGGACCAAAAGAGAATAAATTGCGTAATTGCTTCGTAGGTTTGAATGAAAAATTTAATATTTGTATTAACGGGCACAGCTGCATTTAAATTTATAAACATTCAAATGACCTTCCTGCAGCCAAAAATAGTAGATTCCAGTCGCAGGCCGGCACGAAATTTTCATATGTCACGGTTATATCAAATGTTTGTTAAGCTTATGGGACTTAACTGCGCGGTCATCAGTCCCTAAACTTACAAACTAGTTATAAACTAGCTTATGCTAAAGAAAACACAAACATCCATGCCCAAGGGAGGATTCGAACCCCGGATGGGAAACGGCCTCGCGCCTGCGAGCATAGCGCCTCAATACGCTCGGCTCCTCTGCTGCGGCTGTCGCCATTATACCATATAGCTGATACTGATTCATATTTGTAAATGCGAACACATTTCTTGTATTTCCATTAACAGTTGTAGTTGATGCTTCCTTGGATAAGCCTGTATGTCTGAAGGACATTTGCTTAGTTTCATTGATAAACACGGACACAGTAACATAGTATTTTGACACTAAGTCAAACGTTACATGGCAGTAACGTCTGCTGATGTGATGTATCGATATTCATTCTGTGAAAGCGGACCTATCCATCACAACGGTGCTGATGTGATTTTATCCAGTCCAAAATGCTGAGCATCGTGTGCTTTTATACTAACTAATGCCGTCCAGCTGTTTCTGAGTGTTCTGTTGATGCGCCAAAGCGCGAAACACGTTAAAGAGAAATAAATATAATAATTTGCAACAGAGACTACCTTTCAATTCAAATATGGATTCACTGTTGCTACACCAGGCCAATGAACTTTGGAGTGACATAGGAGATGACGACAATATTCACTTTCCTCGCCGGCATACGAATGACACACGTGTCAAATGGCCACTAAGGTTAGAAGGAGTTTATATTAGATTGAAAGTGTTGGAACAGGTATGCGACCTTCATGATAACTTTTTTTAAATGATTCTAAAATTTCTTAGAGATTGCTTGAATAATAACTTAGATGTTGTTGGTAGATTATTTTATATGCCAAATTTGAATGCACCAAAGCTAAATATATATTATATCGGCCCAAAGGTCAACAAAATTTCAGCCGACCAGTTGCATAAAAATGGTTTACATGCATAAACCTTGACCTAGGTTTCGGCAAAAGTAATTTTGCCTTCTTCAGAAGTATTACATTTAGCTCACATTAAAATAGTTGTTAAATAAAATGTGCTTGACTCCATGTCATAAAATAAAAAGTAAACATGTCTACATCATAGAACTGTGGAGCATGTCCACACACAGGTCGAATGAGCACTGAGTACTGGAAGAGGCGTTATATTGGTTACCAGATGATGGGCTAATCCCGAGACAGGTTGTTTTTTGACAATAAATAATCTACTAACAACGTCTAAGTGATTATTGAAGCAACCTCTAAACAATTTTAGAATCATAAAAAAGTGTTAGAAGGAGTGTCACGGAGTCAATTGTAGATTGGACAGTGTATAAAAAAGATATGTCCTGAAGTGACGCGACCACCAACGAGAATCACGGTATAATATCATAAATTGCATTTGTAAGACCTTTATCAAGATCCGACGAAGAGAATATTCACTTTTGTCACATTTCCTAGCCGAGAAACGATATGGCACACGTGTCAGATGGCCACTAAGGTGTCCTGTCGAAGACTGCACGACGCGTAACAGCATTTGCCCTAGAGGGTTGGAGTGAGCCGGATAATCACTCGGCAATGTGTCACGTGGCGTCTGATCGTAGAATGATGGGCTAATCTCGAAACATGTTGTTTTTTGACAATTAATAATCTACTAACAACGTCTAAGTGATTATTCAAGCAACCTCTAAGCAATTTTAGAATCATATAAAAAAATGTTAGGAGTGTCACGGTATCGATCGTAGATTGCACGATGTATGAAAAGATATGTCCTGAATGACGTGACCACCAAAGAGAATCACGGTATAATATCATAAATTGCATTTGTAAGACCTGTAACAAGATTTGAGGTAGAGAATATTCACTTCGTCACATTTCCTCGCCGGTATACGATATGGCACATGTTTCAAATGGCTACTAAGGTTAGAAGGAGTTTATATTAGATTGAAAATGTTGGTAGAGGTATGCAATCTTGATTATAATTTTTTTAATGATTCGAAAATTGCTTAGAGATTGCTTGAATAATCACTTAGATGTTGTTAGAAGATTGTTTTAAATGACAAATTTGAGTGCAGCAAAGCTAAATATATCAGTCACCAGATGATGGGCTGATCCCGAAACTTGTTGTTTTTTGACAATAAATAGTCTACTCACAACGTCTAAGTGATTACTCAAGCAACCTCTAAGCAATTTTAGAGTCATAAAAAAAAAATAAAAAAAAATAGAAGGAGTGTCACGGTGTCAATGGTAGATTGCACAGTGAATAAGAAAGATATGTTTTAAGTGACGTCACCACCAACTAGAATCACGGTATAATAAATTGCATTTGTAAGACCTGTAGAGAATATTCACTTTTGGCACATTTCCTCGCCAGGATACGGTATTGCACACGTGTCTGATAGCCATTGAGGTGTCCTATCGTAGACTGCACGACGCGTAACATCATTTGCCCGAGAGGGTAGCAGTGAGCCTGATAATCACTCGTCAAAGTATCACGTGGTGTCTTATCGCAGAATGATGGGCTAATCCCGAAACATGTTGTTTTTTGACAATAAATAATCTACTAACAACGTCTAAGTGATTATTTAAGCTACCTCTAAGCAGTTCCACTAAGCAGCATTAGAATCATTATATATATATATATATATATATATATATATATATATATATAGGAGTTTCACGGTGTCAATCGTAGATTGCACGATGTATAAAAAGATATGTCCTGAAGTGACGTGACCACCAACGAGAATCACGGTATAACAAATTGCATTTGTAAGGCCTGTAGAGAATATTCACTTTTGGCACATTTCCTCGCCGGGATACGATGTAGCACACGTGTCACATGGCCACTTAAGTGACCTGTCGTATATTGCACGACGCGTAACAGCATTTGCCCTAGAGGGTAGGAGTGAGCCGCATAATCACTCGGCAAAGGGTCACGCGGTGTCTTATCCCTCGCTTGATTACGATATGGCACACAAGTCACTTGGCCACTAAGGTGTCTTGTACATTGCACGACGCGTAACAGCATTTGCCCTAGAGGGTAGGAGTGAGCCGGATAAACAGTCGGTAAAGTGTCACGTAGTGTCTTATCGCAGAATGATGGGCTAATCCCGAAAAATGATTTTTTTTTTTTTTTTTTTTTTTTTTGAGAATAAATAATTTACTAACAACGTCTGAGTGATTATTTAAGCTACCTCTAAGCAGTTCCTCTAAGCAGTTTTAGAATCATAAAACAAAAAATAAAAAATAAAAATTGCTAGAAGGAGTGTCACGGTGTCAATCGTAGATTGCACGATGTATAAAAAGATAAGTCCTGAATGACATGACCACCAAAGAGAATCACGGTATAATATCATAAATTGCATTTGTAAGACCTGTAGAGAATATTCACTTTTTGCACATTTCCTCGCCGGGAAACGATATGGCACACGTGTCAGATTGGCCACTAAGGTGTCCTGTCGAAGATTGCACGAGGCGTAACAGAATTCGCCCCAGAGCGTAGGAGTGGCCGGTCTATTCACTGGGCAAGGTGTCACGCGGTGTACCACGGTGTGGCCTAGAGCCTAGGGGTGACCAGGCCGTGGACTCGGCGGCGTCGGCTGCGCGCTGCGCGGCAGGAGCTGTGCGGCGCGGCTTGGCGCGGCTGGCGCGGCTGGCGCGGCTAGCCCGGGACACCCCCGTTGACTCACCCCGCGACGGCGAGCAGCAGCGCGCAGCAGAGCGGCGCGGCGCGCCGGACGCCCCTGAGCAGCATGCCGACTGGAGTGCGGGCCGCGCGCGGCGCGCTGACGTCACCAGCCGCCCCTCCAGCGCGCGGCCGGCCGCGCGGCGCGGCCAGCGCAGCCGCCTCCGCCTCCGTGTCTGCCGCCGCCGCCGCCGCCGCTGCTGACGCGACCCGCGCCACTGGCGTCGAGGCGGAGGCGGCGTCGCGCGCGGCCGCCGGGCGGGTCGGGCCGGCGCGGACCGCGGCGGGGGCGGTGGAGGGGCGGTGCATCCCTCGCTAATTACTGCATTGATTGCTCGCCTGCACCGCAGCGCTTCAAAGGATTTTCGCCCCCTGCCGCCCCCTCGGGCCGCTTTGACCCGCCGCCGCCGGCGCGTGTGGGGAACGCGCGCCGCGCGCCTCGCCTCTCAATTTGTCGCCGTCGATATCGCCCCGTCGCTCCGTCCCGCTCTCAATTTACAAACGGCGCTCCGCCCCGCGCCGACTGCGCCGCCCTAATTGAAAGTGGCGGAATGCCCCCTTATTATGCGCAAAACAGGCCCTCTCCTCGTCTGCAGCGCAGCCCCCTCCCGCCTCTTATACTCGCGGTCGAATAAAACCGCCTCCTCTCGATTCATAACGTTCTGAAGCTGAGATTAAACGTACCGCGGGCACACGGCACAGTTGTTGGAACTCAGTTAAAATACCGTCCTGTCAGCGGTCCACATCCCTTCCTTCCCCACCCTCTCCAGAGCTATGGCAAGGCATTGACTAAAGCAGAGGTGATATCGGGCGTTCCACAGGGTAGTGTTATTGGTCCTCTGCTGTTCCTTATTTATATAAACGATTTAGGGGAAAATCTAAGTAGCTCTCTTAGGTTGTTTGCAGATGACGCCGTCGTCTACCGTCTAGTAAAATCATCTGAAGATCAAAACCAACTGCAGAACAATCTGAGTAAGATATCAGTATGGTGTCAAAATTGGAAATTGACTCTAAATAATGAGAAGTGTGAAGTGCGAGTACGAAAAGAATCCGTTAAACTTTGTTTACAAGATAAATCAATCAAAATTGAACGCCGTAAACTCCACAAAATACCTAGGAATTACTATTACTTCAGGCTTAAACTGGCAAGAACACGTAGATAATGTCGTGGAAAGGCGAACTGGAGACTTCATTTTATTGGCAGAACTCTTAAAACACGCTACAGAACCACAAATGAGACTCCATACATTACGCTTGTCCGTCCATTTTTGGAGTATTGCTGCCCAGTGTGGAATCCTTATCAGGTGGGTTTGACGGAGGACATCGAAAGAGTCCAAAGAAGGGCAGCTCGTTTCATATTGTCACGAAACAGGGGTGACAGATTTACGGAAATGATACAGGATCTGCGATGGGAATCATTACAACAACGGCGCTTATCGCTGTGGCGTGGGTTACTTACGAAACTCCAATCGCCAACATTCTCCTCCAAAACTATACTGTTGACTCCCACGTGCATAGGTAGAAATGATCATCAGCATGAAATACGTGAAATCAGAGCTCGAACGGAGAGATTCAGGTGTTCATTCTTCCCGCGCGCTATTCTTCATTCTTCAGTATTTTTCATTTCACAAGGCTTTTTCGAGTTCGATTTGGTACACTTGTTGAACGTCTTCCTTTCCTCAACTCCTTCTTCACCCTCTCCTATCCTCGTTCCCTCTTCTTTGCCATCTCCTCTTCCCTCCTCTCCCTGTGAGTCACCTCCTCCTCCAACTCCATTTCTTCCACCCCCTTTTTCTGGTCATCTCCTTGTCCCTCCTCCCCACCTCCTGTACTTTTTACTTGTTCATCTGCTCCTCCTTTCCCCTCCTCCTGTACATTTCTAGATACTCTCTCATCCCGTACCCTCACAACCTTCTCCCTCTGCAACTCCTACTGTCTTGTCTCTATGGCAATTTCCTCTCCTGCCTGTACCTCCTCGTCTCCCCTTCCCATCTCATTCACGTTATCTTCTAGGGTGGATTCTATCCCCCGACCGTAGTGGCCGTGCAGACCGTGACTGGAGCGCCTCAGTCCCCTCGGCCACCGCGGCCGGCTAACATTTTCACACAACGATGAAGTTGAATATGCGCAAATTTCTATGCACCAAGTACTTTCGTAATTATGTCCCTTATACGGCTTTATAAATAATTAGCGAACCTGGAAATTCTTCACAATCGCTAATAAGTATGGGAATTGAATATAAACTCTAATCTATTTCTCCTTTCCCCTCTTTAACTCTCTCCTTCTGTATTCTCTCTCCCCCTCCCATTTTGTACCTCCCCCTTTCTTCCTATTCAAACCCCCCCCCCCCCAGTCCATCACATTCACCTCACTTCCTCTACACCTATAATCCCACATTCCGTCTCCTCCTCTCCCTCTTCTCTGCGTCATATCTTCCCTCCTTTTCTTTATATCCAGTTATTTATTCCACATCCACCCACATATATACTCCGCAATACACCGTAAAGTGCGTGGCGGAGGGTACACCACTATTAGGCATTTCCTTTCGTATTCCACTCCCAAAGAGAACGAGGAATAAAAGACTTTCTATATGCCTCATTAAGAGCCCTAATTTTTCTTGTCTTTGTGATCATTACACGATATGTAAGAAGGCGTCAGGACGATCGTTGTACACTCAACTTCAAGTTCCAGCCCGCTAAATTTCCTCAACAGAAGCTCTCGAAAAGAACGTCGTATTTGCTCCAGCGATCTCCATTTGAGTTCCTGCAGCACTTCCCTAACACTCGCGCATTGGTCGATCCTACCAGTAAAGAAACTAGCTACTCGCCTCTGAACTGCTTATTACATATTCCTTTAAACTGATCTGCTTCAGGTCCCAAAAATTTGAGAAATACTAAAGACGTGGTTGTACAAGCGTTTCTACACGATCTCCTATACAGATGAAGTACATCTTCCCAAAATTCTTCCAATAAACCGTAATCGGCAGTCCGCCTTAGTCACAACTGTCCTTACATGTTCGTTCCACTTCATTCCGCTCAGCAATGTTACGCCTAGGTACTTGAACGACGCGACTGCATGAAGAAGTTCATTACTGATGCTGTATTAAACATTATGGGATTGTTTTTCCAACTCATTCGCATTTTTCTGTATTTAGAGCTAACTGCCATTCTTCACGCCAACTAGAAATGTATGCTATGTATGCTATTATAGTCAGTTAAAGATGACACCCTCCCATACTCCACAGCATAATCAGCTAACAGCCGCAAATTATGTTACTCTGTCCATCAGATCGTTTTTATAGATAGTAAATAATAGCCGTCCTAAAACACTCCCCTGGGGCACGCCTGACGATACACTCGACTCTGATAAACACTCGCCTTCGAGAACAACGTACTGCGTTCTATTACTTACGAAGTCTTCCAGCCAGTCACAAATCTGTGAACCTATTCCATATGCTCGTATCTCCGTTAGCAGACTCCATTGTAGCACGGCGTAAAATGCCTTTTTGAAATCGATAAAAATACGATCTGCCTGTTGCCCTAAATCCATAGCTCGCGAGATCATGCGAGAAAAGGGCAAGCTGTCACATGAACGATGTTTACTAAACCAGTGCTGATTCATAGAAACCAGCTTTTCAGTCTCAATGAAATTTACTGTATTCGAACTGAGAATACGCTACAAAATTCCACAAGAAAGTGATGTAAGCGATATTGGCCTTTAATTATGCGGATCAGTTCTTTTAGCTTACTTATAAATGGGAGTCACCTGCGCTTTTTCCAGTCACTAGAAATTTTGCGCTTAATAACAGCTATGTAAGGGGCCAATGCTGCAGAATACTCTTTGTAAAACCAGACTGGTAATCCATCCGGACCAGGAGACTTTGCTGTATTTAGCTCTCTCGGCTGCTTCTCTACACCGGAAATATCTATTATTATGTCCTCCATTTGAGAGTTAGTGTGTTGATCAGATGTTGGTATATTTATGCGGTCCTCCTGCGTGAAAGATTTCTTAAAGGTTAAATTTAGTACTTCAGTTTTCCGTTTGCTTTCTTCTATTGCTGCCCGGAAATGATCAACGAGTGACTGGATAATGGGCTTTGAGGCGCTTATCGATTTTACATAGGACCAGAATTTTTTGGAGTTTGGAGTTCTCGGGAAGATCCTTTGATAAGGTATGGCTATGGTAATTATTGTATGCTTCGCGCATCTCTCTGTCTCTGCTCATTATCTACGTCTGCTACCTCCGCTTCCTCCCTATTTACATACACCCCAACCTCCCCATGTCCGTCATTAACTCTTCCCGTTTTGTCAGTCTCCAGCCGCACCTGTACACCTACATGATAAATTACATATATATTACAAATTTTATGGTGATTTGTCAAAAATTTCCGAAGTCTGCAGTGACGAACCCTTTACCATTCGCCACAAGAAATCTTATGCAGACAATGATATTTTCCTTCTTTCAGTTTCATATGTGAAATTAAGTGGACAGTGCCATTTCTCTACTTTTCTAGATCAAATGTGCAAAATTTTATTGCAAACTAATAAACGATATTCCGCAAGATCTGTTAACTATGGCGTTCCTATCGTCAAATACGTGGGGTGTTCACATTAAAAAGTAGGAAACAACACTGGGTATAATTGAAGTCCTTATTCAAAAATAATCACCAGGGGCCCAAGCACAACTATCCCACTGTTTAAGGAGCTGAAGAACTCCCTGTTCTTAGAATTACTATGGCTGTGACAAGAACTAATCATCTACTGTGTCCTTCACTTCATCGTACGACTTAAAGCGCTTCCCTTTAAGAGGTGTTTTAGCGGATCAAACAAATTGAAGTCACAGGGCGACATAACCGGGCTGTAGGGTGTATGCTCAAGCTGTTCCCACTTGAATTTGGCCAGTACACTGCGTGTGGCCCTGGAGACGAGTGGACGCGCATTATCATTTTTTATAAAATTGTAATTTATTTGATGTCGCTAGATTAGCATTTGGTTAAAACTGGACCCTCACTCTTTTCAAGGCATGTGGAATAGCATTTTATTTCATGTTTCCAAATATTAGTTTCTGAAACGTTAGTTAATATTGCTAGGATTTTGTTACATTAATAATTTATTATTGTCCCTGCGAGAATATCTACTTGTTTTACTTTTAAGTGGATGTGAGAGAATCTAATGGCTGTCTGAATGTGGGTAGTGATAGCTCACTTTGCATGGTTCGCTATGTCTCAGAGTCGATAGTCGTCACCAACCCCTGCTGCTGAAGCGACCAAAAAGGTTTCTACACCCTTTGGTTACAAGCTAGTCGACGAGCCTTCTCCAGGGCGAGTCGTGCGATCTTCTCTCCCCACCACCGCTGTACTCGTGATTTTCCCAGTTTCCAGTTGCTTTCCCGCGCCTCCTGGCCATTAGGTCTTCACTTTGTGCTGGGATCGTGGTAAGGTAAGGTTGGTTCTTCTCCTATGCCTGTGGAGATGGCAGTGATTCGTTGTCTAGCATGTTTAACTTAGACTCTTGAAGTTAGATTCATTTTTGGAATATTCCTTCCGATCGTGCGTGGCAATGTGTTCTGTTTTTTTTTTTTTTTTTATTTTTTCAATCCAGTGATTTCCAGCAGATAAAAGCAGTGTATGTGTTACTAGTTGCAGTTTGATAATGGCCTGGTATATTCAAACGTTTTGTGATTATGTGGAGGTGTACGAACTCTGTGGAAATGCTTTTTAGCATTGTGGGACCCAGTTTCTAACAGACAATATGTTCATTTTGTACAGTGCATGTAAAATTTTCTTATCGTTTCCTTCCGTGAGTGATATGTGTTCCACGTGGTCGGTTCTTAGAACAATGCCTTCAGCTTCCAGTATTGGTTATACCTTGCCCATCAGGCAAGTAACTATGTGTGTACCTTCTGATTTCCACTAACACATCACGATCTTCTCTCTCCGTCTATTTTTAATTTTGTTGTTTCTTCTCTGAACTTGTAGTATGCACTCGGTCTTTGTCAGTAATTCTCTCTGAGGCTTGCACAACCCCCTTCAATAGCTCGCTTATGATATTCTAAAGATTTCTAAGGGTTGCATGCTGTAGTTTTTATTTTTATTTTTCCGACTTTGTAATTATTCCACTTTTCCGGATTTTGAGACTGGACATTTTCCGTCTCTGTAATCGCTCCCTATCGCGTGTAGCTGCATTCCATTTGCTTCCTTTTGTAATTCAAAAGAGTTCTAGGTATTGCATGCCGTAGTTAATTTTCTTTGTTTTTCGGAGATTGAATTTTTACATTTTTATCGATTTTCGGAACCACGTAGGTCCAAACTCCGACTTCAGGGGTTTGCAGCTAGTCACCTGGATTCATGACACTTCTCTTTAAACCAGTGCCTAGATAGTTTACTCTCAAATTGCAGCTTAAGACTCCCCCGTGATTTTGTATAATGAATCCGATTTTTAACCACTTCACCTTCAGTGGAGTGCGATCATGTAACGTAGTCGCGTGTCGCCGTTATCGTGCTTGCTCGCGGTCCAATGTAAATGCAACTTAACTCTGCTACACTCACGCACCATCTCAAATCAGGCATGATAGACCAGAGCCATCTTCGCAATTTCATATTGTGTTGTGTGGCATCTCCGGCTTTGCTGAATTTCGCTTACGATAGCGGCGCCTGCTTCTGCCTCGTTTCAGCGCGCTGATTTTGATGAGTTTCGCTGTCGCATTGCGTGTGTGTGTGTGAGTGAGTGAGTGTCATTTGTAAGTTCCGTGTAATTTATGTTAAATTCAATGCTGGGCATCGTCAGTATTAGAGTAGGTAATGAGATGCATTTTTATTGTATTATCAAAATTGGTTACCCATTTCGCTTGCGTTCGACCTGAATAAATAAGTTCAGTATAATTTTGACTTGCCTATAAATTATAGTTTTCGAGCACCTTCCCCCTTTTATTTAATATTGTTTTTCACCAGTGCTGAGAACAAGCTCAGATGTAACTTTTTATGTTAAAGTTCCGTTGCGGCATAAATGTTTTCTTAGCCACCTTTATGAAATAAGTTTAATTGTGGTGGTTTCTTTGTTAATGGTCGTGTGTAATTTCGTGTGAGCTGCTACGTATATTGGGCAGTGTATCGTTAACTTCCTGTCATTAGAGTAATTTGAACCAAGTCAGTTTTCAATTTGGGCCAGGGAACAAGGTTTTTAAGCAGGGAGTAGACGGTAGTTCACTTGGATCTCTCACTAATTTTACTGCTTAAATTAAGCTTTTTTATAGCAGTAAATTCTTATCTGGATGCCTCCTCCCAGATTTAAGCTGTTATTTCGTGCCGTGGTCAACTTCCATCTGGCTTACCGCGCCCAGGATTCGCTCTCCTAGCGGATCATCTGTGCAATAATATAGTTTTTATTTATTTATTTATTTTTTTTTTTTTGCTTGGAATATGTGCGGGAATGTTATTAAAAATTTTCTTTCCCTCCCAGTGGGTAAATGTCTGATGTTAGCAGCGCGCATTAATCTATTTCATTTTATGTTTTCAGCACTCAGTGGATTTTTTTAAATATAATTTTGGGTGGGTTATGTTATTTAATTGTTTTTGTAAAAAGAGCACAGCCACAGTGCATTGTGTGTGAAGGTTTTAGTTCGTGTTTCGTTGCCCGGTTTTGTTAGGCTAATATTATGTTTGTTATTTTTGTTGTTCTAAACTACTTGTGATGATGAGCATAGTTCTGCATTTTCCGTTTTCACTCGCTCTAGGCGAGTAAACCAAAGTGAGGACCGTGGAAAGTAGTCTAGGTTAGATCTTTCCACCGAAAGGGAAAAAGTAGCAAACACAGATGACTGTGTTCCCATTGAAAACGCAACTAGTTTAAAGGTGGACGCGACCGGAAGAGACGTTTCTGCTAATTCGCAAACTAGTTCAACCAGTGTTACTAGGCCCATGTGCGTTTGTGATACGACTCTAAGTGACATCATGGCTTTCATGAGAGAAATAAAAACAGGGATGGAAGCGGAGAATGCTTCAGTTCAGGAATTAAAAGCAGGATGGAAGCGCAATATGCTTCAGTTAAGGAATTAAAAGCAGAAATAAAACCAGAAGTAGGTTCCATGATGTAAGCGCAAAATACTTCACTTCAGGAATTAAAAGCAGAAGTGAAAGCAGAAGTGGGTTCCATGATGGAAGCGCAAAATGCTTCAGTTTGGGAATTAAAAGCAGGGATGAAAGCACAGAATGCTTCAGTTCAGGCCGAACTTATCAAGGTTTCTGTACAGTGCAGGGAGGTGCAAAGTAACACCGTTCAGGTTATTGACAATAATGTGGATGGATTGCGCAGCAATATAGTGCGGCTAGTTCAGTAACGGCATGAGGTAGCAATGCCTGCTATCTCAGAAAACACCACGAAAATTTCAGGGAATGAAGAAGCTATTATCTGCCCTCTCCGACCGTGTAAATACTAATACCCACTCTCGTAATGAGAGAGACGATTTGGTTGAAGGTCGGGCGAAAACGCGCACCGAAGAACTGAGAACGCACAACAAAACGCGCACTGCTGAACTAGGTGCGCACTTTCAAGAGCTGGCCGAATCGGTAGCGCAGCTTCTACAGACCGGGGAGACGGCGGCAGGAAGGGCAGTTCTTGCTGTTGTAAATGAATTGGAGGAAGTTTGCAACTTACTCTCGTTCAAGGAACAACAGTGGGAAATTAACCGCAGGCGTCGCGATGTAGCGGCCGAGCTAGAAGAACGTGTCGCGTGTCTGGAGCAAGTCTCCATTGCACCCCAGCCTCTCGTACAAGTAGAAAACGCCTCCCGAAGTTTGTGCGGAGGTTGGTCCTGTGGTTCCGACTGCGGGGATGATTCCACTTTCGAGGAGGAGGAATTCGAACCTCTGCATGTCCGTTCTCCCATAAGAGAAAGACTGAGTCGAGTGCCTGTGTGAGAGCCAGTCTAGGCATTTGATTATAGCCACTTCTTGACGGTAAAAAATTACCAGGTCTTCCGAAACTCTGTAAGCAGGATACACCATCATGTGTGCCTAGAAAAATTCGATTACTCATTGCCTACGAACTTGCCAGAGGGGCAGAAAATCGAGTATTTGTGTGGATATCTCGAGGGAGAGCCTGCAACGTGGATGCGACCTCTCTTGAGATATTACCGCTACTATGAGGATTTTAGGGAGCATTTCCTGTCTGCCTACTAGTCGTAGAGGCGGCATGAAGGAGTAAAAAGTAGCATTTTAGTGATGCCCCACTTTGCAAACAGCAATTGCAGGAGTCTCCGCGGACTCTACTGAGGAATTATGCTAAGAAATCAGTTCCTCGACTACCCATACCTTCCACGCAAATTAATTAGAATTTGCGCATCAAAGCTCCCACGTAATGTGCGAAATGCCGTCCTTGCGGGAAGCTGCAAGGAGGACATTGAGTCCTTCCAGGCTTACCCGGAGGACTTGGGAGTTTGACAATGATTACGGACCTAGAAGAGACGGCAACGGTTCTTCTAGGAGAAGTAATAGGAGCGACAATAGCGCTAGGAACAACCGCCAAGCGGAAAGCAGTAGCAGTGGGGAGTCCAGTCCTTCCAATGCAGAAAATCAGCCGCAGCGGAGGAACGAGCAAGGTTATTGGCTTGATAAGCGAGCAGACATGCGGCGAAGGTTCGGGAACTGTGATAAGGGTTACCGACCCAACCAAGGTACGCGACCCGCCAACGGAAGACGTGGAAATAAGGTCCGCTGATCTGTGCCATAACCAATCGATAGACCCCGACCCTAGCACGAGCCAGTGGCAATCCACGGAAGTTGATCGACACTCGGTCAACTTGGTAGGAAAGGAGCATATCCGTTCGAAAGTAAAGGGGCGGATGACATTAGGGACACACTTCTTGAGAAAGAGCATACTGCGGTAGCGCCGGCGATGCAACCAATCACAATAATCGTTAAGGACGTAGTTCTGGAATGCGTACTTGACACCGGCACTGTCGTTTCGGTCATGAGCGATTTCGCATTTGGCCATTGTCAGGCAGTGGGGACATGCCCTGTACTTCCTCTGCAGAGGACAGAGGTAAAGGGCGCATTAGTGGGGCGCAGTATTGGACGTCAAAAAGCAAGCCAAATTAGTATTTGAGTGTCAGGGTCACGAATTCTACGTGAATATTATCATTGTGCCCTCATTGACGGTAGATGTCCTCCTAGGCATAGAATTCCTCCTCGCACATAAAGTCTTGGTTGATTTTTGCCAAGGCGTGGTGCGATTATGCAAGGGAAACGCCATCATCACATTGAGATTTGATGAGTGTGCTGCTCAGGTGGACTTTGCCGACCGCTACTGCCCTTGTATGACTTCTGCCTGGCGAATGCTACCGGTTCTTTTAGTTCCTGCGGAGAGGACACGGTCGTACTGTACTAAAGCAATGACGACGAAAACGCGCTATCGAACGAGATCGCTAAGAAAGTTGAGCTTATAGACGACGCGTCAGGAACTGCGAAATCCGAGCTATCCCAAATACTTTCTCTGAGACTCCCGACACTATAAAGGTGTTTGTCTACTGTTTCAATGTCCGGGAACATAGGAAGTTCTTTGTTAGGCCATATCCGATTCCGTGGGTGTATAAGGAGCAGGTCGAGGAGGAAATTAAGCGCATGCTGGCGGAAGGAGTGATTGAACAAGCTGTAAGTTCATACAACAACCCGCTGCTGGTCGTTCGGCTTGTTCTCGATTTGAGACAAATTAACACATCGATAGAACCGGGCACTGACCACGGCAGGTTAATGAATTAATACAGCAATTTCACGGCGTGCACGTGCTTTCCTCCATAGACCTGCGCTGCAGTTACAGTCAAATTGAACTTTACCCGAGATGAAGACCTTGCACTGCCTTCCTATGTTTCGGGACCTGCTACCAATTCCGTAAGTTGCCTTTTGGACTCAACGTCAGTTCTGCTGCATTTATCCGCGGGTTTAACAGTATCTTGCAGATGACTTACGAAAACGTGTAACTACGTACGTGGACGACGTCCTAATAGCAGAGAACTCGCGGGAAGACCATAATTATATTCTTAAACGGTTACTTCAGGTGTTCGAGCAGTCGGGAGTGACCGTATACCTAATGAAATCAGAGTTCGGCCGCCAAGAAGTGAAATTTCTTGGCCACATAATATCGGAGGATGGTATCCTACCAGACCCGACCAAACTAGATGCGATTAGAGAATAAGGCTTGGAAGTGGACTGCGAGCGTGCAAAACGAATTCGAGGACGTGAAATGCGCCTTGTTAGCCGCACCCCGGTAAGCCCACCCTGACCTGTCGAAGGATTTCTGTTTAGGAACGGACAGCTCTAAGGTCGGAATAGCTGAAAGCTGTTTCAAGAAATTGAGGAAAATGGGGTGCTGCAGCGAAAGATTATTGCTTTTGCGAGTCGAGTATTAAACAAGTGTGAACACAATTACTCCGTGACTGAACTTAAAGCTTTTGCCGTCGTCTTCGGTTTCCTTAAGTTCAGAGGGTACTTGTTTGGGAGCACGACCAAGGTATATACTGATCACCCTGCATTAGAATTTTTAATGTCGGCTAAGTTGACGCACGGTAGGTTCGCAAGGTGGGCGTTTTTTCTCCAGGAATTTAGTTTTACCATTGTTCACTTACCCAGAAGCGAGAATGTTCTGCCTGACGCCCTTTATCGCTCTTCGTTGGCATTGACGGAAAGGACCAATGATGAACTGAATGAGAATAACTTCAATGTCTTATATTTCTGTGGCGTTGCTTTCGAGAACTTGATTACCGCCCCTTTCACGACATAGCGCGGGAACAAGGATGAGATCCTGAGAGATCTGAAGGCCAAATGTCGTGACCAGAATCATCCGTCGATCCGACATTAGGCGAAATATCTTGTTCCGACGTAGCGACCGTGGGCAATTGAACTGGGTTGTGTGCATTCCAGATGCGTGGGTCAACAAATTCATCTGGTTTACATACGCCAGCTACGCGCACTATGGATCCCGCAAGTGCTACCAGAAATTCCGTCATAACTGTTACTTCCTAAGCATGGAAAGAAGGATCCGGAAAGTGCTGGCCACTTGTAAGCTTTGTCAAAAATGTAAACCTCCCACGGTTACACACCAAGCTCTCTTCTTTCCTATAATCCCTTCTCGGCTTCATGAGTTAGCTGCAATCGATCTCTTCGGACGACTACCACGCACAATGAGTGGCTATTCCTACATCTTTGTGGCAGTGGAGCTAACTTCAAAATTTGTCAACTGTACTCCTTTAAGAAGAGCGACCGGACGGTCCGTTGCTCAGGCCTTTATCAAAGACTTCTTATGACAAGTCGGGCCTGTAGAGAAAGTCATTGCGGTTAATGGCTCTCAGTTCCGTTTCCCCGTTTGGAAAGAAATGCTGCGGAGGAGACGCATGAGGCCGGTTTTCATATCAAATCCTTGTGAGCGGCTGATGAAGGAACTGGGAAACTATGCCGCCTGGCTACCGTCGTCATAGGGCCTGGGATCGGTATATACAAGAGTTTCAGCACGTCCTGAATGACCTCCCAAACAGCTCCACCTCTATGCCCCCCGGTACTAGTACTTAAAAACCAGCACTTGGAGGATAAGGTGCGTGAAACTGTGCCTCTCGATCTGCCGGTTCGTCTGAGGTACGGTGACTTTATCGAACGCGCCCTGGCGAATATTAGAAATGCCGCAGAGAGGAGACGACAGCAAGACAAAGTCAGTCGCGTGGTAAGAGTGTTCCAAATGGGCCAGAAGGTCCTAGTACGCTCGCGACGACTCTCGAGCAAGCGTCATTCACTTACAAGGAAGTTTTCCCCCCTTTTTGTCGGACCCTACAGTATCAGACAGATAGCCCACGAGGATGCCCTGCAGCTAGAAACTCTTCGCACTAGGAAATCCAGAGGACTCCACCATGTCTCGAGCCTGATGTTCTACCGCGAGCAGCTAGACACCTAATTGTGTCATACCAGTTTTGTTTAATTTTATGTTTTCTAGGGTAGATTTAGTGTTATTCTTACCAACTATGTGATTTGTGTTTGTAAATTTATGCTGTATTTTGCAGTGTTTCTTTAAGCGGTTTGTTTTAATAGTGTATTTTGTTATATGTGTCCTTTGTATATGTATGTGTTTGTTGTGCGATTTCATTTCGCCGTAACGCGTCTTTATGTTGTATGCGTGTTTTGTGTACTATAAGGTGCACGCCGCTATTGGCGTGGTTAACAGCAACTTGCCAGTTCCACCTTGTCAGCTGTTCGACGTACGTTACCTTGACGTTCCGTTTTGTACTTAAAGACTTATTAGTGTGATATATCCAAGTGTCTCTGTTAGCTATAAGGCTGCCCACCTCACATAGTCCCTTTTTGTCCATGTTTTTATCTGTTGTTTCCGTCGTCAGGATTAATGGTGCATAATCTAAATTCTTTAGGCTATATTAAGTATTTTATTGTGTTTATCTTGTTTATGTAATTTGTGTCCCTGCTTGTCATTAGCATGTGTGCTCTTCTTCACTGTGCATGAAGCTAGCCTTGTTTATAGGGTGCTTGAGTTACCACATTTACTGTAGATTTTGTATTGGCAATCTCCCCGTTAGGTAGCATGTTAATAAGACGCCGTGGTAGGCGCCAACGCCGTAATTCAGAGGATTATTAGTTGCATGTTGATGCACTGTGGGGTTGATGCTCAGGGGTCTAGACAATTTTATGTACGGATTGCACGTTTGAATAACAAGAGGTGTGCAATTCGACTGTTAGACGGTCGCGGCAGAGCGCGAACGAAGGGGTTCATCTAAATTTCATTGACAGTATACACCCTGGCTTAATAGAACAAACTTGCGTTTTTTTCAGTTTTGCAGGGCAACTTTGTAAATTAAAGGACCGAGCGTGACCTATCCGTGTCTGCTACAGAGGACAAGTGTCGAATATTGATTTACATAAATAATTGATTTTACTACATATATGTAGTCAAGTCAATTGGGCAACACCCAGCTCATTATTACAAGACTCGACTGCACACTATTTAATCAGATGGTTTGTGACTGGTATTTGGTCAGTGGAAGCTTTGGAATATATTAAACTGTACAATTCAGTTTTATATTACTGCACCTGCACACTTCAAATATAGCTGATCGGAAATGTAGCTAATCTCTCACTTCCCATTATGCTACAACACCTAGACAGTCAAAATTGCATTACAATGGAATGTGTACGTCCCCCCTTCCCTACACACACACACACACACACACACACACACACACTCCATTCCTCCATTCCTCTCCGTCTCTTACTACAAGAGATCTCTTCCCACACTTTTACTCACAATATTGCTTCATAAATATCTAGTCTAATCAATCTGATTTAAGTAGGAATGATAATTACTGTTTTCAAGTGTTTTACTTAGACAGAAAACACTTATTCAATTTCATTCAGTAAATTACTATTAACTGACAATGAAGTAAACCTTTAATCATTTTCTTGATATTGTTTCACATAAACGATTGATCCTATTACATATACGCAGTCAGTGCTAAAATGACTTGTTTTAGTTTTACAACTTGTGAATGGAAATCAACTAGGCAACACCCTGCTCATTATTACAAGACTTGTTTGCACACTATTTCATCAGATGGTTTGTCACTGCTATTTGCTCAATAGAATCTTTGTAATACATTGAACAGAATAATTCAGTCATATTTTTATGCACCTGTACACTCCTTATACAGTTGATCAGAAATGTAAGTAACCCCTCACTGCCATTATACTGTCTCACCTAGGGAGTCAACAATGCATTACAGTGGTATATTTACGTTCCTCCCACCATCCCACTTCTACACACACACACACACACACACACACACACACACACACACACACATACATACACACACAGACGTTACTTTACACAAAATATTACATGAGACAACTTTTTTCTCTAATTTTTACCTAAAAACTCATCCAATGAGTAGAAGGAGTTGTCATTCAGAATCTGTCAGGCTTCTGATGCTACTCGGTAGGTGACCAAAGACTTCTGTGGCAGCATAATTTACCCCTTTCTGTGCCAAACTCAAATTTAGCCCTGCATGATGAAGATCATTCTTTCTCCTGGTGTTATAGCTGTGCACACTGCTACTACTTTTGAACTGAGTTGGATTATTAACAACAAAAGTCATAAGTGAATATATATACTGTGAAGTTACTTTGAGGATCAATAAATCCTTAAATAGATGCCTGCAGGATGATCGTGTGTGGGCTGCAGCAATTATTCTTGTAACACGCTTTTGTGCAATAAATACTTTTTTACTCAAAGAAGAAATTCCCCGGAATATGATGTCATACGAAAGCACTCCATCCCTCTCCGTCTCTTACTACTAGATGTCACTTCCCACATTTTTACTGACACTATTGCTTCATAAGTATTTATACTATAATCAATCTGCTTTATGTAGGAATGGTGAATTATTGTTTTCAAGTGTTACACTTAGAACAGAAAGACTTATTCATTTTCATTAAGTAACAATGAAGTAATCCTCATTGTTTTAATATTTCCATCCTTCATGTTCTCACCTAATGTACTGCCCCAACAGCAGAACACCCCTACTCACTTGATCACTAACCATTTCAACTGATCCTCATCAACCAATCTTCATTATCTCTGTAACACATCATCCTCCCAACAAATATGCCGGCCGCGGTGGCCGAGGGGACCTAGGCGCTCCAGTCACGGTCTGCACGCCCACTACGGTCGGGGGTTCGAATCCCCACTTGGGCATGGATATTTGTGCCGTCCTAGTTCGTAAGTAGTACATAAGTTGTTTGTATGTTTAGGGACTGATGACCCCGTAGTTAAGTCCCATAAGCTATAAAAACATTTATATCTTTATATCCAACAAATACCCTCTATCTCCCCCCATTGATGATCACATGTTAGGCTATAAAATTAATTTCCTACATTAAGTCCTGTTCTTTGATTAGATCTCCGAAGATAAACACTGTCGGGCCTGGCTAGCCCTTGGATGGGTAACCGCCCGGTCCTTCCAAGCGCTGTTGGTAAGCGGAGTGCACTCAGCCCTTGTGAAACCAACTTGATGAAAAGTAGCGGCCCGGTCACGGAAACGGCTGGGAGTGCGGGGCGCTGACAACGTCCCCTTCAAATGTTTGTTAAGCTTATGGGACTTAACTACGGGTCATCAGTCCCTAAACTTACAAACTACCTATTTACTACCTTATACTAAGGACGGCACAAATATCCATGCCCGAGTGGGGATACGAACCCCCGACCGTAGTGGCCGTGCAGACCGTGATGAGCGCCGCAGTCCCCTCGGCCACCGCGGCCGCACGTCCCCTTCCAAATCGCATCCTCTGACGCCCTCATGCCGTCCTCTCACGGGACGTGGAAACGCACGTGGAGGAGTACGTGGCGCCGTTGTAGTGTGGAATTCCACGTTCCACTGCCCTGCGAAGCGTGGAATGAAAAATCCAGCATGTTATATTTTTGTTTCGTGGAGTGGAATATGGTCAATGAAAAGCGACCTGGTTTTCACGTGACAAGCAGAACTTTTGATCCGCCATATTGCAAACGGAACTCCGTATTTCATGCCTTCTTTCGTTTTAGCGTACGTTGTATAAATATAATCTTTTTAAAGCGTCAGAAAACTGAAGAACTTTTGAAAATGTTCAAATGTTTGTTAAGCTTATGGAACTTAACTACTGGGTCATCAGTCCCTAAACTTACAAACTACTTATGAACTTGCTTATCCTAAGGACGGCACAAATATCCATTCCCGAGGGGGGATTCGAACCCCTGACCGTAACGGCCGTGAAGATCGTGACTGGAGCGCCTCAGTCCCCTCGGCCACAGCGGCCGGCGAAGAACTTTTGAAAACGCATCAGTTCAGGTATGATTTGTTACAATAAATTACTGGAAACTAAATATTCATAGCTCTAAATAATATCGTATTTAACGGTTAAACGCCATTCTATCATAGAAACGTCTTTATGATGCTTTGTCATAGATAAATAAGATATTAAACATGTTCTACGTGCATAGTATATCTTAAATACAGCGTTCTTTCTCCCGAGTAGTTCGTAGCGCAGTCAACTGCGGAGCAGAAGTTGGTAATAATTCCAGTTCGCGACCCCGTACTTCTAAAATGTTTTTATTATTTCCTTTTTTGTTTTTGTCCTGTTTCTGATTCTTTCTTATTAATGTAAGTGCAATATCCGATATTCGTTGTTATTTCTTTTTAAGATGACAGATTAGCATGATGGTTAGCGTTACGAGGCATGGAGGAAAATAACAGGTTTGCATCTACACTCTCGGAGATATTTTTAACGATTTGGTTTAATTACGATTTATGTAACTTATTTGTTAATTTAATACAGTTATAATAACGAATATTTACAACAAACATGAACGAACTCTGCCCACGAGAGAACTTGTTGAGTATTTCGTGCGTCATTCGGTTTTCGCCTCACTTCAAATGTTCAAATGTTTGTAAATCTATCGGACCAAACTGCGTTGTCATCAGTCCGTAGCTTACAAACTACTTAAACCTAGGTAAACTAACCTAAGGACAACACACACACACAAACAAACACACATGCCCCAGGGAGGACTCGAACCTCCACGGCGAGCAACCGCGTGCTCCACAGCGAGATCGCTCGGCTACTCCACCGCGGCTTTCGCCACGGTGTTTGAGTTCTGTTGCAGTTCAGTACAGTGCTGGGACAGTTCAGTTTCACAGTGCCGAGAGAGTGTGGTTATGGAAGCAGATGAAGTGAAGGACCAAAAGTGTTTACGTACAATACTAAAAGCAAAAATTTTCACGACGAACATTGTTAATTGAGTCGTTGTCCCGCGTTTATGAACAACTAGACTGTATCAGGCAGAACGTATTGTCTTCGAAGGAATGTCAAAGGCCGCGGTGGAGTAGCCGAGCGGTCTAAAGCGTCTCGCTGCGGAGCGCGCGGTTGCTCGCCGTGGAGGTTCGAGTCCTCCCTGAGGCATGGGTGTGTGTGTTTGTCCTTAGGTTAGTTTACCTAGGTTTAAGTAGTTTGTAAGCTACGGGCTGATGACCATGCGGTTTGGTCCGATAGGTTTACAGACATTTGAACATTTGAATGCCAAAGTAAACATTTGGATATGCAGAATATGTACATTGTGATAAATAGCAATATAAGAGAGCAAGACAAGTGGATCTGGCGCAGATGAAGGATTTCACCGTTTACAGATTTTTATAATATTCCGCCAAGAGTGATTTAGTCGTACATTTTGTTATCATTATCAAACACTTTCAGTTGATGTATCGTCTTCGTGTTTCTTGAAGAAAAAATTACACCTTCCGGAAGAGTATTGCATGCAACGTGCAAGCATAAGAAAGCTACAGTATTTTTTCCGGCTTTCGCTAACAGATACCGTGTAGTTTTCGCATATCCATCTTTGTAAAGATAATGATCTACACGCGCCAGCCCGCAACGGAGACGCTGGAGAGCGCTGCAAACGCAAAGCAAATCACGACGAGTAGCACGTTGTGTTCCGTGGGATGTAGCGGGTCGTTTCAGAGCGTGCTGTAGCTATACTAGGTAGACAGGACGTCTGGCCTGCGCCACGTTTGGACAACACGTCCCGTGTGAGGACGGCTTCAGGCTGATTATAACACGGCGGCCGGTCAGTACCCATTGTGACTCTCGAGTCCTGGACGGAGTTTAGTTTTAATACGAATTTAATACTTAGTACAGTTCTTTATTTTATCAATATGCAGCAGAATAGCGTATTAATATTTCACAGTTTGTCACTTTTAGAGAAAGCTTGATATACAGTGTACTTCTTGCCCCTTTAATCCTGTGATTCTACTGCGAATTTTATACTAGTTGTCCCGGCAATGTTTCTCAATTGCTAATATGTATGTACTCTTGCTTTGAACGTCAAATGTGCAAAATTTTATCGCAATCAGATAAATGGTTTTGATATTTCATAGATAAATCTCTAGTTTTAATTTTCCAAATTTCTGGAAAACTTTACCAAATTTTTAATTCATAAGAACGTCACTTTTGCTTTGAAAGTCAAATATACATACTTTTATCGCTATCAGACGAATGATATTGATATCCAACTGAAAAAAAACAACTCTTTCAGTTTCTCGTGAATTTTTTAAAATTTGCGGGTAACTTTCCTAAATTTGTAGTTCATAAGAACGTTCATCTTTGGTTGAAAGTAAAATGATCAAAATTTTATCGCAATCGTTTGAAAGGTTCTGAACTTATAGTGTTAAGTACATTTAAAAACACTTCGAAAAAGGAACTTGATTCGAATTTTGCGACTTTCATTCTTAATTGTTCCTCTTTTTTTTTTTCTCAAACTTTTTCCAAAACTATAATGAACAAAACAAAGTAAAAAACGAATTACCCTTCTCCTTCGTGCGAATAGACAGTTACAGTGCTGAATTTAATCAAAAACACATAGAAAAACGCACTTTCAGTTTTTCTCAAGTTTTCCAGTTTTCTGGTAGATTTTTGAAAAACTATATTTCATATAAACCTTGTCCTGTCAAGCCGTACTCAAGTGATGCTCCTACAACCATGTAGCAATTGACTCTTATTCATAGAAAAAAATCATTTTCGGTTTTTCCTAAATATTCCTATTTTCCGGGCGACTTTTTCAAATTTTTATTTGATGCGAACCCTCCTCTTGCTTTCAACATGGAATGTACAAAATTGTATCGCAATTGGACGAACGGTATTGATAGCTCACTGCAAAAAGCTGTTTCAGTTTTTCCGGACAACTTTACCATATTTTTATCACCGTTTAAACTTTCCCTGAACTTTCACGAATATTTCAAGACTAAAATTAGCCAAATCGGTTCAGCCGTTCTCGAGTTTTAGCAAGACTAACGAACAGCAATTCACTTTTATATATAAACAAGAAGATTTTTATCTGTATATTATTCTTAACTGTTTCCTGTACAGATACCAGAAGAAGTGCAATATTTGTCAATAAATTTGCAACCTTTAACTAGTGGCTATGTACTTTTCCTACACACACACCCACCCACACCCACACAAACACAAACACACTTTTGTTCTTAGATACATAACGTTGAGTTTTTGCTGCTTCGGTCGTTCCCTCCAAAGGTTCGCGTTCTCCGCCGTGCATGGCTGCGTGCGTTTTGCAGTTAGCGTAAGTTAGTCTACGTAGTTTGTAACTAGAGGGTTCGATTACCACAGTAGATGGGTCCTTAGATTATCAGACATTTATTGTAATGCAATTTTCTGTGAAAATTTTAAAGCAATCAGTCAATATCTTCTGGAGATTAACGATTTCGCAGAAACGAACATTTACATTTATATAATGTTCCCCATTTATAACACACATATTACAATGTAAGAGATGGTGTTCCAGTGGGTACTAGAAACATGTGCAATACTGAATACAACATCGTGCCAAACGCGATCTATGAAGAATTTTCGGAGATTTCGGATTTGAGTAAGCTAATATTGACATTTGAACGTATATAAAAATATATAGATGTTCCTAACCACAATTCTGCGATAGTTCTTGACTGTTTGCTTTGAAATTTGTGACACAACTTTACTCCGAATAAATACGTATTATGATCTACAATTTTTTTAATATATGTTAAATATGAATTTATATTATAATTTGTTGTATTGAGAGAACTTTGTTACAATGAAAAATCGCTAAAAAGTACACATATAATCAATATATGTAATTTATTATAAACTTTCCTTATTAGAATTCTACAGAGTGTCAACATTATTAACAGTCGGTAAAAAACATTGGAAAATTAACACTTTTGCACAAACATTCATATTTTTATTAATACAGTCGGCCACATAGCAACCTGTGTTTTCTGTTTCAAATTGTTTCTACAATTGACCTCTAACGATGCGAAACGCGTCTGGTCTTAATTAGACTGTTATTTACTGTTGCAAAAAGCGGCTAATACAACCTGTAAAATAGATTTATCGCTAATTTAGAATATGTTATTGAAATATACAGAGTAGAAAAGAGTGGGTTCTAGGAATTCCTGTCATGTCTCTTAGTACTGCTTTCTTATGTTACTTTCAGGACATAACGAGTGACACGCCATGAAACTTTGGTCTTATACCTTTTTAACACTGGTAACATTATGTCCAAAGAAACGAGTCATATCGGTGATTTCAAATTTCATCCACAAATTCCAAGTTACTGAACTGTAAATTTAATCTGCAATGAATACCATTGCGGTAAAAAGTTTGAAAATTCGACTATCGGTGGTCTACTGGCTAAGAGGTAATTTGGTAAACGTCTTAAAATGAACTGTAATCGATTTGCGTCTCACAATAGTTTCTTTGAGCAATAACTTTCAGTTTGATCTGTGCGGCAGAGAAGTGTAACAAACAATTATTACAGTTATTTTGACTTTAAAAGGAACAGACAGGGGTTACTGCAGAAAGACCAGGAACTTCATTACTTCAAAAGGAGTGTACTGGTGGCTGCATTCACTTCTTAGTCCTGAGAACAACTGTAGCGAAAACACAGGTACTTAGGCTATGTATAGTCTGTTACTGACAAATCTTGTAACGCTGAATTTCATGAAGTTTTAAAAAAGTTTTTTATAACTATCGGACCTCTATTTGAGAGCATTATAAAGAATAACAAGCTCATGAGCCACAGATACTAAATAAACAACCATTCCTTTCCTAACACAAACAGAATTTCATTTGAAAACTTGGCTATGTATGTGTGTAAGATTATCAAATTACAGTGTTATTTATGTGAATGACGACTGGCTGTACACGATTAAAATGACCAGCAAATAGAATGCAAGAAAAACGTATGGGTTTATTACGATATGATTTTCGGAATTATTACACTAGCAACAATGTATACAAGTAGAGTCACAACTATGATTCTAACGCAGAACATATGTTACGCGACAAGCGAAAAACAAAATCTATGAGAAAGCAGGTGGCTAAGACAATCATCCATCAGAAATTATACTGGCTGTGTTGTAAGAAGCAGACACGATAAATGGCAAGAAAACGTACAGTTTCATTTATTCAATTTCATTTTCTTCCCTGTTCTTTCTTCTGCTGAATACATTTTCCACTTTGCCGCCAATTATCATTATATAAATACTCTAACACGAAAATTGTGGTACAGATTACTAACTTATTCGTTCAAGAAGGCCAATGAAAGTTACCTAATTCGAAAGATTGTTTGTCGTAGATTTCACGAATATAAATATTATGTGTGCATTTAGCCATTAAAAGTGGTAAAAGGAAGTAGAAATTTTCCTATCTACAGCTTGGATCAAGTTCTACATTATCCAACAATCAGCTCACTGATTGGCTATTCGCCTCGACCAAAGACGCTGTAATGCAGCGCATCTGCAGCATTAAAATAACGTATTAAAATAAGTGAATATCGAAACAAAAGTGCTCCCAACTCACTTTCTTGTGCCGTTCAAATGCTTCATTTTCGCAGTGATGAAGAGTGGTTAAAGGAAATGGTTGTTTTCATATGAATGCCGATATAAAGGATGATGCGCCGGGAGAGGCATCTTACGGAGCTCGGGTGGAACTACAAAGTCGAGAATGTCGATATAAATGATGATGCGCCGGGAGAGGCATGTAGCGGTGCACGAGTGGAACTACGAAGTCGACATGTTGTCTGCTCTGGAATTCTGAATATCGCAGTATCGAAATAACATTATTTCTTGGCGTTGTATAAATATACGAACACCGAAATTGTAGTTCCATTTTCAGTTTTAGGCTAATGAAAGTTATATAATTCGAAAATGGCATGAGTAGTATATACTTTTCCGTTTTCATTTGTTGTTATTGTGTCAGGCATTTTCCTTAACACCGTAAAAGATACCGTTTCATACCTCCCAGTGGCGGTAAAATTTTACCAAATATCCCAGCGGCGTCCTATGATAATGTTGGCAACAGATGCTGAATAGTGAGAATCCTGTCAGTCTTCATTTTAGCCAATCGCTTGACAACGCTGATGTTATCTCATGGAATCTTCGCTTTACGAGGGCAATTATTTTTACTGAGCGGACGAAGGTACATACAACCACGAATCAGGAACAGCATTATTTGTTTACTTCATGATCTGTACGATACAGTAATTGAGTCATTTTATGTGGTTCGAACAAATGGGCAAAGATTTTCTATCGTGTTTTTGATGTTGCCAACATAATCACGCGAGGCCGCCTACATGATACGTAAAATTTTACGCCCAGTGACCATTGTAAACACAATTGGTCGAGTTTCTACCACAGGCAATACTAGTACATTATAAATACGGAAAGTGTTAGCCTAGAATTTAAGTAAATCCTGACAGCGCAGCTAACTGTGGCAAAAGGATCTATCAAATCGTGTAAAAGGCAAAGGCGCATTCACGCAAAACAGATTGAAATAAGCATATAAATAAAACTTTTTTCTGCGATCATTTTATGTGCTTATGTTCAGTTAAATTGCAAGAATACTTACTTGCTCCACTCCCATGAACCACAGACATTGCCGAGGTGGGGTGGCTTGCGTGCCTCAACGATACAGATAGCCGTACCGTAGGTGCAACCACAGCGGAGGGGTATCCGTGGAGAGGCCAGACAAACGTGTGGTTCCTGAAGAGGGGCAGCAGCCTTTTCAGTAGTTACAGGGGCAACAGTCTGGATGATTGACTGAGCTGGCCTTGTAACATCAGCTAATGTGGCTTCGCCACACAGCTACTGCGAACGGCTGAAAGCAAGGGGAAACTACAGCCGTTACCTTTCCCGAGGACATGCAGCTCTACTGTATGAACATATGATGATGGCATCCTCTCGGGTAAAATATTCCGGAGGTAAAATAATCCCCCATTCGGATCTCCGGGCGGGGACTACTCAGGAGGATGTGATCATCAGGAAAGACAATACTGGCATTCTACGGGTCGGAGCGTGGAATGTTAGATCCTTTAATCGAGTAGGAAAATTAGAAAATTTAAAAAGGGAAATGGATAGGTTGAAGTTAGATATAGTGGGGATTAGTGAAGTTCGGTGGTAGGATGAACAGGATTTCTGGTCAGGTGAGTACAGGATTATAAATACAAAATCAATTGGGGGTATCACAGGAGTAGGATTGATAATGAATAAGAAAATAGGAATGCGGGTAAACTACTATGACCAGCACAGTGATCGCATTATCATTGTCAAGATAGATACGAAGCCAACACCGACAACAGTAGTACAGGTTTATATGCCAACTAGCTCTGCCGATGATGAGGAAATCGAAGAAATATATGAGGAGCTAAAGGAAATTATTCAGACAATTAAGGGAGAGGAAAACTTAATTGTTATGGGAGACTGGAATTCGGTAGTAGACAAGAAAGGGAAGGGAGGATAGTAGGTGGATATGGTCTGGGCAAAAGGAATGAAAGAGGAAGCCGCCTGGTAGAATTTTGCACACAACATAATTTAGTTATAACAAACACCTGGTTCAAGAATCACAATAGAAGGCTGTATGCGTGGAAGAGACCAGGAGACACCGGAAGATACCAGATAGATTTTATAATGGTAAGACATAGATTTCGGAACCAGGTTCTACAGTGTAAGACATACCCAGGGGCAGATATAGACTCTGACCATAACTTGTTGGTTATGAACTGTAGGCTGAAACTAAAGAAACTACAAAAAGGTAGGAAAATAAGGAGATGGGACCTGGATAAATTGAAGGAATCTGAGGTTCTTAAGAATTTCAGAGGGAGCTTTAGGCAACAATTGACAGAAAGAGGGGAAAATAAAGCAGTAGAGGAGGAATGGGTAAAATTGAGAGATGAAATAGTGAAGGTAGCAGAGGACAAAATAGGTAAGAAGGAAAGACTACAAAAAATCCTTGGATATCACAGGAGATACTAAATTTAATCGATCAAAGGAGAAAATATAAAAATGCAGTAAATGAAACAGGCAAAATGGAGTACAGACGACTAAGAAATGAGATTGACAGGAAGTGCAAAATGGCTAAGCAGGAGTGGCTAGAAGGCAAATGCAAGGATGTAGAAGAATGTATAAATAGGGGAAAAATAGATAGAGCCTACAGGAAAATAAAAGAAACATTTGGAGATAAGAAAAACAGCTCTATGAATGTCAAGGGCACTGATGGAAAACCAGCTCTCAGCAAGGAAGGGAGAGCTGAAACGTGGAAAGAGTATATGGAGGGGCTCTACAAAGGAAGTGAACTTCGAGACAATATTGTAGGAAGGGAAGAGGATGTAGATGAAGGTGAAATAGGGGATACTGTACTGAGAGAAGAATTTGAGAGAGCCCTGAAAGACCTAAGTCGAAACAAGGCCCCTGGAGTAGATGATATTCCCTCAGAGCTACTGAAGTCTCTGGGAGAACCAGCCATGACAAAATTGTTTCACCTGGTGTGTAAGATGTATGAGACAGGTGAAATACCCTCAGACTTTAATAAAAATGTTATAATCCCCATCCCTAAGAAAGCAGGCGCAGACAGGTCTGAAAACTACAGAACCATCAGTTTAATAAGTCATGGTTGCAAAATATTAACGCGAATTATATACAGAAGGATGGAAAAGCTGGTATAAGCCGATCTCGGGGAAGATCAGTTTGGGTTCAGGAGAAATGTAGGAACACGGGAGGCAATACTCACTTTACGGCTTATCCTAGAAGATAGATTAAGAAAAGGCAAACCTACATTTCTAGCTTTTGTAGATTTGGAGAAGGCTTTTGACAATGTTGATTGGAATAAACTCTTTCAAGTTCTGAAGCAAGCAGGAGTAAAATATAGGGAACGTAAGGTTATTTGCAACTTGTACAAAAACCAGACAGCGGTTGTCAGAGTTGAAGGGCATGAAAGGAATGCAGTGGTTGGAAAGGGAGTAAGACAGGGTTGTAGTCTTTCTCCATTGTTGTTCAATTTGTACATTGAGCAAGCTATAAAGGAAAGCAAGGAGAAATTTGGTGAAGGAATTAAAATTCAGGGGGAAGAATTAAAAACATTGCGTTTTGCCGACGACATAGTAATTCTGTCAGATACAGCAAAGGACCTGGAAGAGCAATTGAACGGAATGGACAGTGTGCTGAAAGGTGCATATAAGATGAACATTAACAAGAGCAAAACTAGGGTAATGGAGTGCAGTGTAAGAAAATCAGGCGATGCTGAAGGAATTAGATTGGGAAACGAAGCAATAAAGGAGGTAGATGAGTTTTGTTACTTGGGCAGTAAAATAACAAGTGATGGTCGCAGTACAGAGGATATAAATAGCAGAATGGCAATGGGTAGAAAAGCGTTCTTGAAAAAGAGAAATTTGTTAACATCGAATATTGATTTAAACCTAAGGAAGTCCTTTCTGAAGGCATTTGTGTGGAGTGTTGCCTTGTATGGGAGTGAAACATGGACGATAAACCGTGCGGACAGGAAGAGGATTGAGGCTTTTGAAATATGGTGCTACAGAAGTATGCTGAAGATTAGGTGGGTGGATCTCGTAACTAATGAGGAGGTACTGAACAGAATTGGGGAGAAAAGGAATACCTTGACTAAAAGAAGGGATAGATTGGTAGGACACATTCTTAGACATCAAGGAATTGTGAATTTAGCGTTGGAGGGAAGTGTATGGGGAAAAAATCGCAGGGGAAGACCAAGAGATGGATACAGTAAGTAGATTCAGACAGATGTAGGTTGTCGCTCTTATGTGGAGATGAAGAGGCTTGCTCAGGATAGGGTATTGTGGAGAGCTGCATCAAACCAGTCTCCGGACTGAAGACAACAACAACAACAACTTACTTGCTGTCTGTATCTACACTCTTACAGAAGCATTATGTCGAGATAACGATGAAAATGTCACTGTAATAGTTGGAATCCACTTTTAATAAATTTATTCGGGCTATATGATACCTAGCACTTTAATTAGTGCGGCATATGAAATTTTCATATTGTAAAATTGTTAAGATTAACATAGATTGTCACTGCTAATTAGGTCACATGAAACATTTAAATCAAATGTTACCCCCTACTAAAGGTAGGTTACGTTTCTATACATTGGTATTGCTCTGCTGTATACTTTACTACGACAAATGTTATCTCAAATTACGAGTTTTGGGGATATCTTTAATGTGCCGTTATATTTGCACTCTACACTTTCGTAATATGCAAATATAAACACTAAATTCGTCAAATACTTCAAATTCAGTTTCGAACCACTGAACTGTATCTTAGGTAGCGCGATGTTCCTCTGTTATGCTATCTGAGACCAGAGCACATGACATCATCAGTCAACGACAACAACATATAAGATCATGTTATTCATCCTATCGTAACTTTATTTTCTCGCTGCGGCAGCATGCAAGCAAGACTGGTCGTTGTTTAAAATTAATGTGCATATCGTATAGAGAGAGGCAAAGCTTTGCCTTTCCATGCAATTACAGCACATTGACCATTTTAATGCGAATATGAAACTTAGAGTATAGATACTCGACCTTGTCTAAAAAATGTCGGGTTTTCCGTGCAGTGAAATATCTGCTGTGTTGTGACAACTTACTATATAGGCCAGTCGCCAGATATGCTTAGGTCCAAAAAAATTGCAGGAAGCTGAATTTTTCGTGTGTTGTTAGGACATATTAGAGTAGTATTAAACCAAGTTTGCAGCTGCGAAATCCTTTAGCTTATTTTAGATTAAAACTGAATAACTGCTCTATAACTTTTTTTGTATGACTTTCTCCATGGGGTGATCATTAGAGCCTACATTATAGCCGAAAGGTGACTAAAATCGAAACTTTGAACTTTTTGGGGAAATAAGCCAATTTTTGAAGTCCAGTTTATCGGGAACTATTGGACCTAGAGCTGCGGTTCGGCTTAAATTTTAGAATTTTACCTACGTTAACAGAGGTATGAGTGACACTGTGTAAAAAAAAAAAAAAAAAAAAAAAAAAAAACCACACACACCCTTTTCGAGTTATAAGGCAAAACCAGAAAAAAGACCGTAAATAACGATGTTTTTTGGCTGTTAAAAGCTAGACTAAAGGATTTCGCAGCTGCAAACTTGGTTTAATACTACTCTAATATGTCCTAACAACATACCAAAAATTCAGTTTCCTGCAATTTTTTGGACCTAAGGCCATTTTTTTTTGTCTCCGACGACTGGCCTAATAACTGATATACTCTACTCGAACTCTGGAACTCTGCCCTCTGATAGGCAACCGAAATCACGTGTCGTGTGCTTTCATTGGATGACAAAAGCTCATAGCCCAGTGTAAGGTTTTTTTTTTTTTTTTTTTTTTTTTTTTTTTTTTTTTTTTTTTTTTTTTTTTTTTTTTACCTTTCACTAAGCTGTCAAGATGTTATTTAGCAAACTTCGTATTTATATTTCAATTTTTTCGAAAAAAAAGACGTCGAAATGCTACACTACAACGAATATATCCGTAAATGAGCAGTTTTCACCACGCATACCGATGTATGGTAAGTTTCTGAGAAAAAAAAATCTGTCACACCAAAAAGTTTCAGAGACATTATATACCACTTATTTAATACAATCGCAAGGCATTGATATTTCCCAACAGTTTCTAAAGACCGTTGTTTCTTTGCCCAACCGTGTATCAGTTTGCATAGAGGGCAGAGAGAGAGAGAGAGAGAGTGAGAGAGAGAGGGAGAGAGAGATAGAGCGAAAATGTCCGTAGAAATACTGGGATTGCACAATGAGTCAAGACCTGATATGAAACTCCTTCAGGGGAATTATTTAGACTGCTCACAGATCCCCACTAGTGTAATATTAAGAGTAGAATATCAGTATCACAATTAAAGTCGGGAAGTAATACAATTATTCGACTCACACACAAAGACAAGGTTCCATAACATTAAGCATGCACCGTCCCTAATTATTTTCAACTGAAAGTGGTATTGAAATATTACAATATTGATATTAAATCCAGAGCTTTTGGAACAGGAAACATAAATAAATAAATAACTGACATCCAAATGTTTCTTACTTTTTGTGCCAAATTACGTTGGACATGTGTATGTTCTCATTGCAGATTAACTACTAGGTGTTAAATAATTGGCTCCAATATCTTTTTAAGTTAGTTCACAACACGCATTCTACGCAGTTCGACGTTTAAATAATAAGATGCTACACTGTCGAAAACTCTTACAGATTTCGGTAATATCTAAGAATGGTTGCCTATCGAATGCTCCGCCCACAAACAGTATAAATCGAACGTGCAAATTTAACTCTAAATCGCTCATGCGACTCTGGTGGTGCGAGATATTGTGCTTTACTACGTTCACTAGACCAACGACAAATAGCGAACGCGTTATAAGTTACAAATTACTGAAGTAAAGAGAGAAACTTCACTTACTTTACTCGCCGGCCACGTCTCCTTAATGTACTGCACATCGAAGTTCCATCAATCGAAACGTTGACACAATAGACGACAAAAGACGGACGTATTTTAAAAAGAACGAAATTATGAATAAAATCTTGATATTAGTCCGTTCACATACAGCACTTAATCTTTGAAGTACTACTTTCATTAATTTTATTTATCAGTGACATCCTAGCGTTTGCAATGCACCGTCAGATGTTCGGGCGAATTCCTTTCCTTCTGTACCTATGATAAGCGTGTGGTGTCGCACAAGTACAAAGTGCGCGCCACCCACTTTCGCCGCGCGCCGCCATGCACGCACGGCGCGGCGTTCTTACGACGACAGCCACGAGCGCCCTCTGCTGCAACCCCGCTCGTGGCCACCACGGAAAGACATCGTTCACTTGGGACTGAGATAGCAACCAGTTAGGACCTTCGGAATCAGATAGGCACCAGTGAAGACTTGGCTATCTTACAGGCACTAGGCAGACCTCTAACAACTATGTGTCAGCACTCTGCAGTACTGAATTGTGTCAAAGTTAAGTATTGTATAAATTCTGTTCAATATATATCTCGTTCTAATTTACTCTAGTGTTTCTAGTTTCTGGCTGCTCCCCTCCGTACCTGCACCGGCGTGCTATCTTTATTTCTGTGTCGGACTTTGTAGTCGGCTACCGACACCTACGACGGAAACGAGATACAAAAGCGGCGACGAGGCGGGGACACAAAAGTGGCGACGAGGCTGGGACACAAAAAAAACGCATGATATGTCTCTCAAAAATATGGGAAGTGTCATACGAACGAGATTTCCCTGACATACATAAATGTCGAATACAGTAAATGAAACTACTTTTTCCTTAATAATAATGTAAATCAAGTGAGGAATGAACAATATCATTTTGATTAAATTTAGTTGACGTTCGTCTTTTGTCGTCTGTGTTCACACCTAGACAGTTCCTTGTTTGATATTTATCATTTAGGGGCCACGCATTGGAATGACGATCATTTCTGGAAATTGTCCATCTATCTTTAAACATTAAATAGGATCCTGACATATACGAACGACCGAAAAGTATTTCAGCTTATTCATCGACGTCCGTCTGGCTTCTCATGGCTGTAAACCAAAATAGTCTGAATATGTATCTCAGGTCTCTGAGCATAGACGGGAATATCCCTGCATATTCGTTTTGCATTGCATTGCATCAGTTTGTACGAGACAAAGAAATACTTAAATTTTATATCAATATGCGATTTAATAGGGTGGTACTGGAATAAAATGGAAACGTATTTTCTTTTCATGTTTAGTAACATTTCGTAGCAGCGTTGTTATAACACAGTCTAACATCTATGGCTGGCGAGGATAGACAGCTCTAGTTCAACATCCAGGGAGTATAGAAATCGCCACTGGAAACCACAGAGTAGTTAATCTCTGCAGCCACCATAGCATCCAGCTAGATTTGTTACCGGTAGGTTCGACCAATGCGCGAGTGTCACGGAAATGCTCCGGCAACTCAATTGGGGATCGCTGGAAGAAAGACGACGTTCTTTTCGTGAATTTCTGTTAAGTAAATTTAGAGGGCCGGAATTTGAAGCTGAGTGTAGTACGACCTTGCTGCCGCCTACTTACATTTCGCGTAAAGATCACAAAGACAAGATAAGAGAAATTAGGGCTCGTACGGAGGCATATAGGCATTCTTTTTTTCCTCGTTCAATTTGGGAGTGGAATAGGAAAGGAAATGCCTAGTAGTGGTACAGTGTACCCTCCGCCACGCACCTTACGGTGAATTGTGGAGTATTTATGTAGATGTAGATGTACATGTTCTCCACATTAAGCGGTAATTGTCACGTGATATAGGGACGACGCTATTCGTTACTTCACACTGAACATCTCGACACGTCACGTCATGTTAGGGTTTCTTAATTTTCAGTTTATGACTATGATTTGTTTCCGTGGTGATCTGTAAATGTAACGTTACGAGTTGAATTTTTTCTGTAGCAATGTCGGGCTGTCAGATATCTCAAAATAAAAACTTACTGAGGTGAACAAAGCTGAGTTTTGGTTTATGTGTTTGAATATTGGACAATGTCGATAATCTGACAATCATACTATGGTCGTTAAATAAACTGACACTCATACTATGATCGGTAAATAATTTCATAATTTTTCAAATTCTCTCGACGTACTTCGTATTGAAATAATTTGCGGGTAAACTGCCGGGTTTCTGTGTCCAACGGTCCCAATATTTCGGCAAACGACCACGTTACCAGCATCAGGTGCGCTGATGAACTGACTGATTTTTTCATATAGAATGGAAAGCGCTTAAGCTGTATGGTATTCTTTTATTCGACCAACTAGTTTCGTGGCATTAGAGCCACATCATCATGGTTATCTGTATACAAAGAAGAGCAAATGCCAGTAACAATCGCATAGCATAACGCGATTGTTACCGGCATTTGCTCTTCTTTGTATACAGATAACCCTGATGATGTGGCTCTAATGCCACGAAAGTAATTGATTGAATAAAAGAGTACCATACAGCTGAAGCGGTTTCCATTCAATATGACTCAGGTCTACAGCTGCGGATGTCCACAATACATAATTTCTTCCAAATTTTTTGTCGTGGATGGTAGTTATAACTCCACTTCCATTGCTCGGTACAGGGCAAAGCAAATTGACGTGACATAACGTACAGCTTGACGTGACGGCCATTGTCAATTAGACTTTTGCTTTCCGAAAAGTTTAAAGGTTATACTGTTTGTGTCATTGTGCATGTCCGTGTTTTTCCAGAGACTTTTGAAGGTGCAGGATTACTCTCAAGTCATTTTGAAACACCTTGGAATTTCGATCGTGTTGCACTAAATGAGATTGAAACGTGATAATTCATTTGAGAATTGCTGAAGACAACGAATCTGAATCTCGAATCAAGTTTGTTGGAAGAGATTGTTGTATAGCATAGCCTACGTTCAGGATAAAGTCGGACGCACTTTACCAAATGCGTAACAGTAGTTCATTCATAAAATTGAAAATTTTTTCAGTACTGCCATTCACAGGTAAAATTTGAACTCTATGATTCCTTTTTAGCACTTTTTTCATCTGCATATTAGCAGCTTAAAAATACGTTATCAATGCATTATCAATAACGATAGAATACTGTAATATATGGAATGTCTTAATGACTTTAACAATATACTGTTCAAATTTTCAACTTACACACTTTACATGCAAGAACGTATCACTTTCCTTACACTGACACAGTTTCCCTGAACATAAATACTGATAAATTTTACTTACGGCGTCGGCCACGTAGTGTGGTAATATTGGCAACAAAATGTTAACTTTACGAGTATGATAAATTTTCTGACCACACATAAGTACGTAAAAGAATCTATTTGTGATAGAGCAGGAACATCATTAATTATTTATTTCACGGACAGCACGAAAAATTATTCCCTCTTGTTCTCTTTGATTGAGTTTTCAAAGGCCATTAATTGGTTGTTGCCAACATCAGCACACTACGACGTCAAGGTCGTAAATAAAATTTTACCCGTAATTAACAGTTAACATATATATTCGCCAGTGACTGCCAGTTGCTACGTGAGAATGTGAGTCTCCTTGAAGTAGCATAGAAGGTGATTCATCGTAGAATTCGCAGGAATGGGAGAAATCGTAATTGGTAAATTTTTAAAAGAATAAGCTGTGAATTCGCAAACTTCTTATTTACACAGTGACAAATCACAACCAAATGTCACAGCTACCGAAAAGTAGCATTCACATAAATCACTGTTATCGAACCGTCGCTCTTTAGTTCATTGCCATTACAGACAAACATACGTCGTCCCGAGATCACGTGACCATAACGGCAATAGGTGTCGACGACACAAAATGTGTTCTGCGCATCTGAATACTCACTCCAGAGATATTTGTACACTATGCACCGACTATACCATCCTGCGCATGTTCTCGACATTAAGCGGAAATTGTCACGTGTTCTAGGGACGTCGCTCTTCGTTACTTCACACTGAACATCTCGACACGTCACGTCATGTTAGGGTTTCTCGGTAGAAAAGTTTTAACAACGTCATCGTCTGCTGACATCGGAATTTAACTTATTTTCGCTGGACTCTGGACTGTGATTTTATGCTTTTGTTGTTTCTTAGTTTTCAGTTTATGACTGTAATTTGTTTCCGTGGTGATCTGTAAATGTAACGTTGCGAGTTGAATATTTTCTATAGCGATGTCGGGCTGTCAGATATCTCGAAAACTTACTGAGGTGAAGAAAGCTGAGTTTTGATTTATGTGTTTGAATATTCTCTTTGATTGAGTTTTCAAAGGCCATTAAATGGTTGTTGCCAACATCATCACACTACTCCACTTTGCCACCGAGGTCGAAACTAAAATTTTATCGTAGAAGTACCAGTTACCATATATATTGCCAGTGACCGCCATTTGCTACCTGTAAGTGTGAGTCACCTTGAAGATCATCTCTAGTGATTCATTTAGAATTCGCAGAAATTGGAGAAATCGTAACTGGTAAAGTTTTGAAAGGATAAGTTGTGAATTCTGAAACTTCTGTTTTAAACAGTGACAAATCGCAACTAAATGTCACAGCTACCGAGTAGTAGCATTCACAGAAATCACTGTTATCGGACAGTCACTGTTTAGGTCATCACAACTACAGACAAACGTACGTCGTTTCTAGGATACGTGACCACAATGGGAACACAAGATCTGTTCTGTGCATCTGAATGCTCACTCCAGAGATATTTCTACGATACGCTGGAAACCAGTGATCTCTATACTGAGATCAATGCATGAAACAAATCAAATTCAATCTTTGCATCATTTATAAGCTCTGCATTGGTACATGACATTAAAATTCCTATTTGTTGGCTTACGAATAATATTGAACGTTGATTTAATTTTATAACATAACGCTATTACGAAATACGGCAAACTATATTCAGTGCACTAATGAAGACGATGGATATTGAACGCATACAGACGTAAAAGTTGGCATACGATAAATACGGAAAATCTTTAAATTAATATGAGTTTTAGGTTGGGTGAAACGTTCCTGGAACTTGTCAGTCAGACACGTAACCAAACCTGACTCACTGTGTGATCACGTTCCTCAACAGTTTTTCAAAGTAATAACAGGTTTCCCGTCTTACGACAGGTATTAGGGTTATTTTTCACAACAGATTGATTTCGCTTGTTCTTTATGTAACATCTTCCGGTTCTTTTACTGTGGATGCACTTGTTTGTACATTCATTTGTATATAAAGATTAGGAAGAGTTTTAACATTATGTTAAAGTTGGTATTTAAATTACTGGTCAGTGTTAATCACTCTCTATACAAAACAGTGCTGCCTTGTTGGCTTTGTTTAGTTGATTTGCCATGTTGGTTATTATAAACACTCGGCACATTTTGTCTCTTTCAATCGCTTTAATCGTTTCCTGAGTGTTTGCACTTCGCCTCGCTTTTTCTTAATGGAATAAAGTTTGCACATCACTTTACTTTCTACTAATGGGATCACTTTCCAAAATGTTTTCCACTCAAATTTCGATGTTTAATGGGAAAACATCGATATTTTTACATCGATTTTAATTTTCACGAAAACATCGAAATATCCATTATATAAAACAATATCGGACCATCGATACTTCCATGTTAAAGATTCAACTCGATGATCTAACAAAAATTTTGGTATAGTCTAGGCTGCAAAGCCAGAAACGTAACAGACTTTAATATGTATATAAATCTGTATTCTGTTCGGTACAGCACTTTCTTTCTCCAGCAAAGGGTAAAATTTTACTCACGGCAGCGGTGGTGTAGTGTGCTGACGTTGGCAGCGACCGACAAATGCCAATCGTGAAGCGAACATTCTGCGACCAGTTTAAGAAACACTTACGACGACGCCATAAGTAAAATTTAACAGACGACGTTTTATCAATTTATCGCAATTTCTTACGGCTGTTTTATGCAGACACAATACATGTCGCTTAAAGTGACTCTAGTGGTACTGTATGCGGTACTGCCGTTCTAGTACTGTCAGTTGTCTTCCGAGCGGTTGAAGTTGGATCAAAGTTAACGGGAGCGTCACAAAAGTTGGTAATGCACCACACTTCGCGTAGGCAATGGCGCGATACGTTGATGAGACCAATGCAGCTCACTGGACCAATGACAGGCGAGAAAAGATTGAGTGAGTTTATAACAGCAGAATTAAAGCCAATGTCTCACTTGTTGTTTTTGAGAGTGTCTTTTATAATTTCGCCACACCATGGCAGATTAGTAAATTAAATGAATGGAGTTAGGTGAAGTAGATAATCAATTTTTGTTCTTTTACTAATTACAATCCAACCTGACCTACCTACGTTCACCAATTCACCTACCTACCTCCATGTTTAAATTAAAGACAGTAATCGTTTTAAACATTGATCGTTTCCCTTTATTGTTAATAAGGCCTCACTATATCTTACAATACAAAATGATCCATTTACGTTCACACATCCATCTACTGAGTCCAATTTTATAATTCATAAAATACTAATCATGTGAAATACTAATAATTTTTAATGGATATTACAGGGTGATGAAAATGTAATATGTCATTATATTTCTCGTTGAAACACGGCTGTCTCACCTCTCACCTGAAGCAAAAAAAAAAAAAAAAAAAAAAAAAAAAAAAAAAAAAAAAAAAAAAAAAAAAAAAAAAGACTAGCGCAGCTTCGTCCCCAAATGTCGCAAAACAAGAGCTTTCAGATCGTCGCTACTGGTGGACTGAACGTTTACCTTGCATACGATTATTTGTTTTTGCAACTAAAACGTCCATGTTTTCGGTCATCGATGTTTTCTTTTAGATATTGATAGCGCATAGATTTCTCTTAACGATGTTAATATCGATGATTTTCTCTTATCGAGCACCCTTGGAAGTTTATGTCTGCTCAATTGTTTTTCGTGTAGATTATGAGTTTTTCAAACATTTTTTGGTAACGTATTTGAATTTTCAAGTTACTGATAAGTTACACCAAACCAGTATGTTGTGGGTGATTTATTCTATTCTCGTCGTATCTGTTTTGTGGAGTAACCGAACATCAAGTTCATTGCTATCCATTCACAGAATATGCAAATGAAAACTGTAATTCTGTACCATTTTTAACCGACTTCAAAAAAGGAGGAGGTTTTCAGTTCCACTGTTTTTTACCTCAGGATCTTCGACTGTGGGAACAGATTTTGATGATTCTTCTTTATTTGCAAGCTGGTGCTTCCCGTGTGGTCCCATTCCAATTTGGTCAACTTCAAACAATGGCATCCATAAGAAAACCAAATAATATATTTGCATTAAGTATGTGCGCGACAAATGGACGAATAAATCAATATCACGCCAACCGATTTCGATGATTCTTTTCTTTTGTTACTGTAAAGGATGTCTTCAAGAGTAGAATTTGGTTAGGTTCTGATTATGGAATCCATGACAAAGTAACGGAACTCTTCAATTCTTAGGAGCAAATTAACGATACTCGGTCGAATCTTTTATAGGCTACCCGGATATTTGAGTCACCTACCGTAACGTCGTTATGGTCAAGTAATTCCATGTTCAAAACTTTTTTCATGTAAAGCCACTGTTTTGAAAGTCTATATTTGTGCTTTTCGCAAGTTTCTTTTGAAATTGTCCTCTAGGTAAATTTCCTCTGATGAGATATGCGTTTCTCCCTGACTTCGTTTGTTTCATTTAAAAGGCCCTGTCTCATATGAGCAGCACGTTTAGTAGGTCTACCCATATTCAGAAAAAGTTGTTAGTGTACTTCAGATTTACTAAAAATCGGAAAATAACCCAAATTTTAACAAAAAAAAAAAAGACTTAAAAATATCCGAGAACCAATTAATATGCACTACAAAGTAAAAACATAATTGCTTATTCTTCTACAAATTAATAATGAACTTACTGTCTCTACTCATCAATGTGTAGGTACGATCTATGTGTTTACCACTTCAAATCTAACTCAACACACACCTATGAATAACAAACCATGATCAAAAAATTTTTAGAGTTCTCCTAAGTAAAATGAAAGACTACTTAAAAGTCAATGAGGTTATTACGATAATATAATGTAGTTACAATTATTGTTATTTTTGGAGTCGGTGTCAGCCAAGGAAACACTAAAATAAACCAAGCAAAAATAATACGAGAATATTGAGACCGAAGTCGGATCGGAAGTTTTCTTGGCTGACACTGACTCCAAAAATAACAATAATTGTAACTACATTATATTATCGTAATAACTTCATTGACTTTTAAGTAGTGTAATATTTTTCTTATCATCTTACTTAGGAAAACTCTAAAAATATTTTGATCATTGTTTGTTATTCATAGGTATGTCTTGAGTTAGATTTAAAGTGGGTAGATACTTACCTATTTTCTTGCGTGGTAAACACACAGATCGTACCTAAATACTGATGAGTAGAGATTTTTTTTAACTTTTTAGAGCATATTAATTTGTTTTGGGATAGCTTTTAAGTCTTTTTTGTTAATTTATTGTTTATTATGGTAGCACTAATTAAATAACTAACTGAGAATACTTCAAACAATACATTGGTATTGCGTATGGTAATTGCGTATGTAATGGATTATTAAAACAAACCTGTGATAGAAAATTCAAATGTTCAAATGTTTGTATAGCTTATGGGACTTAACTACGGGATCATCAGTCCATAAAATTACCAACTACTTGTGAACTAACTTATACTAAGGACGGCACAAATATCCATGCCCGAGGGGGGATTCGAACACCCGACCGTAGTGGCCGTGCAGACCGTGATTGGCGCGCCTCAGTCCCCCAGGCCACTGCGGCCAGCCCTGTGATAGAAAACAGACACTAACACTAGGGTGTGTACATTATCGTTATTCAGAAGTGAAATATTAAAAGATTCATCTCAGCAGTGTGTACTTTTTTATTACTGTACACGAAATTATCTTCAATGTACATAATCTGCCTTGTACAGAATAACAAACTATTTTTTTTAATGAAATGAAGACTCTATTAGTTGCGGAGTGCACCACGACAATAAAATGATTACGGTTAAAAAGAATTTCAGCATTGGTCGTAATTTAACATTTTTTATTAGTGCAATTCACGTCGTGATTCTGCTATACGGAACATCTTGTAACTATACCGTGCAGCTTAACATGTAACACCAGAAATGCATCAACTCGGTTGTGCATGTTACACTGTTAATATAATTATATAAATACGCTGACGCGAAAATTGTGGTACAGATTACTAATTTATTCGTGCAAGAATGAAAGTTACATAATTCGAAAGATTGTTTGTCGTAGATTTCACGAATATAAATATTGTGTGTGCATTTAGCCATTAGAGTGGTAAAAGGAAGTAGAAATTTTCCTATCTACAGCTTGATACAACTTCTATATTCTCCAACAATCAGCTCACTGATTGGCTATTCGCCTCGACCAAAGATGCTGTAATGCAGCGCATCTGCAGTATTAAAATAACGTATTAAAATAAGTGAATATTGAAACATGGAGTGCTCCCAACTCACATTCTTGTGCCGATCAAATGCTTCATTTTCGCAGTGATTAAGAGTGGTTAAAGGAAATGGATGTTTTCATATGAATGCCGATATAATGGATGATGAGCCGGTAGAGGTATCTAGCGGTGCTCAGGTGGAACTACGAAGTCGACATGTTGTCAGCTCTGGAATTCTGAATGTCGCAGTATCGAAATAACATTATTTCTTGGCGTTGTATAAATATACGAACACTTAATTGTAGTTCCATTACAAATTAGGCATTTTCCTTAACACGTAACAGATACTGTATAATACCTCCCAGTGTCGGTTAAATTTTACCAAATATCCCAGCGGCCTCCTATGATAATGTTAGCAACATATGCTGAATAGTGAGAATCTTGTGAGATTAGCCAATCGCTTGACTAGGTTAATGTTTTCTCATGGAATCTTCGCTTTACGAGAGCAATTATTTTTACTGAGCGGACGAGGGTACGTACAAGAACCCGTCAACCAAAAACCAGGAACAGCATTATTTGTTTACTTCATGGTCTGTACGATACACTAATCGAGTCATTCTATGTGGTTCGAACAAATGGGCAAGGATTTTCTATCGTGTTGATGTTGCCAACATAATCACGCGAGGCAGCCGACATGATACGTAAAATTTTACCCCCAGTGACCATTGTAAACACAATTGGTCGATTCTCGACCACAGGCAATACTAGTAAAAGTGAATTTACGACCAATAGTGAAATGTCTTTTGATTATACTGTTTATTGTTGCCTCTCTATAACGAAACATGATTATATTAAAGCAGATGACATAACACGCTCTAGGAATCTGAATTCATTCAGATGGCTAAAAAGATTCTGTTTTACAGCATTCAAAGTCAGAGTCTTAAGGCCTCTAAATGCGTCGTAGGCGCACCCAGGGGACAGCTCCCCCTACCCCCCACCTCCCCCGTTACTTCCTGCTATCCCCCATTTTTTCAACCTGTCCTAAGACGTAAGATTTGAAACGTTATACATTTTGCATTGATAAATAGCAATTAGTGGCTAATCCATGAATTTTGTCTGATATTGCTGACCTCATAGCAGTTTTGTGGCATCTGAAAAAAGTATGAACAGTGTTCAAATGAAAAGGTACGACACTATAGGTATAATTGAAGGCTTTATTCAAACGTAATCACCAGAGGCCTGAGTACAACTATCCCACTGTTTACCGAGCTGAAGTATTCCCTGTACCCAGAATTCCTGCGGCTCTGACAAGAGCCAGTGTTATACTAAAACTTCCTGGCAGATTAAAATTGCGTGGCGAAACAGGGACTCGTACCTGGGACCTTTGCTTTTCGCGGAAAAGCGGTCTACCGACTGAGCTATCCCGACATGACTCACGATGCCGCCTCACAACTTTACTTCCGCCAGTACCTCGCCTCCAACTTTCCAAACTTCACAGAAGCTCTCCTGCGAAACATGCAAGACTAGCGCTTTTGGAAGAAAGGAAATTGTGGAAACATGGCTTCGCCACAGCCTAAGGAATGTTTGCAGAATGAAACTTTGCACTCTGCGCTTGCCCGCGAAAGGCAAAGGTCCCAGGTTCGAGTCCCGGTTACGGCACGCAGTTTTAATCTGCCAAGAACTTTCATATCAGCGCACACTCCGCTGCATAGTGAAAAGTTTCATTCTGGAAACATCCCTTAGGCTGTGGCTAAGCCATGTCTCCACAAAATCCTTTCTTCTAGAAGTGCTAGTTTGCATGTTTCGCAGGAGAGCTTCTGTGAAGTTTGGAAAGTAGGACGCCGGCCGTGAAAGCCTACATCATATGATTTAAAGAAGGTTTAGAGAATGGTAGCTCGTTTCGTATTATCACGATGTAGGAGAGAGAGTGTCACGAAAATGATGCACGAGATGGGAAGGAATTCATTAAAAGAATGGCGTTATTTGTTGCTGCGAGGTCTATTTGCGAAGTTTCTTTCACTAACTTTCTGCTCAGAATGCGAACATTTGTTGTTAGTACCCACCTACATAGGGAGACATGTTCATCAAAATAAAATACGAGAAATCAGATCGAAAACAGAAAGATTTATGTGTTGCTTTATCCTGCGAGCTATTAGAAAATGGAACTATAGAGAAATATCATAAAAGTGCTTTGATGAACCCTACCCATGCAATTTAATGTGATTTGCAGAGTATCCATGTAGATGTAGATGTAAATGTGGAAAGAAAGTTTAAAGCCAGACGTAATGAAAGTTTAAAGTCAATATTGGTTTTGACATCTCGCATCAATTTTGCGCCAGTTACTCAGAATCCAGATGGAAATGGCACACTTGTGAGGAGATGGTAAAAGTCGATGGCGCCAGTCTACTCCCTTGGAATGTTCGGTAATGAGTTCCTGTCAGACGTTGTTTGTTGACAAGCTCCACAGGGATGCGACACCAGCGCTGGTGTTATACGTTGTGGTCTCCAAGTGGCGGAAGACGTATCATGTGCCGAGCGATGCAGATGTGGACCAATGTAACGGACAGCACGAAAGACGCCAAACGAGGTCAGTTAGCTATGCTTAGTCCCGAAAGGCTCTGCTAACAAGAGCGATTATCACCGTCATTAGAAGTACTCTTGCATCTGATACATCTAGCTTATAAAACATACTTGCATTGAAATTAGTATCAACATTTCTTTGATAATATACTTTAGTTTCTTAGCTATCCTCAGCTACTGTCTAATCTTTTGTTTAAAAAATAGCAACCAGGCTACACAGTTCAATTATTTTATTTCGACCGGTTTAGGGTACTTGGTGCCCTTCCTCGGAAGTATAGAAGTGACTTTCAGTGTTCTATCCAAGTACGATTGAAGGACATAGTGTCCTTCAAGAAGCATGGAGAAATATTAATACAGACGCCTTATTGAATTATAGTCAATTACGTGAGTTACTTGTAGTGATGTCAGAGATGACTGTTTTAAACAAGCTTTAGGAATAATCAATTCTAACCAATAAAACATTATAATAACTGTTACCTTAACCTTTTTGTTTGATAATATAAAAGGCATTGTATAATCTTTATCTTGTCTGATTTAAGCCGTTGTATTGAGAGGACGAAAGAAGAGAAAACATTGTAAATTTCTAAAATCAGCGCTAGATTGCTTTTCAGGAATTACAATTTTTAGTTCTGTTACGTTTATTTATGTTTCAATTTTTTAAATAGAAGTATTAATTATGATATCGTGTTCTTCATAGTGGAGCAGTACGTAACAGGATATTTTAAGAATTTTTCAGAAATTCAGATCCAGCAGCAGCTTCCCCAACAAAGTCACTGAACTGCATACGGATATTTCCCGGCCAGTTCAGACTAATTATTATATAATAGCTCAGGGGCGGGGGTTGCAAAAGAATATGATATTAACCACTTTATTTTCATCTCCATCCACATAGATACTCTACAAATCACATTGAAGTGCCTGGCAGAGGGTTCATTGATCACTTTCATAACCTTTCTCTACCGTTCCATTCACTAATAGCGAAGAAAGAACACCTAAATCGTTCCGTTTTCAATCTGATTTCTATTATTTTATTGGGGTGGTCATGTCTCCCTATGTAGGTGGGTGCTAGCAAGCTATTTTCACATTCAGAAGTAAAAATCGGTGATTGAAATTTCGCAAATAGCTCTCGCTGCAACGAATAGCGTTTTTTTTTTTTTTTTTTTTAAATTATTTCCACCACAAATCGTGCAACATTTCCGTGCGCTTTCCCCACTATAACGCGATAAAACAGAACGAGCTGCCCTTCTCTGAACCTTCTCAATGTCCTCCGTCAGTCCCACCTGGTGAGTGTCCCAAATGTGGACTGGAGTTGAATTAGTTTTCATAACGTTGATTTAAGTGATATATACGTAAAACACAGACTGAAAGTTGAAAATCCTACGAATAATTTTATGTGAATATTCAAATGCTATATTTACTTAATTCTTGTGAGGAAATATTTGAAGTGTGTTATATAGTGCACCCAAGAACTGATAATACATTTCTCGTGCTTAATTTATCTTGAGTAGCCGGTGCAAAATATGGTGAACTCTTTTATTTAGTTTCTTACTGCAAAGTTAGTCAACATTAGTCACGATAAATTTCACGATAAGGACCGTATTAAAGTTTTATTGATATCAGATTCTTTACTTATGTCGGTAATATCACAGTTTGAAGTGTATAAGACATTTGGACGACCAGTGAAACTCATTGATTACAGGTTTACGTAATGAAATATTTGACCCCACACAGCAGAAGATTCTTTCAGTATCCAGGGCATAAAACGATATACCTGCTAAAACAAACCAACTAACTTGAACTTTACATTTCAGTAAAAGCATTAACATTTTATCATTAAATATATATAGTCTGTCGTATAGGAGACGCCACATCTTCTTATAATTTTCTACTGGCTGCGCAACATTATCTCGTGTCAGTGGCCGTGGTGGAGTAGCCTTGCGGTCTAAGGCGCCTCTCTGCGGAACGCGCGGTTGTTCGCCGTCGGAGGTTCGAGTCCTCCATGGGGCAAGGGTGTATGTGTTGTCCATAGGTTAGGTTAACTTAGTTTAAATAGTTTGTAAGCCTAGGGACTAATGACCAACGCATTTAAGTCCCATAAATTTACGAAGATTTGATCATTTAAATACGTGCCCAAAAGGGTTGGACGCCGTTTGGTGTCAATGATTACTGCCGACGTGAACTTAAGGAAGTGTACCCTTTGTTTCACTTTAGTATTCTGCTGCACAACAACATTAATTTCAAAATAATACATAATCGATAGGAAAACGGTAAAAATTGTAGAATAATTGACGAAATTGTATAAGACTAACCGAATATCATAATGAAATTCACCAAAAAAAATTAGGAGTAGGGTTAAAATGTTGAGTTCCAAAGTCTCTCAAATGATAATCTATCATCTGAGTATAGTGGCACTACTCATTTCCCAACAGGAAATAATGCAAAACATAGATGGTTCCCAACGAGACTTAAAAGTGTAAAAGAGTCGTTCAATTAGTAACGGCTCACATTTTTAATATCTCAGAACATAAATATTGTTAATAAATTTACTGACAATATACGTCAACATGTCTTGTCCATGTCCTATTTTTCTGGGTACTCACGTTATATCGCCATACGCCAATGTTATCCTTCCGATAAACACTCTTGTCCTGTTGGCGTAGCCGTGTTTTCACTGCATGACTAACACACTCGTCATCTTCAAAGTAGATTCTCCGCAGAGAATTTTAGGCGGTCTTAAGAGAGATCGAAGTTCGGAGGGGGGGGTAAGGCGTGGGACGATGGGGGCTGGAGGGGGGGGGGGGGCAGCAGGTTTGTAGGATGTCCACCCCAACTTGGAGAGGTGTTCTCAGGTTCTCAGATTTGTGTGTGGGCGTGCATTGTCATGTCAGAGACTAATTTCCGCTTGATTCCTGTCCGATATAATATGTCCGAAACGGTTCTTGAATATATTTACAGTCTTTACATATCTGCCTGAATTGGTGGGTGACCCTCTTGGCATCATAGACGTGAGAATGATGCCATCTAGTCCCAAAAGACTGTCCCCCTGAGTTTTCCGGCAGAGGGGGTTAATTTCTTCTTTTGTGGTGAATGAGGATGATGTCACTTTATGGACTGCCTTTTTGTATGAGGCGCAAAGTGGTGTACTCAGCTCTCGTCCCCCGTAACGATCTGTGACATAAAAGCCTTTCCATTGGGCTCAAAACGCTCTAACAGTTCAGATGAAATGGCCTTTCTATAAATTGTGTGATCCACTGTCACTATTCCTGGAACCCATCACGAACTCCGAGAGTTTCGGTTATTGCAAACGCACTTCCAATGCTGACTGGCAACTGTAGAGCCACTTGTCGAGTTGTGATGCTCCGTTCGCCACGATTTATGTAATCCGCACGATTCAGTTAGCCTGTCACAGGACGTCGCGAGCGTGAGCGTGGCTGATCATGGCGCTTCTATCAATATTGTCGCGTTGAAATGGGAGCAGGCTTGACTTCTAAGGCAACTGAACACACCACTTATACTGAAAGCACGTTTATTACGACCTTAACATACACGCAGCACTGACTGCCTCTCGGGTAGGGTGCTCTGCTATTTATACACAGACAGAATTTACCAGAAGTTAGAAGAACTAGTTAACATAAGAAACAAGTAGAATTTACGAGTGAACATAAGAAAGATGTAGAACATTCTGGAATTTTTAATTACAAAGTAATAAATTTTTGCCGGGGGGGGGGGGGGCGAGATTGAAGCGGCGACCTTCAGCACCGCTGTCCGTGACGCTATCCCCTGCGCCACGCCAGGACTCGGTGTATGTGGTCTCTCGCGGCAATATTTCCTGAGACTATAAAGCTCTTTATCCATCGCCCAACTGTACTATCAACTGCAGCATCGCCATACACTGCTTTATCTGCACACAAGAATTCAATAACAACGTGAGTCGTATATAGAGTCCACTGTGACGCTGCACTATGGCTCTGCCATCTGCCAGAATTCTTCAAAACATTTAGGCTCACACAACTGGAGCCAAAAGCGCCACATACAAGCGCTGTATGAAGGGGGAGCAGATGACTGTGTGAACATATTGATTTTTTTTCATTCTATCGTTTTGCTTAAACAGTTTTCCTAACCAATGTAGAATACAGCGTCTTTAGAGCACATTGCCTGCGGCGGTGACCAAGCGGTCTGCGGGGCGCCAGTCACGGTCTGCACGGCCACTATGGTCCGACATGGATATTTGTGCCGTCCTTAGTATTAGCTACTTCATACGTAGTATGTAAGTTTAGGGACTGATGACCCCGTAGTTAGGTCCCATAAGCTCTAAAAAACATTTGATTGCTTAGAGTATATTTTAGAGTACGACGGAAGAAGGCTATAGTCCGCATCACGTAGGAAGGCGCCCCACTTTCAGCCGTACTGCGCATCTCCCTCCCTTACTGCTCTGGCGGCCAATAATATTCATTCTTGACGTGAGTGGCTAGCCGCGAGCTACGACAATGTATCTCAGGCCCCACTGTTGGTGGTCGCCTTCCTACGTGACGCGGACTATAGTTTCCTGTGCTATACTAATTCATCAGCGTACCCTTCTATACTCATATTTTAAAAATATAATGCTGTTCATACAAAGAACAATGACAAGGCTTCCATTGACTTTCATCCTACCCATATGACCATCATTGAATGCAATAACAGAATGACTGACTCCTCATTTTAAAGTTTTTATGGCAACAAATACATTCTTAGGTACACAAGTCCATATGTGGTTGTTGAACGACTCGTTTTGATTCTGTGTACAACTATGAAAACATTTTCTCAGAACATCAGGATGTCCCGAGTCTTGTACTTTCATAAAATATTTCTTTACTGTGGAGCACTTGAAAATGATGCCATAGAGCATCGAAACTGGTTGAGATTACATATGAAGTATTAAAAAATTTCTTTTTCAGCAAGCAACTGTGGCTTAGAATACACTTGTATACCCTAGTATATGAATTATCCCAGTTGCACTCCTAACTGACATTATGTCAAATTATTTTTACAGCAGAATTGTTAGGTTGTTGTAAATGTGTGTGAGGTTTATGATCAATACATCAGTCGACGATTCTAATTATTTGACCAATGTATGACATGCCACAGCTGCATGGGATACGGTAGACACCGACCTTGCGTAAACCCAAATCATCCTTAAGGGACACTAACAGCGCCTTAATTTTAGAAGGTGGTCAAAACACGCATTTCACGTCATATTTACGTAAACCACGACCAATATTGTTAGAAATGCTACCTTGCGTGTAAAGTCTGTGCTATCACCACTAGCCCATTGCACATTTGGTAATCAGTGCTTGACTATAATCATTCTGTCCAAATGAGACAACGCGGTAGACAAAACTTCCGAATATGAGATGACGTGCTCCCTGTGTCTTAAGCTACGTAGGACCCTTCACGCTGAGGTGGGTGGTGACAACTATCAGCCTGCAGATACAAATCTGTGTGGCTTGGTTTCCTACATATAACATGTCCCAACGTACCATCTACCTTCCTCCTAACCAACGCATCAAGGAAGGGAAGGCCACCATTCTTTTCCACTTCATAGTTAAACGGATATTAGGGTGGATTGAATGTAGATGTACGTAGAGATTATTCAAGTTCTCACTACCTTGACGCCAAATAGCATACGTATTTTCTACATATCAACAAAAAAAAAAAAAAAAAAAAAAAAAAAAAAAAAAAAAAACCCAGGCAGGTTTCAACGCCGCTGACTCTAATGCACATTCTTCAAAGTCCTCCATGATAGGTGACAAGGGACTTCCCATCACAACTGCATCCGTCTGTTCATAGCACAGGTCATTAAATAAGAAGAAGGTGGAAGTCAAGACATGTCGAAATAAATTCGTTAATTCAGTAGGCAACCTATAGTTGGCGTCATGTTGGAAGGCGCTTGCGCGCATAGAGGTGGAGCACGGACATACTTTTCTAAACTGGCAAACTAGCCTCAGTGACTGAAGCCTACGCCGCCATCTTGCCTCACCTCAGGTCAAATAGTACTACTATGATCTTCTCACACGATATGACGTTGTAGGCTTTACTAATTGGTTTGAACATGATTTGCATTTGAGCTACCGAAATAGTTGAATTTAACAAATACGCCTACATTGTCTAATAGTGTTATGAGAAGAACGTGTTAAGCACGGTAAAATTTTACTTACCGTCCTGGCAGTCTGTCGTGGTTGTGCTGTCAATCAGGTGACGTTGGCATAGAGCAGGAACAGCATTATTTATGTACTTCATGGTCTGTACGAAACAGTAATCTAGTCACTCTGTGTGGATTTCTAAGAGTATTAACATCTTGGCAAAGAATTTCTATCGCCAACGTAATCATGAGAGGGCGCCGGGATGGTAAGTAAAATTTTACCGTTAAAACGGAAATAGTTATCTGAAAAACAGTAAGAAGAATAGATATATATTTTATCCAAGACAAATAGCACATTTATAACGGGCATAGTGCCGGTCGCGGTGGCCGAGGGGACTGAGGCGCTCCAGTCACGGTCTGCACAGCCACTACGGTCGGAGGTTCGAATCCCCCCTCGGGCATGGATATTTGTGCCGTCCCAGTTCGTAAGTATTTCATAAGTAGTTTGTAAGTTTAGGGACTGATGACCCCGTAGTTGTGTCCCATAAGCTTAACAAACATTTGAACATTTTTAACGGGCATAGTATTGAAAGAAAATCCGAAGTTGATCGAAACCGGTAACAAGAGATGAAAACAGGAATCGTGACTCATTTGCGTGCGTGTGTGTGTGTGTGTGTGTGTGTGTGTGTGTGTGTGTGTGTCAAAACAGACTGTAGGATACGTGTTATCCACAATAAATAACACTTTTATAATTATCATACTACTGAAAGAAAATCTGAAGTTTAATGAAATTTGGCCGGCCGCGGTGGTCGAGGGGATTGGAGGCGCTCCAGTCACGGTCTACACGGCCACTACGGTCGGGGATTCGAATCCTCCCTCGGGCATGGATATTTGTGCCGTTCTTAGTACTAGTTAGTTCATAAGTTTGTAAGTTTAGGGACTGATGACCCCATAGTTAAGTCCCATAAGCTATACAAACAATTTAACATTTATGAATGACATTTGTACAGATTAATAATAACAGCAAATCGCTGAAACTCATTACTGTATGTGTCGAAGCTTACTCCAGCTGAAAAAATTACAGCCAAGTACAATACTCGAATTTTCCATGTGTCAAAAGTCTAAAGACAACGTAGTTACGTCATTCACCCGTATTTTAACGACTGTTTTCTGTAATAACACTTACTACTGCTCACAAGTTTGTAGTATAGAAATATGGCGGCGAGACTTCACTGACACCCATGATACTGTATACGGCATTGTCAGTCTGTTAATACATGTCTGTGAGATGGAGCGATTACCATAAGCATGGATTAGCTACGGCCGAGCGTTAACAGAGCTTGCTGTAGAAACACTGCGTAACTCGCGGTCAGCCACGCATCTGGAGCATGAATGACATTGGCTGCCAGTACGGTAATGGAGGGGGAAGCGCGGAACCGCTGCAGACCGGCCCGCCTTCCTACGTGACGCGGGCTATAGTCTCAATTAACTGCAACGAATCAGACAGAGGAACGCGAATGAAGAGAGAAACCACTGCAAAACTAAAATATCAGGATCATTCAAATGCACATAGCTCCCTCGCTGCAGTATTTCCTTGAGAGCGGCAGGGTGTACTCATGCCGAAATATCGGCCGACGCTGACTTTCGTACCTGGCTGCATTCCCAGTACACTATACGCTGGTAGAAATTAAGGAATCATACGTTTCCAGTTTAAAAACATTGCTTTTGCCGACGACACAGTAATTCTGTCAGAGACAGCAAAGGACCTGGAAGTACAGTTGAATGGAATGGACACTGTGCTGAAAGGTGAATATAAGATGAAGATTAATAAGAGCAAAACTAGGATAATGGAGTGCAGCCTAAGAAAATCGGGTGATGCTGAAGGAATTAGATTAGGTAATGAAGCAATAAAGGAGGTAGATGAGTTTTGTTACTTGGGCAGTAAAATAACAAATGATGGTCGCAGTACAGAGGATATAAAATGCAGAATGGCAATGGGTAGAAAAGCAATCTCGAAAAAGAGTTGTTAACATCGAATATTGATTTAAGCCTAAGGAAGTCCTTTCTGGAGGCTCCTGTGTGGAGTGTTGCTTTGTATGGGAGTGAAACATGGACGATAAACAGTGCGGACAGGAAGAGGATAGAGGCTTTTGAAATGTGGCGCTACAGAAGAATGCTGAAGATTAGTTGGGTGGATTGCGTTACTAATAAGGAGGTACTGAACATAATTGGGGAGAAAGGAATTTTTGGCATACCTTGACTAAAAGAAGGGATAGATTGGTAGGACACATTCTTAGTCATCATGGAATTGTGAATTTAGCGTTGGAGGGAAGCGTGTGGGGTAAAAACCGCAGAGGAAGACCAAGAGATGGATACAGTGAGCAGATTCAAACAGATGTAGGTTTCGTTTTTATGTGGAGTTGAAGAGGCTTGCTCAGGATAGGGTATTGTGGAGAGCTGCATCAAACCAGTCTCCGACTGAAGACCACAACAACAACAACAACAACAACGTTTCCACTGGTGAAATTACTCTTTTTCTAAACTGGTATCGACTGGACTTTAAAGACATCCGAGATGTACACATTTCGTCGTGCTGCCCTCTGAGAGGAGCGAATGCATGTGGAGGCCTGAGGTGCACGGAACGCGACCAAACACACACACACACACACACACACACGCCCTTCCGCCGCGACCGCCCCCGCCCAGCGCACACATCCGCCGTCGCCGTCGCGAGTCCAGCTCACCTGAGCTCGTGTGAGGCGAGGCGTCTCCTGTCACACGACCGTCTGTCAACACTCGCACCTCTACTCGTCATTCGGCTCTCGGAACTCCCTGCTGCGACTGGCAACGAGCAGAGCAAGCGTTGCGCTGGGCCACAAATAGATATGACTGCCTTGTTACGGGTTTTAACGGTATGAGTTCTATTTGGGTCAAACACGTATATAAAAGTCATTTCCAGTCGCTGATTGCAGTGGTCAGGGGCGCGCTACTTTTGAAAATCAGTGTGGGTGCTCGTGGTTTTGATTTTTCATTACGTTTTCGGCCACAAGGTTCAAAGAATGGAACAAGCACTCTCAATTTCTCTGACTTTCGTTTTCAACCTAGAAAACGTACCAGTCATATTTGTCACCCTGTCAGTAGTAGTAGCCAGTAGTAATAACATTGCATGATATGATATCTGATATTATTAACAGTACTTCAACTGTGGTAGATTCAATATTTTCAAAAATAAAAAAAATCATTAATTCGAAAATTAGCGCCACTGGTACGTTCAGGAAATGTTAAGAAGTTTAAAAGGAATCGGACGATTGAAGGATGTTAGTATTTCGTTACGTATTTGCCTATCTTTGATAAACACTTTGATTTGGTCCTTCCTGTCTATTATTAGAAGTTGTTTGCCCTGCAATGGTTAATTTCTTATTATCCAGTTTTAATCTATTCGACAATGAACTTTGACCCTTTCATTTAGAGGAACATATTTCCTCAAGACTGACAAAGTAAAGACAAGTAAGGCAACGAACTGTACTGTGCTAATGTATATACCCATGCTCCACTTGTATAACTTTCAGGAAACCTTTGAAATGGCGGTTATTTATAAGTCGACAAAGCAGAGATCCCACACACGTGACATCTTTTATTACGGCGCCCGGTTGCACTTCTTCAGCAGACAATGGCGCTTCGTGAATGGAGCAATGAATAGTCAAAACGTCTTTCCTGGATTCACTTTTCAGTTCATGTCTGTATATGTGTCATTATTAAGCTCGGCTACTAGCCCTGCAGGTGCTTCGCTCTCTACCTGCCCGCTATGTTTTAGGCGAAGTCGTGTGTAACACCACTGTACTAGTATGCTGTACATGTTAGCAGAATTAAATACTTTGACGTGAAAGACAGTGCGGATGTCAATCCATCTTAATGAACTGAATTAATGGTGCTACCACAGCAAACTATTGCTATCACTGAATTCCGATTGTTGCATCGGTTACGACGTCACGCGGCCAGGGGTCAGTGGTCTCGCCCCTCCGAACGGGCTCCAAGCCTCTGCAGTGAGTGCTCCTTGGGCACTGTTGGAACAGCCTAGCGGCTTGGTCGTGATTGCTACACTGCGATGTCAAAAATGCATAAATGACAGCTATGACTTTTCCCCATTTTTCTGCTACTTTATTTTCCTCGCTTATTTTGTGTGGGTGCTGAGCACCGCCAAAAATTTCGTGGGGGGAGGGGTGCACCAGCACCGGAGCATCCAATGAGTCGGCGCCCCTGTCGGTGATAGAGATCCGGTGCAAAGGAAATGCTTAGTTTCCTAGCAATAATGTCATGCAGAATCGATACAGTTTTGCAGACAAACAGGACTGATATCTCCTATACCAGTTTTACGCCCATGCTTCGCAACGGAAGTTAAGGAAGGCCTCTGTAGTATTTAGCTTTTTTAGGTTTCAGTGCAATTGGTAAAAACGGAATCATTAAAGGAGGCAAGAGGCCGATATCAATTGTGGTGGAAAAGGGACGTGATAACTGCGACGGTTAATACAGTTACTCATGTTCATCTTTAGTCGCTAATCATGAGAGTCATTTGATACTAGAAAGTTTTTATCAGTTGCTAAAACGTTGTTTATTTAGTTACGGTCCCCTAGCAACACCAACTGTCACAACCTAACCTTGCAAAATTTCAAGACTTCGTCCGAAGTCTCCCGCACCATAATATAAATTAGAAAATATAGAAATAACTCCTTTGAATAGTTCACAAAAAATACATTAGGTTCTTGTACGAGCGGGGCAAGTAAACTAGACTGTGGCCGTTACTAAAATTTTATCGAGTTCAAAAACAGGTACTACTGTTTGCAGTCGCTAACTTGTACTGAAAAATTAATATTCCACCGCCTGCTAAACACTGTTTTTCCATATTCACACTCGTTACCAATATAATATCACATGCGAATAATTTCAGTCAGAATTTAAATTGTTTTCTGAAATAAGTAGAAGTTCTTCACATAAATCAAATTACTCTTGGTATAATATATTCTTGATTATAAAGAACTGTTCATAAATGCAAGATACTTTTCAATATTAACAAATATTTATTATTCTTCATACTGATACAAAGTCAGTTTAGCAAGAGACCTGAATCTCTTCAACCAGTTTGGACTGAATCTCAAATAACAATAATTAATCATTTTCTTCTTTTAAACGATTGACGCGCGACAATAAAGAAGGCGCAGCTGCATTCGTAGCCCCGTAGCCGTCGGTTAAATTCTGCTAGCTGTCACAGACTTCAAGGTTGGCTGCGGCGGCGACGACGCTGCCGTTGTTGACTGCGGCGCCTCGATCTACATGTAACATACAGAAAATAAAACATTTTAAGAATCATATTATAAAATAACAATATTTACATGAGCATCAAATATGTATACATTTTAAATAAAAAACTTAGTTTTTCCTATTTAAAACTTCAAAACAGTGCTGATATAGGAAAATGTAGTACGACTACCTTGTTCCACTACAGAATTAAATCTAATCAAGGATGTCAGCGACGTTTAGTTGCCTATTGTGGGGACTGCATTAAATTGAAATGAGACACTTTAAATTTTTTGCCAGCTGGCGATCGAACCCAGGTTTTCTGCTCAATAGGCATATGCTCTAACCACTTCTTTTCCTTTGCACTGATCTGTTCTTTTAGGACTTGTAGGACTTTTAGGACTGTAGATAACCTACCTCCTCTCACCCCTCTTGTCAGTCTTTATCTCCCTCTCTCCCCTGACCCACCTGAGGCCGTGACGTTTCTTGTACAGAGTGCAGCGCGGTTAATGGCTTTATTAGAATTCACGTTGCAGCGACACTGACTGTCGAATAGAGGGGAGAGTGAGTGTAGGTTTTTAGTAACCCACGGGAGATTTGTATTCAGTTGTTGTTCAGTTGCGATAATGGAGTGATCACATGGCGAGAACTCATTTTGCGATGAAGTATATTTCTCTAATTCCCACAAGATCAGTGCAGTGCATCAAATGTTTGTAATCCCATGGGACTTAGCGACTTAGGTTATCAGTTCCTAGACTTACAAACTAAGGACGACAAATACACCCATACCCAAGGGAGGACTCAAACCTCAGACAGGGAACGGCCGCGCGCACCGCAGCAAGGCTCCTTTGTGCGCTCGGCTATTCCACCACCGCGAGTACAGTGCTGCGTGCTTTACATTGCGATTTGCATTATCACCACGAGCACATGTTCCAGGACGGCAGTATATATTTAATTGGGTAAATGCGTTCAGAACAAAAGGGGATGTAACAGCTGTACGAAGAGGACCTGAGAAAAGCGTTACAACCACACAAAATGTCGAAAGATTTAGAGCAGCAGTAGTACAATCTCCCAGACGCTCGGCTCGGAAACACGAAAATTGCTCTTGGCATTTCAAGACGTTCTCTCCACCCGATTCTTCATAATGAACTGAATATTCACCCGTATTGTATGTGAGTGGTCCGACAACTGTCAGTACAGGATTATATAATCTGAAGAACATCTCGTGAAGACATGCCTGCAACCATACACCGTGATGCAAATGTGTTATTTTCTAATGAAGCACATTTTCACATCAATGTGTGTGTAGACAAACATAATATGTGGTACTGCAGCGACACGAACCCTAGGCAGATTCACCAGAGAGCTCTGCACTCAGAGCGCGTCAGTATGTGGTGCTGCCTATCACCAATGGGCAACCATTACACCTTACATTTTCCTGGAAAATCGTCGTGCTCAAACTGTGAATTCGGATCATTACTTAACTATGTCGGAAGAGTCTTACCGGCTGGCTTTCGAGGCAGTGCAATTACAGAATACCTGGTTTCAACAAGCATGCACGGCGAGCATTTACTAGTCCTTTTTTATGTTTCCTGGAAGGCTTTCGCGTAGGGGATCTCACCTTGCCCGCCTGGACGCCGGATTTAGCCACATACGACATTTTGTTTCGGTTATATGAAGTCGAAAGAGTATTGCAAGCGTTCCAAGGCTCTCAAAGACCTACAGGACAATATATAGACTAAAATTGCACGAATTCCAGAAGAAATACTTGGAAGGGTCCATCAGAATTTCATAAAACACCTGCAGCAGTGTGTAGGTTGTGAAGGTACTCATTCGACAGATGTAGTGATTCAAACATGTATGACGGATGTTCAAATGAAAAGATACCAAACGTCTTAACACCCAAAGAGGTTGAAATATGAATACGCCGCTTTGGGATAGCTAGGGAAGCGAAGCATGCGTTGTTACCTCCCACTAAAAATTTGAATACTGTGCTCTAATGGTGTTTACCATCTTTTCGACGTCCGAAGCCCGATACTCATTGAATTCTTGGAGCACGGAAGAACCGTCAACAGTGACGTGTACAGCGATACCCTCCGCAGACTACGCAAATGGCCTTGTTTGGTCATGGAGGGAGTGATTTGCTCCATGACAGCGAGTATCGACCTGTCTCCAAGGTCACACAGTGTACTGGCCAAGTTGTTTTTTTTTTAACTCGTTATTATCGTTCCCTACTCCATATGGCACGAGCTTGTGTTAACCGTCCCGCCCAATTTTTTAGACATTGTACCGTGATATCTTCAACTCCACTAGTGAGTATCGAACCGCGGTTTGGGAACCACTGTATTACGTCGTCGTCGTTGTTGTTGTTTAGAGGGGACTAGACCGATTGGTCATCAGTCCCCTGTTACGAGAAAAGACTGTACAGTGTAATGGGGTGTTTAACTGGGCTAAAATATTACAGCAGAATATTGTGGCTGGCTGATAAGGAGGATAATAAAGGATGAGCTAGGCACTCTGCACATTATAAAACCTTCGAGTAAAAGCAAGTCAGACAACACAACCTGGGACATCAGGCTTAGGTACCCACCTTTAAATCAAATGATAAAACCCAGCTGCATGAATAAAACGTAAAAACACGGTCAGCTGTAGCAGCGTCATCCCCAAGTATAAAAGGAAGCGCAGCTGGCAGGTCAAAAGACTGTCATAGAGCAGCTAAAAGTGAACAGAACAACAGAATGTGGACTACTGTCAAGTGTCACAGCGGCACTATGGTGGATACTCCCAACGAAGTAGATGGCCATGTGTCATCCATGTGTGACCAATACGCAGACGACAAACTGACTCCTTCTGAGAGGCCTTCACTGAGGACTTCCGCGCAGCTTTAGAAAGCTTCACTGCATGAAGCTTGCTTGGGGGCAGCCGAGTCGGCCCACTCAGAGTTCCAAAGTCCAGGTATCTCCTGGTGTAACTCCAATCGGAGGTCCCTCTCCTGAAGACCAATTTCTAAGGGTCTTGAAATAATTGCCTGCTTAGTCAGCCGTTCCCCATAATTCCAATATGGCCTGGGGTCCAAACGAAGACTGAAAAAGACTGGAAACATTCTTGGACTGAGCGCACTAATGGGTGTGTTGGAAATCTCCATTCAAGGGCTTTCAAGCTGCTCAAGGAGTCGCTACAGATGACATATGGCTCCCTGTATCAGGCTCTGAGATGCTCAAGGACCCGATGAATAGCGATCAGTTCTGCAGTCAAGGTACTAATTCCACAGGGTTATGAGTGCTGTTCAGCGTGCTCACCTTAGACGTAGGCCACTATGGCCATCGACTGGAGACCCGTCTGTGTATACAATTACCGCGCCATGGAAAGAATCAAATACCGCTTAAAATTGGCGATTGAGATACAATGGTGCAAGAGAGGCCTTAGAGGCACAGAACAAGTCAAACCGAAGCTGCAGACGATAGGCAAGGTAAAGCTAGTGAAAAGTGGGAGGGATGGGAAGGGATTCAAGTGATGAGGGAAGGGAACGAATACGAACCGCGAATGGTAGACCCGACCTCGGCTATCGTCGTGAGGAAGGGACGGCACCATCTGGAAAGAGAAGCCTGCGATTTGGGTGGTGGGATGGGGCAATATACGAAGCGAGCAAGTGTTACCGTCGGAACCGCAGGGGAGGGACCCCTGCTTCGCCTAGCAGACTCGACTTCTGCGAAAGGCTCCTGTCGCCAAACGGATAACACTATGATTGTGTATGTGTCTGGAGTCTCAGCCATACAGACTTTTTTTTTAAAGAATTGACCGCCATTTTACAGATAATTTTATATTTATTATCACAACTAGATTTCAGCCTTAGGCCATTCTCAAGAGATAAAAGTTGTCAGAGATAAGAACTTTTATCACTTGAGAATGGCCTAAGGCTGAAACCTGGTTGTGACAATAAATATAAAATTATGTCAAATGGCGACCAATTCTTTAAAAAAAATTGGAAAAAAAGTGATACCACTGTGTAGGACTGGGTCCAAGACATGTAGTCCTGAAGGCGCTGCAGAGTCATACACTATACTCCCGTAGTCCAGGCGCGATTGTATGAGGGCCTTGTAGAGCTGCAGTAGTGTTGGGCGTGAGGCTCCCTAAACAGTGTGACCGAGACAGCGAAGAAAGCTGAGATATCGCCAGCATTTCTGTCGCAGTTGACGAAACTGCGGCTGCCAAGTCAGCCGGGCATCAAAAACTATACCCAGGAAGCGGTGCGTTCCTTCAACGCGGAGTAGTTCATCCCCAGGTACTACTATGGATCAAGGTGATGCGTCCGACAGCGACAAAAGTGCATTACTCGTGTCTTAGAACGCGAGAAGTGGAAACCATGGGCAGAGGTCTATGACTGTGCCTTTCTAATGGCTCCCTGCAGCTGCCGTTTTAGCGACAGTTATGATGGCAGAGCTGAAGTCGGTGCAAAAATCGTCCTCAAATAGGTACGAGGAAACTGATGACCCAACTGCTGCTGTGAGACCATTGAATGCAGTCAGGAAACTAGGGACACTAAGAACAGAGCCGTGCGGGACACCATTCACCTGGCTATGAGAAGAGTTGATACAGGTGCCTACACGAACCTGAAAAGAGCGGGGCGATGGAAAGTTATGTATAAAGACTGCAGGCCCCAACCGTGTAGTGCAGCCAGAATATGGTGGCGCCAGGAAGTATGACTTTCGCAGATCAAATAAGACCGCAACGTGATGCTTGCGCCTGGTGAAAGCAGTGCGAATAGCCGATTCCAGTGAGATGAGGTTGTCAATGGTGGATCGGCCTTGACGAAAGCCCCATTGTTGTGGGACAAGGAGTCTCTGGGCTTCAAGCATCCACATGAGCATCCGACTCACCATACGTTCACGTAGCTTACAGAGAACGTTAGGAAGGCTGATCGGGCATAACTGTCAGCCATCAATGGATCTGTTCCAAGTTTCAACACCGGGATGACGACGCCTTCCCACCATTGTCTGCCCGTCTGCCCAGATATGGTTAAACAAGTCGAGAAGCTGCTGTTGAAACTCAGTCGAATGGTGACGGAGGAGTTGGCTGTGTATCCGGTCTGGTCCCAGAGAGGTATTGAGGCATGCAGAAAGAGCAGTATCAAACTGCCATGCACTAAATCGGGCATTGTAGAGTTCCCAGCGGCTTCCGCTCGACTCTCTCTTTGAGGGTGCGGAAGTCTGCTCTGCAAGTTCAAGGTGCGGATCAATGTGCGTAGTGTTATGCCATGTACTACTCGGCTATGGCTTTAGGGTCAGTGCAGAGTGTACCCTGGATGGTGAGCGCTGGGATTCCTGTCGGTGGGCGATATCCCGTACTTGGGTCCAGACCCGAGAAGGAGAGGCGCGAGAGCCGATAGAAGGTACAAAGCCCTCCCAGGAATCCTTATTACTCTTTCGAATCCATCGCCGAGCTCGTGCGCGGAGCCATTTGAAGACGATTAGTTTCTCTCTGGAAGGATGACGCTAGTTAGGCCAGTCGTCGTAAACAAAAAAACGGCCTTGGGTCCAAAAGAATTGCAGGAAGCTGAATTTTTGGTATGTTGTTAGGACATGTTAGAGTAGTATTAAACCAAGTTTGCAGCTTCGAAATCCTTTTGCGTAACTTTTAAGAGCCAAAAAACCTCGAAATTTTCGGACTTTTTTCTGGTTTTGGCTTATAACTCGTGAAGGGTGGTTTTTTGACGAAACGTCATTCACACCTCTATTAATGTAGATAAAATATTCTAAAATTTAAGCCCAACCGTAGCTCTGTAAGTCCAATAGTTCCAGAGATATTGGACTTCAAAAATTGACTTATTTCTCCAAAAAGTTCAAATTTTCGATTTTAGTCATCTTTCGGCTAGAATATTGGCTCTAATGATCATCCCACGCCGAATGTCATACAAAACGAAGTTATAGAGCAGTTATTTAACTTTAATCTAAGTACTGAACGAAGTCCATACGCCCAATAGATTTCTAGTTATCGTTAAAAAACGAAAACTTGGAAAAATTGGAGTAGTCAATAAATTGAACCAGACGAATTTCAGTCCTCTTATCCTGTGTATGTTAAAGAAAAAAGAAGAATTACTCATTGACGGTGATTATTAACGCATCGTATGTAAAAAGGATTTTTTCGACACTGTTTTCCGCAAATATTGAACAGAGAAGTTCCTTGAGTCACTTCCTGCCATTATGGCACGAGCGCCCCATGAATAACATGAGGTGGTGAAAACCTCAAGTCTCACCCCTATGTTAAAAAGCTGAGGATGCTGGTGGCTCTCCACAATGTCTCGGGCTTTCAAGTACAGTGGTTGATCGTAGGTCACAAAACATGTTTCCTGACTGTAAATGCTTGTTCTTTAACTGGATTCTAAAAGTGATGTTAAAACAGTGTCGGTGTAGTCGGTTGGAGGAGCATGGATAAAAGGGAGATATACAATCTTTGAACGTTTGTAAGGAAGATCTTCTGTCACTTGATCCATGAATCCATTCCATCCTGAGATGCCTGGCATGTTAGTTGCTTTTCCAATCAACCACAGCAGGTCTGGGGACTTTGGCAAAATCACTTCAGCGATTTTCACTTCGTTAATTGAAATGGCTGACAAGCCAAATTTCTTTCTAATAGAAGAATGTTTAATGTGTGTGGCAGTGTGTGAACCTGATAGACTCGGCACATACAGACCTCAAACGTGGTTTGTTTATGTCTGGGCGAACGGATGAGCGAGGGGTCATGATCATTGTACCACCCTTTTCATGGAACATATTTTCTCCATCAATTGTGTTAACGTTCACATCTGCATTGTCGAAGACAAAATGCATAAAAGCTCCTTTGTCGACTGGTTGGGCCACTTCTCCACGGAGGATAGCGGAACTTTCAAAATGCATAGCCTCCGTATATGTACAAGAAATTCCCATACAGTGGCAAAGTTCAACAAGGTGCTTTGATTCAAATTTTCTATACCAATAGGTTCCAAAGCTTATTTGAATTGAGGATAGGAAAGATTTGCATGAGCAAATCCTATGCACTTCTTTTTCCACTGTTCAAGAGAAGGATGCCTCTGCGTCTTTTAAAAAAGCATCTGACGGGGGATAATCTCTGCTGCAGCTTTGACAACTCTAAGCCGCTCTTCAGCAGGATCGCTAAGTTGATTGTACCACTTTTCATAAAGGATGTTTTGTCCAATGTCTGTGAACATCAAGACTGGGCTGTGATACGGACAAACCTGCGCAAAAATAATTTTTCCGCCATATCGCTTTTTTAGATGAGCTTGAACACTTGCAGCTGCTGGTTTGTAATCACATGTGAAGGTCTCTGCAAACAAGTCACTTATGGAAAATTGGTTTTCCTGTCTTATTTCTGCAGGGTATGCATATATACGCCCCATATCTTCGATAAGGAAGGGATGTTCAGGACGGCCTTGTTTACCTCCTGCACCAGTAGATCGCGACAAGGAGTGCAGTTTTACGTAGCAATGTTTGCGGTACTTACCCTCAGTAGCCACAAGTTCACTTATACATGAAAGACGCCGAAGAATGTGTTGCCCCCATTCACTAGCTTGTCTAGCTTTTTCCACAATCGATTCTTTCACTTCCAGTGTTTCCCTTTGATGGAGTTCATCCTGTAGATATTTGGGAAATTTTATCTGCTTCTCGAAATATTCCTTGGAGAATTTTTCACCACAAAGGAAACAATAATATCCAATGATGTGACGCCTTGAATCCGACGCACTTTTCAGCCTTTTCCACACGAAGACGATGGTTGAGCAAATCAAACATCTCCCTCTCGCTGGACAAATGCTTACACATTACTTTCCACAGTTTACCTCTTCCTACATGCGTCATGTATGGTCACTTCATTTAAACTGCACAAAAAACCTCATGTGTCTTTCAAGCCCACGTTTCTGACTCATTTTTATCAGCGTCTAAATTCCGCGTTTTTTCACTGTCATTGTTCCCTCTGCAAGCACTTACCGACGACCCCGAAACAAACATGCGACGGAGGTAGCTCCGACATCTTGTAAAACAGAAAGTACTTAAAACGCCACCGAGATCAAGATTTAGGCGATTTTTGTTTGAAACGTTCTTCACCGATCCGAATAAGGCTGTTTCTAAGGGCAGACTGGTTGTAGTGGGGTAGGCCTCGGAGACAAGAAGTTTGGGAGGGAGGACAGAACACCCGCTAAGTCACGACTCAATATATTGAGTAATCGATTTTTCCAAGTTTTCGTTTTTTAGCGATAACTAGAAATCTATTGGGCCTATGGACTTCGTTCAGTACTTAGATTAAAGTTAAATAACTGCTCTATAACTTTGTTTTGTATGACATTCCGCGTGAGATGATCATTAGAGCCAATATTCTAGCCGAAAGATGACTAAAATCGAAAATTCGAACTTTTTGGAGAAATAAGTCAATTTCTCGGGAACTATTGGACTTACAGAGCTGCAGTTGGGCTAAAATTTTACAATATTTTATCTACATTAATAGAGGTGTGAGTGAATTTTCGTCAAAACAATCACCCTTCACGAGTTATAAGCCAAAACCAGAAAAAAGTCCGAAAATTTCGAGGTTTTTTGATTCTTAAAAGTTACGCAAAAGGATTTCGAAGCTGCAAACTTAGTTTAATACTACTCTAACATGTCCTAACAACATACCAAAAATTCAGCTTCCTGCAATTTTTTTGGACCTAAACATACCTGACGACTGGCCTAAGTGGCGCTGTTCTCGACGACGTTCTCGAATGGTCTCAGCAATCTCCTGTGTCCACCAAGGGACCGACTTTCGTCGGAGAGATCTCAGATGTGGTTGGGACAGTTTTCTCAGCGGCGGAAAGAATGAAAAAAGAAATTTTTGTAATCCTGTGGGACCAAACTACGTTGGTCATCAGTCCCTAGTCTTACAAACTACTTAAACTAAGTTAAACTAACCTAAGAACAACAAACACATCCGTGCCCTAGTGAGGATTCGAACCTCCGACGCACCAGTCCGCTCGGCTACTCCCGCGCGGCGCGGAAACAATGACCTTCGTGATTTGCTGAACAGCCGCTTCAACGCCAGGCGGAAGCGGAGTTATCACCACTGCAGCTGAAGCATATGCTGGCCAGTCAGCCCTATGGAGCGACCGTTGGGGCAGATGGTTTGCGTAATGAGTGTGCGGAAGCGACTGGAAGATGGAAAAAAGGTCTCTACCACAGAGATCATCATTGATTTTCCAATTAAGAAGATGGAGAACGGCTACAGATAGACAAGTCAATGGCTGAGGTTTTAAGGGCTGGGAGGGCTTCTCGGTAGTGGCGTCAGGGTTGGAAGAAGAGCAGAAAGCCCTTCTACCAGCAGTTTGTGGATACTTCAGCCACTGGCTGGGATCCGCTGGTGCACTTGGAGAAGTTCGGGAGTGCGCTAAGGAACCCCTTCCGAGCGGAGGAGCCAAAGGAGGCTGCTTCTTCTCTGGCTAGGAGGTGGGGATAGGTGACCCTGATGGTGGTGGTGTTGCTCCTACAGGTGGTAGTGGGGGGCAGTGTTAGGAGTGCCCGCAACCTTCAAGGAGGCAGATGAACTATAACTGCACTTTGGCTCCACGGTAGGTTGTTGCACGGTAGGTGCTATCATTGTCAGAAAGGGTGGCGAGAGTGTAACTGCAGCGAAGGACGTTGTCATGGAAACTGGATGAAACCGTTCGTACTTTTTTCGTGCCTCCGTGTATGACAGTCTATTCAGGGTCCTTATTTCCGTAATTATTCCCTCTTTTCGGTGAATGGCACAGTCTGGAGAACAGGGTAGATGGTCTTGCCCACAGTTTACACAGATAGGTGGGGAAGTACACGGAGGGCCCGCATTCCCTACATGTGGGGCTAGAGTTGCAAATATTCCCAAATTTACAACATTTGAAGCATCACATAGGGGCTGGGATGTAAGGCAGTACGTTGCACCGGTAAGTCATGACCTTGATCTATTCGGGCAATGTATCGATGGACAAAGGCCAAGATGAAGGCACCGGTGGCAACCCTACAGTCCTTCGCACCCCTATATACGCGCCGGACGAAGTGGACTCTCCGTCGCTCTAAGCTGGCGCGTAACTCGCCATCACTCTGTAAAAGAACGGCTCTGTCATAAATCACACCTTGTGGAACATCACCCAGCTTTTCGCAAGCAAGCAATGCTTTAGAATGAGCGAATGATGCAGCTTCAATCAGCACTGAACCGCTCCTCATATTCCACATGCCCGAGACTTCACCATACTTATCCTCGAGATTTACGACGAAGAAAAGAGGCTTTGTCGTCATGAAAGTGTCCCCGTCTTTTCTGCTGCATACTAGGAGTTTTGGAGAGTATAACTCATCCCTCTCTTTAGTCCGATGTTCCTCCAGTGATGTACGAAGGGAAGGGAATGATCAGGGGTCACATTTCGTGGCATTGAAGTTTGCTCTTCCTCGGTTAGAGACGCCACTGGTATAGTTTATAGCTCGTTTCATCTTGGTCCCACGAGCAGCTTGGGATATAAAGGTCCACCCGGGAATAGCACCGCTTGCCTGGGTAAACCTTATACAACCGAGATGCGGCAGGTTCCCTAGAGGTTGCTCGCTAGCGACTGTTCAACTTGAACAGACATGCATCTCCTCTCTCTGAAACGTACAACGTTCCACCGTCGCACCGTACGGTTTTTGCTGAAGCACGCACATAGCTTACGGTGTGGCGGACTGTCGGCGCGACACAGTCCTCAGCTCGGAACCCCGCGTTCGCCAATCACGTTCTCAGCAAATTAACGCTGAGCTCCTGAGCGGCACTGTGTTACGATACCATACGTTACCTATGCATTTCACTTATTAAGAAGTATTGTTCATAAGCTTTTTCAGTCATTATTGCCTAACTGAATATCAGAGAAAAACGTCTGCTTGACTGCCTGTAAAATAAGTTGTAAACGATGATAGTACTATATTCTAAATGTACAAGGTAATCTACGACTATTTATGTCCCATAACCACTTACACTGCCGGCCGCGGTGGCCGAGCGGTCTGCGGCGTGCCAGTCACGGTCTGCACGGCCACTACGATCGGAGGTTCGAATCCCCCCTCGGGCAAGGATATTTGTGTCGTCCTTAGTATTAGCTAGTTCATAAGTAGTTTGTAAGTTTACGGACTGATGACCCTGTAGTTAAGTCCCATAAGCTCTACAAACATTTGAACACTTTTTTGAACCACTTATACTTTTCATTCATAGTATACGGTTCCCCCTTATAACATACTAGCTTAAAACCCGGCGTTTCCCCCGTATTTATTTATTCCAATCAGTACCACTTCTCTTACCTTCTCGCTCTGTCTATCTACCTCTGTTTATTTACTTATTCCAGTATTTTCTCTCTTCCCTTCTAAGTCCATCTCTACCTCTGATCATGTCCTCCACCCCGCATCGCGGACCATCTCACTGTCTACTCCCTTTCCCTTTTTATCTCGTGCACTTCCTCAGTCCATCTTCCCTACCCCTCTCTATAAACCCTAAGCTTTCTGCCTTCCATTCTTTCCTGTCTATAAAAAAGTGTGTGTATAGTCTGATAAATGAAAAAAGTGGATAAGATGCTGAGTGAACATCAGTTTACGTTCAGAAGTGGATTGCGAACAAGAGAAGCGATTCTTGCATTGAGACTCCTTATCGAAAAGTGAATACAAAAAATCTTAACCTACCAACATTGCTTTTGTAGATCTGGAAAAGGCAACTGATAATTTTAGCTAGCAAGAGATGTTCAGAATGCTGAAGAAATCTCGTAATAAGTGCGAAGACAGTCATATGATACTTGTCTCTAAAAGGCATTTACGTCAAGAATAAGGAGCAAAACCTGGAAAAGGGGTGAGACAATGAATGCTCTCTCTCTCACATTCAACGCTTACATCCATGAAGCTATAGACCACGTTCGCGAAACTATTGATTTAGTGATCAAAATAAATGGGCAGAAGATCAACACACTGCGGTATCTAGATGATGTTTCTGTGGTCACGGAGACAAAAGAAGATCTACAGAAATTCCTCACAGCAATGAAATTGATAGAGGAACTTACGTATTTAGCAAACCAAATGGCAAGGGACGGTAGAAGTCGGAAAGATATTGTGAGCAGAATAAAGTAGACCAAAATTCCAATTAATTTGAGAAAAAAATTTACTCACTAGCAACAACACCAATCTGAGTATAAGGAAACGTATCGTGATAGTTTTTGTTTGGGGGATGGCCGTGGATGTGAAACGTGGAGGGTAGTGCGGAAAGGAGACAGAAGACTACTAAAAGCCATGGAGATGTGGTGCTACAGAAGAATGGTGAAAATCAGCTGGATAGAGCGAGTAACAAATGGAGATGTGCTTGGAAGAGGACAGGAAAGCAGATGTTCGTGAAGAAACATCCAGACAAGAGGAGACAAACTAATAGCCCACATTCTAAGACGCAACATTATTGGAACAGTAGCAGAAGGAGCTATTGGTGGAAGAAATAGCCGGGACCACCCAGAATGTCATTCATGCAACACATCGTGAACGATTTTGGTTGTAATATATGCGTAGAAATGAAGAGGAAGGCGAACAGAAAAAAGGAATAGGGCTCTGTTGCAAACCAACCTCAGGGTTGAACATTAAATAAGAATATATCTTTAATTGTGAAAAGGTGGCGAAGGTACCCTCAATCATTAACCCTGTAAAAGAAAAGATTACCTGACATAGTCGGGTTTGTAGGCGATCTGATCGTTTTATAGTTTTCAAAATAAAAGGCCAAAGTCGCACATTAATAATTTATTAAATGACGACCGGTTTCGGTGCACTGTGTCGCCATCATCTGGTGTCACATATGCTATAAACTGGTCATCTTGTTAAAAAAAATTGGGTATAAAATAACAAGTGCAACATTGCACTTAGTTACTATATAAAAAAATACACAATTTAGAAACATGACAGCTTACAAAAAATAAAGAGTCATGTTTTTAACTTGTGTGTTTTTATTTTATATAGCGTCTAAGTACAATGTTGTACTTGTTATTTTATACCCAATTTTTTTAACAAGATGACCAGCTTATAACATATATGAGACCAGATGATGGAGACACAGTGCACCGACACCGGTCATCATTTAATAAATTACTAATGTGCGGTCTTGGCTTTTTATTTTGAAAACTATAAAAGAAAGGTTATACAGTGAAGTTACTATTTTAACGTGTGCAAAATATCGTCAAGCTCGGAATCAAACTGTATATTTTTTCTGAGTCGATAAGTAAAGTACCCTCCGCCATGCACCACACTGAGTGTTATGTATACACTGACTTTGGTCTTCTTCAGAACGGATAGTGTGTAATAATACCATCGAGATCCGATTAACATTGTAGATTTGGTGGAAGTCTGTAGGTAAAGTACCCTCCACTATGCAATATAGGAAATATTATATAGACAGTCACCTTCCTCTTGTTTTTATGGTGAAGTGAGCCACTTTTTCGTCAAGATCGAAATAAAACTGTAGCTTTTGTCTAGGTCCGTAGGTAAAGTAGCCTCCGCCACGCACCGTATCTCCTGAACAATGTGTCGTAGGTGTTTCTTAACCATACAGCAACTGTAACCTTACGGTCAGGAATATGTGCAGCAAATTTAACTGAAAGCGTTCGAATTGTTTAGGAAGCGATCTGCAACATTGTCGCGGGATACAGCAGTTTTTCGCGTATTCCGTTGTTTTTGACATCATATCACCAGAACCAAAACTGACGGACCTCTTGGTTTGAAGGTAAAATGTCTAAATTTCATCAAAATCGCAGCAAAACCTTGGGGTTTGTTGAAGTCCACATGTAAAGTACCCCACGCCATCCAACACTTGAAATTTTGTATAGACAGTGTTGCTTCTAAGGTTGTTGTTGTTGTTATGGTCTTCAGTCCGGAGACTGGTTTGATGCAGCTCTCCACCCTACTCTATCCTGAGCAAGCCTTTTCATCTCCTCATAAGAACGGCAACCAACATCCACTTGAATCTGCTTACTATACGCGTCTCTTGGTCTCCCTCTGCGATGTTTCCCCACACACTTCCCTCCAATGCTAAATTTACGATTCCTCGATGTCTCAGAATGTGTCCTACCAACGATCCCTTCTTTTGGTCAGGGTATGCCAAAAATTCCTTTTCTCACCAATTCTGTTCAGTACCTCTTCATTAGTTATGCGATCTACCCACCTAATCTTCAGCATTCTTCTGTAGCACCACATTTCAAAAGCCTCTATTCTCTTCCTGTCCACACTGCTTATCGTCCATGTTTCACTCCCGTACAAAGCAACACTTCACACAAATGCCTTCAGAAAAGACTTCCTTACACTTAAATTAATATCCGATATTAGCAAATTTCTCTTTCTCAAAAATGCTTTTCTTCCCATTGCCATTCTGCATTTTATATCCTCTGTACTGCGACCATTGCATTTTATTTTACTACCCAAGTAACCAAAACTCATCTACCATCTTCATTGTTTCGTTACCTAATCTAATTCTTTCAGCATCGCCTGATTTTCTAAGACCGCATTCCATTATTTTTGTTTTGCTCTTGTTAATGTTCATTTTATACGCTCTCTTCAACACGTTTTCCATTCCATTCAACTGCTCTTCCAGGTCCTTTGCTGTCTCTGACAGAATTACAATGTCATCAGCAAAACGCAATGTTTTTATTTCTTCCCCCTGAACTTTAATCCCTATTCCAAATTGTTCCTTGCTTTCCTTCACCGCCTGCTCTATGTACAAATTGAATAACATCGGAGAAAGACTACAACCCTTCCCAACTGTTGCTTCCCTTTAATGTCCTTCGAGTCTAATAACTGCGCTCTGGCTTTTGTACAAGTAGTAAATAACTCTCCTTTCCCTGTATTTTACCCCTGCTGACTTCAGAATTTGAAAGAGTGTATTCCAGTCAACATTGTCAAACGCTTTCTCCAAATCCACAAAAGCTAAAAATGTAGATTTGCCTTTCCTTAATCTATCTTCTAAAATAACACGTAAAGTGAGTATTGACTCCCGGGTTCCTACGTTCCTCCTGAACCCAAACTGATCTTCCCCGAGGTCAGCTTCTACCAGCTTTTCCATTCTCCTGTAGATAATTCGTGTTAAAATTTTGCAACCATGACTTATCAAACTGATGGTTCTGTAATTTTCACACCTGTCTGCACCTGATGTCTTTGCAATGGGGATTATTACATTTTTCTTAAAGTCTAAGGCTATTTCGCCTGTCTCATACATCCTACACACCAGTTCAAATAGTTTTGTCATGGCTGGCTCTCCCAGACACTTTAGTAGCTCGGAGGGTATTTCATCTACTCCTGGGGCCTTGTTCTGACCTAGGTCTTTCAGGGCTCTGTCAAATTCATCTCTCAGTATAGTATCTCCTATTTCATCTTAATCTAATTCCTCTTCCCTTCCTACAACATCGTCTCTAAGTTCATTTCCTTTGTGGAGGTGCTCTATGCACTCTTTCCACCTTTCAGCTTTCCCTTCTTTGCTGAGAACTGGTTTCCCATCTCAGTTCTTGATATTCGTAGAGTTGCTATTCTTGTCCCCAAACGTCTCTTTTATTTTCCTGTAGGCGGTATCTACTTTTCCCCTTCTTATACATTCTTCTACAGATTTGCATTTGGCTTCTAGCCACTTCTGCTTAGCCATTTTGCACTTCCTGTCAATCTCACTTCTTAGTCGTCTGTACTCCATTTTGCCTGTTTCATTTATTGCATTTTTATATTTTCTCCTTTCATCAATTAAATTTAGTATTTCCTGTGATATCCAAGGATTTTTTGTAGGTCTTGCCATTCTACCTATTTTGTCCTCTGCTGCCTTCACTATTTCATCTCTCAATGCTACCCATTCCTCTTCTACTGTTTTATTTCCCCTTGTTTCTGTCAATTGTTGCCTAAATCTCCCTCTGAAATTCTCCAGAACTTCACGTACCTTCAATTTATCTAGGTCCCATCTCCTTATTTTCCTACCTTTCTGCAGTTTTTCAGTTTCAGCCTACAGTTCATGACTAACAAGTTATGGTGAGAGTTTATATCTGCCCCTGGGTATGCCTTACAGTTTATAACTTGGTTCCGGAATCTATGTCTTACCATTATAAAATCTATCTGGTATCTCCCGGTGTCTCCTGGTCTCTTCCACGTATAGAAGCTTCTTTCGTGAATCTTCAACCAGGTGTTTGTTATAACCAAATTATGTTCCGCGCAAAATTCTACCAGGCGGATCCTCTTTCATTCCTTTTGCCCAGGCCATATTCACCTACTATCTTCCCTTCCCTTCCTTGTCCTACTACCGAATTCCAGTCTCCCATAACAATTAAGTTTTACTCTCCCTTAACTGTCTGAATAATTTCCTTTAGCTCCTCATATATCTCCTCATCATCGGCAGAGCTAGTTGGCATATGAACCTGTACTACTGTTGTCGGTGTTGGCTTCGTATCTATCTTGACAATGATAATGCGATTACTGTGCTGCTCATAGTAGTTTACCCGCATCCCTATTTTCTTATTCATTATCAGTCCTACTCCTGTGATACCCCCAACTGATTTTGTATTTATAATCCTGTACTCACCTGACCAGAAATCCTGTTCATCCTGCCACCGAACTTCACTAATCCCCACTATATCTAACTTCAACCTATCCATTTTCCTTTTTAAATTTTCTAATTTTCCTACTCGATTAAGGGATCTAACATTCTACGCTCCGATCCGTAGAATGCCAGTATTGACTTTCCTGATGACAACATACTCCTGAGTAGTCCCCGCCCGCAAATCCGAAAGGGGACTGTTTTACCTCCGGAATATTTTACCCGAGAGGATGCCATCATCATATGTTCATACAGTAGAGCTGCATGTCCTCGGGAAAAGTAACGGCTGTAGTTTCCCCTTGCTTTCAGCCGTTTGCAGTAACTGTGTGGCAAAGCCACATTAGCTGATGTTACAAGGCCAGCTCAGTCAATCATCCAGACTGTTGTCCCTGTAACTACTGAAAAGGCTGCTGCCCCTCTTCAGGAACCACACGTTTGTCTGGCCTCTCCACAGATACCCCTCCGCTGTGGTTGCACCTACGGTACGGCTATCTGCATCGTTAAGGGACGCAAGCCACCCCACCTCGGCAATGTCTGTGGTTCATGGGGGTGGCTTCTAAGGTTAACTGTGCGATATTTCAATATCGAAATTACTTTTGCGAAGGTCCTAAGCGAATTACCCTCTACTACGAACTTTACTCGTCATATAGCCTGAACAATATGTTGTATCTAATTTTTAGCCCTTCAGCACCTGTTATTTCGTACTAAGGAACAGTGCACCAAATTTGGTTGAAATCCGTTCAGTGCTTAGGAGATGTGCAACATTGTTGCGTGACACAAGAGTTTTTCATTGTTTATGACGCAATATCTCCCCAACAATGATCCTTACATCTAGGCGACCGTCCTCTTGGTTTGACGGTCAATTGTGCATAATGTCATAATTATTGGAACATAACTATTAATTTTATACAATACTAGCCTAAACAGGCAGCTCCGCTCGTGTGTTGGTGGATTATGATAGATAATGCGCGAAACGTCAAATCGATTTTTTTAAAGAGATGTATTAAAAAATCCTTTTTAACTGCTTTATTTATTTATTCTTATATTTCCTTACTCGTATGCTTAACGTTACAGACAATGAGCTGAAGACATTGTAGCACGCATAGACCAAAGATAAGGTCTGTGGCATCACGTTTCGCTGTATGTAACCTCCTTGCTATAGAGTCGCTGGCCTTCAGCCCAAATTATTTTATAATTTGACGGCTTTCAACCACGATATCTTCCATTCCCTTATAGCTATCGGCATGGAACTGATACGCTGTACAACTGGAGACTTCGGACAGCAATTACACATAGGCCATTCGTTTGCGTTCTGTAGTTTTCGCTGCAGAGCGAAATATTAACGCACACAGACGTAGAATTTTATATACACCGGTAACTTTCCATCCCAATATGCTCCACCCTTTTATCATTATCAACCCTCAAGCAACAATGCAACCAATAAAACCATTTTCAAAGAGTAAATATAATTTTCAAAGAGTAATTATTGTTCCGCATTTCGCGTTATATTCTTGAAATTACTAAATATCTACCAGATCGCTATAAAAACGTGCCTAAAACCTTCCTCAGGTATAAATTAGTAACTGTACAAATATTAAAGTCTCTGCATCTTGTCGTTCGGACGTGATAAGCGTACACCGAACAGACATTCGCATTAATATACACAGATAAATAGCTATACGATCGCCATAAAACCGTGCCTATAGCCTTCACCGGGTAGACATTAGTAACTGTAAAATTTTTTAGCTCTTTATGTCTTGTGGTTCAGACGTGATAAACATACACCGAACACACATTCACATTTATAGATATAGACAAGGATACACACACACGACACTATATAAAATGTGCGTTTCAGGAAATGTAGGAACATGAGTTGCAAACAAAATACCTTTACTGGCCTTCAGAATAATTGCAATTGGCGACGATACACTTGTGACATCGATTGTAGATCTGTTCTAAACTGTCAGCAAACGCTATATTGCACGGTAGTTGCTATCGTTGTCAGAACGGGTGGCGACGATGTTAGATTCTCGCAACCACTCAAATACACAGTCTTTACTCACTGCGTCAACATCATACACTTGCACTAACATCCCATGGGTCTCTGTCGCAATATTGCCTAATTTGAGAAAAAGCCTGATGTTAACTCGTTGCTCAATTGTTCCATTTTGCGCTCCATGTTGCTAAGATAAGAGTCCTTACAGTGAACCTGTTAGCTGGATCGCGGCGTGTACTCTCTCTTCGCTGCAGGGATACTTGTTCACATGGCCGTCAACGTGAATGCGCAAACCTCATCCTCGCTAGCGCGCTTATTAAAATACGGGACCATTCAAAGAACTTTTCACATGTTTTCTATTCTAATGTGAACCTGTTAGCTGGATCGCGGCGTGTACTCTCTCTTCGCTGCAGGGATACTTGTTCACATGGCCGTCAACGTGAATGCGCAAACCTCATCCTCGCTAGCGCGCTTATTAAAATACGGGACCATTCAAAGAACTTTTCACATGTTTTCTATTCTAATGTGAACCTGTTAGCTGGATCGCGGCGTGTACTCTCTCTTCGCTGCAGGGATACTTGTTCACATGGCCGTCAACGTGAATGCGCAAACCTCATCCTCGCTAGCGCGCTTATTAAAATACGGGACCATTCAAAGAACTTTTCACATGTTTTCTATTCTAATGTGAACCTGTTAGCTGGATCGCGGCGTGTACTCTCTCTTCGCTGCAGGGATACTTGTTCACATGGCCGTCAACGTGAATGCGCAAACCTCATCCTCGCTAGCGCGCTTATTAAAATACGGGACCATTCAAAGAACTTTTCACATGTTTTCTATTCTAATGTGAACCTGTTAGCTGGATCGCGGCGTGTACTCTCTCTTCGCTGCAGGGATACTTGTTCACATGGCCGTCAACGTGAATGCGCAAACCTCATCCTCGCTAGCGCGCTTATTAAAATACGGGACCATTCAAAGAACTTTTCACATGTTTTCTATTCTAATGTGAACCTGTTAGCTGGATCGCGGCGTGTACTCTCTCTTCGCTGCAGGGATACTTGTTCACATGGCCGTCAACGTGAATGCGCAAACCTCATCCTCGCTAGCGCGCTTATTAAAATACGGGACCATTCAAAGAACTTTTCACATGTTTTCTATTCTAATGTGAACCTGTTAGCTGGATCGCGGCGTGTACTCTCTCTTCGCTGCAGGGATACTTGTTCACATGGCCGTCAACGTGAATGCGCAAACCTCATCCTCGCTAGCGCGCTTATTAAAATACGGGACCATTCAAAGAACTTTTCACATGTTTTCTATTCTAATGTGAACCTGTTAGCTGGATCGCGGCGTGTACTCTCTCTTCGCTGCAGGGATACTTGTTCACATGGCCGTCAACGTGAATGCGCAAACCTCATCCTCGCTAGCGCGCTTATTAAAATACGGGACCATTCAAAGAACTTTTCACATGTTTTCTATTCTAATGTGAACCTGTTAGCTGGATCGCGGCGTGTACTCTCTCTTCGCTGCAGGGATACTTGTTCACATGGCCGTCAACGTGAATGCGCAAACCTCATCCTCGCTAGCGCGCTTATTAAAATACGGGACCATTCAAAGAACTTTTCACATGTTTTCTATTCTAATGGTTTCATTAGATTGTTAGAGTGAGTCTTTCCCACGTCGTGATGTATCTTAAAACCAGAAAAAAATCTCACTGTCGTGTTTTACGACCCACTTTAGATTTGTAGTTTTATAAGTTTTTTCAAATATTTTGGACCAAAATAGTAATTTAAATAATAAATAATTAATTAATAAGATTGTCTGAAACCCTTTTAGGAAAAAAAATTAGGTAGTGGCGGGTTCCTTACGACTGACCAGTGTTACAGTCTAACGCATTGCCCACGGCTGACAACTGGAAGGAGCGTTCCTATAATTTCATACTATTGATGGCCGTTGTTAATTGATGCTAATACGGCATTTGTAGACACTAGATTATCATTTATCGTACGTAGAACGACGTGGCTTTGTTAATTCTTCAGTGCGCCATTCCTTTGAAATGACAACGTGTAAGTTACAAAAAGAAAACCGTCAACTACGCAACGCAAAATGGCGTATGCCAGAGAGAGTTCTGGGCGAGGAATGTCACGTGACATCTGCGAACGGCTGCTTTTCGTTAATTCAATGGAGGGTGTGAAAACTCCGTTATTTTTGCAAATATATCTGCAACGATGCAAGATATGAAAAAAACAACAACATAATAGAGCGAAGTTGTAGAGAATTTTCCCCTCTACCAATTAGATTATTCAATTTTCGTGTCAGATGAACGGTTAGTTTGCAATTACAATTATATTACATACGGTTGTTTTTGTTTTATTACCGTATTTTTTGTTCGAAACATTTGAAAAATGGAGGATCTGGTCTCTGGCGGCCTACAATTTTGTCTGTAAAATTTAGTGCTAATCGGTTGAACGGTTCGTCTTAAAAACAGGGAACACGTTACGGACAGACAGACAGACAGACAGACAGACGGGCAGATAGACATCCCAAAATCGCCGTTACTTTTGCAAATATCTCAAACGATACGAGATACTAAAAAAACATAAGAGAGCAAAGTTGTAGAGAATTTTCTACTCTACAAATTCGGTTATTCAATTTTTGTGTTAGATGAATGGTTAACCAGTTATTTTCATTTAAATTTCGAGCTGTCAAAAGACGATCGAAAAGGCCCACTTTTAGTGTTACTGCCGTAACATAAAGTGGGCCAAAATGAAAAGGAGGAGCACCTCATCTAAAATTGCAGAATCTTGTCACAATTCACACACTTGCAGCACATTATGAAACTTAGCCTATAGAGTTGGCGGGAAAAATAATCCAAGCGTCCTCAGAGTCATCAGCCACTCACTTGTATTTCATGTGCTGACTACAGTTGAAAAGAGTAACAAGCAAAAAGCCCCCTTGAATCTCTGCATTCTGTGCATACCAGAATAAAAATCTCTACTGCATGTTTCCGGATTCATTGCAGAACAGAACGGGTCCTATCTCTCCGCGGCGGGTCAGTCTGGTAGATCGTAGCGTCGTCAATTGTGCCGCAGTGTGGCTGGTTTTCTGCACGTAACATTATACGTTTTTGCCAGGAGGGATCCTTCATCTTCTGAATCAAATCAAAGACTCAAAGAGTTAAACTTTGCGCAAGAAGCGACAATATTTTCTGCGCAACCCACCCATAATTTTCCACGACAAAAACGCGGGCACATACATCGCAAGCTGTGGCTGCTCTGTGCTGCCGATGGGACTGACAAGGAAAGTACATGGGCTCGAACAAACATATCTGCATGAACGTTTGGTTACAGGATCTCTACGTACACCTCAATGTGCTGGTGGGTGTCGTTTTTCTGCAAAGCTCTGCAACCATGCTCTAGATAGCACTGTAGATGTAACTGTAGACGCCATTCGTAATGCAGATATCTTAACTATAACTTATGTAATAAACACCGTACATGTTCTCTAGTGAATTATCATCAAGAGCCTTGATGATAGTTGCAACTTTAACCTTCTTCCCGTAAGACTGTTGATATTCACTGCCACTGCTTCCATCGCCTCTTCCCGCACTTACCGTTGCACTACCGCTTGCAGTGAGTTGTTCGTCATTATCATCCCTATTATCATTATTATGAGTTTGTAACAACAGTATCTAATTACGCTCATATTTCCGTACCATAACAGATACGAGAAAGCATGCAAATGATTCATCTTCTACACTAATACCATCTTCACGAAAAAGGGTTCTACGTAACTTCATCTCAACTAGCAGGATTGATTAGCAATCTCCGCCCCATCTGACACTTCACCACACAAATAACATCACAAAACGCAACTTCTTAGGCGTACTGCACCGTCCCTTCTGGCGAACCGACAGGTCAAAGTGCAATGCGGCATGACACACGCAGAGGCCTCTAACGGAAGACTGCAGAGTTTTGCAGATATCAATAGTGCAATAAGGAACCTTTACATTATCTCTCATACGATTTTGGTGTACATGTGTTTGTTCGAGCCCAAGTACTTTCCTCGTGAGAAGTACTGTACCATCCACCATACTCCCCAGACTTAAGTCCTTGTGACTTTTATTTGATTCCGAAGATGAAGGTACAACTTCTTGCCATTCGCTTCAGAACTGTTCCAGAGTTCGATAGGCAGTAGACCGCTCCATTCGCACCATTTACAGAACAGGCTCTGCTAACGGTATACTACGTTTATGCATCACTGGCAGTGGGTTCTTCGCAATGCTGGTGACTACTTTGACGCCGGCCGCAGTGGCAGAGCATTCTGCGGCGCGCCATTCACAGTCTGCACGGCTGCTACGGTCGGGGATTCGAATCCCCCCTCGGTCATGGATGTGTCGTCTTTAGTATAAGGTAGTTCATCAGTAATTTGTAAGTTTAGGTACTGATGACCTAGTAGTTAAGTCCCTTAAGCTTAACAAACGTTTGAACATTTTACTACTTTGAAGGACAGTAACAGATGAAAACATGTAACGCCTTTGTATCGGTTGTAAATAAATTGTTGCCTCTATTTAATTGCCAACCCTCGTATAAACCAAAATCAGACCAGAATTAGTATATGGGTCATAAATGCGGAGAATAGGTGAACATACAGAGAGATAGATAAAATATTTTGTAAATAAAATCCTGTGAAAGGTATGTGGACGAAAAAGTGAGGGAGTAGAATCGCTAAGAAGAAAGAACGGGAAGCTCAGGGAGTTGTACAAGAACTAGATGTTGTTGCGGAAGCCAAATTGATAAGACTAACAAGGAAAGTACTTGGGCTCAAACAAACACATATACACCAAAATCGTATGAGAGATAATGTAAAGGTTCCTTATTGCACTAGTGATACTACCGAATCTGCAAAACTCTGTAGTCGTCCATTAGAGGCCTCTGCGTGTGCCTTGCCACATTGCACTTTGACCTGTCGGTTCGCCGGTAGGGACGGTGCAGTCGTGTTTTGTGACGTTATTTGTGTGGTGAAGCGTTAGATGGGGCGGCGATTGGCAATCAATCCTGCTAATTATTGCGATTGGTTGAGATGAAGTTACTAAGAACCCTTCTTCGTGAAGATGGTGTTAGTGTACAAGATGAATCATTCACATGCTTTCTCGTATCTTTTATGCTACAGAAATATGAACATAAGTTAGATACTGTTGTAACACTAACACAATAATAGGGATGATAATGGCGAACAACTCATTGCAAGCGGTAGTGCAACGGTAAGTGTGAGAAGAGGCGATGGAAGCAGTGGCAGTGAATACCAACAGTCTTCCGAGAAGAAGGTTAAAGTTGCAACTATCATCACGGCTTTTGATGACAATACGCTAGAGAACATGTACGATGATTATTACATAAGTTATAGTTAAGATATCTGCATTACGTATGACGTCTACAGTTACATCTACAGTGCTATCTAGAGCATGATTGCAAAGTTTTGCATAAAATCAACGCCCACCAGCACACTGAGGTGTACGTAGAGATCCTGTAAGCAAACGTTCATACACATATGTTTGTTTAAGTCCAAGCACTTTCCTTGTAAGATGGACCAGTCACATTTATAAAAAGACAGAGATCTGTACTGAGAGAACTCTTGGAAGATAAGCCGGAAGGAAAAAGACCTATAGGCATGTCAAAGATCTTGGCAGTTGGGAAGAAGATGCCGAAGACGGAATACTGTGGAAGAGGCTTGTTGACGTGGCCAAAACCCGACACCCTTCTGTGGTGCCAAATGAGTCATTAAATACGTGAGTAAGTAAGTAAGCATCTCCAAACCCTCCTTGAAATTTTCCGACGATAAGTAGTTTCTCAGGATCAGTTAACCCTTCTATGCATGACTTATATTTTTTGCACATTTACGTACATTGGGTCCATTGGACCCGTTACGTCTAATACGAGAATTTAAATGAAAATAAGTGTTTTGTGGATATTACCATGCACGAATAATTTTATTTTAAGGTTCAAGAGTATAATATAAGAAAGCTGTGGCCATTTTAATGATTTTACTGGCTTTTAAAGTGTATAATTAGTATAATTTTAACCCTTAACAATTTTTTAAATAGATTATTCTATGAAAACTGATACAGACATAACCAACATAATTTTTCACTTTCGAAAGACCCAAATTTTTCTGGGGTGGCTCACCTGGTTCTCTTCCTGTATACACAGTTCCATCCATGGCATAACCAGTTTCAGCTTCGCACATCCAGAATATTTTCATCCCATACTTTGCAGGCTTATTTGGCATATACTGCACAGATCACAACGGCCTCTAAATGGAACTAGTTGTTCATGCACGGTAACATTGATTTTCGGTATCATTACTTTCCTGCACTGCCCTATAAATATTTTACATACGTATGATATAGCAGCCAGCTTATCAGTTTGTAACCTAGACTCTCTTGTTCTTTTCTCATCAAATCTAATGAATCTTCTTAGACCTCAAACCGACTCATAGACATTGTAGCTCTGTATAATGGATTGGAAAACTTGCCCAGAAAAAGTTCTCTGATTGGAACATCCGAGCCTTTATCTGCTCCAATATGAAGCAAAATTCCCCAGAAGGCGAACATTTAATCTCTGGGTACATCCTGCCAGGTTATTTTTCTTGGCACACAAACTCTTCTTGCATCTTGGTTTGTCCATCTCACAATTTCATCCACAATGGATAGAGGAATAAATAAATCCCAAGCATCTTTATGGGTGTAAGTGATTGTATGCCTTGCTGGTCCTGGTATAAATTTCACTAAATTGTGAGCAAGCGTTTTATTATTATTATTATTATTTTGCATTGGGGGGCTTTTACTCCACAGCATATCATTTGGAGCAATATAAACGTTAACACTTTCACTGCTTATTTGTCCTGAGATATTATTATCTAGATCATCATCATCATCATCACCATCATTATCACCACCATCATCAACATCTTCACCACCACCACCACTACGTGCTCCTTCACCAAAGAGTCGTATGACACTGCCTGACGAAAAGCTTCATGGTTTTCATCCGAAAAAGGACATATCTGAAAGGAAATCGTCATCTTCAACTACCCATTTAGTAACAACTGATTAAAAATTGGGGGTAACCTCATTCCTACTCCTGTTTTAGATGCAAATCCTGATATTGTCTGAAAAATAATAATATGAATAAATAACCTCAGAACTCTCTTCTCCTATGGAGCGTAGAAATATAGCGGCTCTTCATGTTATTTTTTAGTGTTACCAATAACCCTTACCTTTCTTCCGAATAAGTATCGTATGTCAAACAATACTGCTGTGTAGCAAACTCGTACAGTCTTTCTGTACAGCGTCACACACTAATAACCACCCATTGCGATATTTTGCTTCTTACACAGCATAGAATTATGGTGTCTGACAGTTGAACATGCCAAGTTATTACAATACGTTTTCTGCGAACACAACAATGCATATGTGTGGCAAATGTAATTGATTACAACACAATCTAATTTAACGACACTTTAACATAAACCACAGGGTCCATCGGACCCAGGTTATGTAAATGTGTAGCATAAAGAAGAAAATTAAAGTGGCACTTAAACTAATGCCGCACAATTCTAGTAGTACCTGTAATGTATTACTGAATATTGCCAGAGAGCATACCTGAACGGTTGAGACTCAATTTCAAATCTTTAATAAACAAATTAAAAATTAAAATTAAAATTGTTCCCGGGTCCATTGCACCCAGGGTATGCACACTAGGGTTAAATCAGAGACCAGAAGGCTACAGGTGCATCTCTCCACCCAGAAGGAAACTGCATGGCGAGATGAGTGCCTCGACATTGTTTACTCAGAAAAAGAATCACCTGCAGATTTACCAGGAAGGTGTTTAGACAGCTGTATATATCATCGGCTGCGCGGTCCGCTGCGCGGGCAGTCAGTAAAACACACACGGCCGGGTGTTGGATGTGCCCGCTGAGATAAGCACACGGCCCCACATTACTGTTTTTACAGCCTGCACGCGAAACACATCACTCGAATTCTTTTTCGTAGCACTGATGTTGGAAGTTTACTAGCGTCAGGCTGTGTGTTTTGTAACGCGCAGCCAGTGAAAGATCTTGTACACTTCCTGTAACAGATTTTACCTCATACTTCAGTGTAAATAAAAGGCAAAAATTATTTTTCCAGAATGACTCTGGTGGAAGGAGGGTTTTGTGTGTGTGTGTGTGTGTGTGTGTGTGTGTGTGTGTGTGTGTGTGTGTGTGTTTGTGTGTGTGTGTATGTGTGTGTTTGAGTGTGTGCGTCGTAAATGGTACTTGTATAGCTCACTCGGCATAGAGCTTGACCTTACCAGACGTTCGAGTTACAGTTCGCTACTCAGTATCAATATGCCAAAAAGTTCTGGAAAGCTTTGGTTCATCTCATTACCTACGCAGTTCCGCTCGCGTGTTGGTTGATTATGGTAGATAATGCGAAAAATGTTAAATCGATTTTTTTTAAATAGTTGTATTAAAAGAAATTTCTTTTTTACTGCTTTATTTATTTATTCTTATATTTCCTTATTCGTACTCTTATCCTTACAGAGACAGAGTGCAAGACATTGTAGCACGCATAGACCAAAGATATGGTATGTGGCATCACGTTTTGCTGTATGTAACCTACATCTACATCTACATACATACTCCGTAATTCATCGTAAGGTGCATGGCGGAGGGTACACTGACCCACTATTAGGCAATTCCTTTCCTATTCCACTCCCAAATAGAACTAGGGATAAAAGAATGCTTATATGCCTCCGTACGACCCCTAATTTCTCTTATCTTGTCCTTGTGATCTCCACGCGAAATGTAAGTAGGCGGTAGCAAGATCATACTACACTCAGCTTCAAATTGCGGCCCTCTAAATTTCCTCAACAGAAATTCACGAAAAGAACGTCGCCTTTCCTCCAGCGATCCCCAATTGAGTTGCCGGAGCATTTCCGTCACACTCACGCATTGTTCGAACCTACCAATAACAAACCTAGCTGCTCACCTCTGAACTGCTTCTATGTCTTCCTTTAAACTGATCTGCTGCAGGTCCCACACATTTTAGCAATACTCAAGACGTGGTCGTACAAGCGTTTTATACGCGGTCTCCTTTACAGATGAAGTACATCTTCCCAAAATTCTCCCAACAAACCGAAGTCGGCTGTCCGCCTTACTCACAACTGTCCTTACATGTTCGTTCCATTTCATATCGCTCTGCTATGTTACGCTTAGAAACTTGAACGACGCGACAGCATCAAGAAGCTGTCTACTAATGCTGTATTCGAACATTATGGGAGTGTGTTTCCTTCTCATGCGTATCACCTTACATTTTTCTACATTGAGAACTAGCTGCCATTCTTCGTAGAAACTAGAAATTTTGTCTAAGTCAACCTGTCTGCTATTACAGTCAATTAAAGTCGACACCCTCCCATACACCAAAGCATCATCGGCAAACAGCCGCAAATTACATCTTACCCTGCCCATCAGATCATTTATATAGATAGAAAATAATAGCGGTCCTGTCACACTCACCTGGGGCACGCCTGACAATACTCTCGTCTCTGATGAACACTCGGCGTCGAGAACAATGTACTGCGTTCTATTACTTAGGAAGTCGCAAACGTCATCGCTGGCCTTCAGTCCGAATTTTTTATAACTTGACGATTTTCAAGCACCATATGTTCCACCCCCTCATAGCTATCGGCATGGAAGTGATATGGTGTACAACGGGAGACTTCGGACAACAATTACAGACAGATCGTTCGTTTGCGTTCTGTAGGTTTCGCTGCAGAGTGAAATATTAACACACACATACGTACAATTTTATATACACCGATAACTTTCCATCCCAATACATTCCACCCTTTTATCATTATCAACCCTCAAACAACAATGCAACCAATAAAACCATTTTCAAAGAGTAAATATAAATTTCAAAGAGCAATTATGGTTCCGCCTTTCGTGTTATATTCTTCAAATTACTAAATATCTGTCAGATCGCTATAAAACCGTGCCTAAAGCCTTCCCCAAGTAGTAACTGTACAAACTTTTAGCTCTTTATGCCTTGTGGTTCAGACGTGATAAACGTACACCGAACAGACATTCACATTTATAGATATAGATAAATTGCGCGCCGTTCTGTACTCGAGCGACTGGGCGGAATGATTAACACAATGGATGCGTACTATGGAGGAGCGGATAGCAAACACAGGAAAAACGTCCAGGTTTAGCCTAATTATTTCGTACCCAAATTTGCAGAGAAATATAACTGGCAACATTCAGAGCAACAAAGATCTCGCATAGTG